>JAGFMF010011658.1:6825679-6875206 GCA_019455555.1 Galemys pyrenaicus | reverse complement strand
CCCCTCCCTGGCCGGCAGCAGGGATCGAACTCGTGCTGCAGTGGCTGCGGTCTGCTTCACAGTGCATTGCTTAACCCACTGCGCCACCAGGGAGGCCCCGGTCTAAGGTGTTTTAACTGTGGAATGTGCTTCTGTAGAGAAGCCTTCCCCAGAAGCCAAACAGCAGGCCAAGAACCAGAAAACAGCTCCCTTATTTCAAAAAAACACCAATAGAATTTGACATCAAAGTGTGCATTTTGACAATCTGTGAAGAGAAAGGCATAAAACTTAGCATTAGAAATACCATCTCTGTGCTCACAGAGGCTCATGTGATGATGTGATTCTCTGGGTATTTAAAAAGCTGTCCCCACTGCCTGGGGCAGACGTGGTGATTGATATTTCAATAGTCCTTTACTATGTGTTGCCCTTACTTACCTGGAAGGTTTCCGACGTTGATTCATTGGATGTACAAGTTGCTGAGCACCTGCCATGTATTTTGTTGATCCTGGTGATATGTGAACAGGAACTTGGTATCCTAAGGAAGCTTGCTTTCTAATGGGAGTGGATCCACAGTACATGCAAATGTGAAATTATCTGTGAAGAATAGTATCTATTCTGTTAGAATAGTAGGATGTAAAGTAGGGTAGATGGACTGCATTTATATGGGGTGTTCAAGGGCAATCTGTCTTTAAAGATGTCCCCTAAGCTGAGCTCTGAAGAAAGGGTTGCAAAAGCTGTCCTACATCACGGGATTCATAATTCTTCAGGAAAGGTCTTCTCTGATCTGTAGGTTCCAAAGGATACCAACTCCCCCCACCCCCCATTAAAAGTCTTGGCCAATTGCACTATTTCTTCGGTAAATAACACAAAGTCACTTGACATTTCAATGAGATGTTTTCTGAGTTATGGGTACCAAGCGATGAAGCGCTTCCAGCCCTTTCCTAGCCAGTAGGAAGTGGGTGGGAGTTTACCTTTGTTTTTTTTTAATGGATTTTGCCAGGCCTTGGGAAGCCTGGAACAAACCCCTTTATCCCTGTAGTCTTCATAGAAAAGAATGATCTAAATCACCTCTGCTCTGGAAGAATCCCACACAGTTTCTAACAGTGATTCCAAATTTTCCTGTTAAAGTAGAAGAATCCTTATACCTGTGAAAAATATGAATGTCCTGACCAAAGCATTTGCATGGAAATTGAATTTTGGCCATTGGGAGGAAAGGAGGAAATCAGTGTGTTTGTCTATCTCATTCTAAACCATCAGACCCTTAGCGTGTAGGTTTATGTGCCCTGCTGGCAACACCCGGGCGGCCAAGGATTCCTCTAAAGTAAGGCACAGCCCAAGACCCCAGGAGGCATTTATGTTCTTCACTGCTCTTTACCCTGCCCTGAGAAGCTTACTGGGAAGGTTACCCTGCTGTTGGGAGGGTTTGCTTTGAAAATGTATCTGGAGGATGCTTCACTCTAGGTAACAAAGGACAATTTCATGAGTCCCAGGAGTGGCTGATGATTGTGCCAGAGAGTCATGTCCATGTGTCTGTAATAGGAATAGCTACATCCTCAAATTCCAAAGGGTCCTTTAGTTCAACTCTTTCATGATAGGTGGGGAAACTGAGAATATACTCAAGATCTCCAATAATAAGGTGGACCTTAGGCAGGCTTTTTGAATCCAGATGTTGGCTCTTCGTTTTGTTTTATTCAACATTCCTCATTGTTTGCATTAAACACCAAAAGTGGGATATTTTTAAAGTCTTCCAGACCTCTATGTTTATGTAATTTGGGAACATGTTTTCACGCCACAGCTCTACTGAAATGGTTATTATAGTGATTATTAAACATTTTTTTTGCTTTTTCTATATTTGCCATTTTTAATGAAAGACATATTATGTACAAAATATTAACAATTTTGGTATGTAAAATATACCATACTCAAATTTATTACATTTCTAACACAAAATTTACCAATTTTTACTTATGTGTACAGTGAAGGACCAAATCATATTTTCTTTTTTGCTCCTGAGTGAAATCCCATTTCTATTCAGCTGTTTCAGTCAGAACGTTTTGGTCTATTTCAGAATAGACAAATAGAACAACCACTTGTCTATTTCAATAAATACTCAAATAGCATTTAGGGGGCATGTGGGTGTGGTTGTCTGTAAAAAATAAAGTTCTTATGTATGCATACACATAGACAAAATACCCGCAAGAGGCCGGCCCACAGATATTAGTGCAAGGGAATTTTCAGCAAGTTTCTGAAATTCATTGGTGCATAATTAGAAAACACTGGGTTATTTGTGATTCTTTGAGAAATTCCCCAGTACCTTAAAACTCTCTTGATAAATGACTTTCATTCTTTTTTTTTTAATTCAACTTGGCAAAGTTTCCTAAATAAAAGAAAAAAGTGGAAATTTTCTTTGAAAATGTTTACAGAGCTGATGAAATATATCAGAGAACCAAGGTCCTCTATTTCCTTTGGAATGTTGTTTGAAAGCAAGTTTGCTCTTCTGAACCACGGTTCCATTTGACACTCAGGGGCTGGTTTGCTTTGCTATTATCCCTGAGAGTAGATGAGGACACTGTGAGATTGCAGGAAGAAGCAAAGAGTGACAAATGAACAAAATTGACTATAAGTGAGAATTTGCGCAGAATCATCTCTGTTTGAACATATTGGATAGTGCTCTACTTTAACCTCGCAGCTGCTGCCCTGTCTCAATTGTTTTGGTTTAGAAAGAGAGCTTGTGACCCCATGGTGCGCTGCTCAGTGGCACATGCCCACGCTGCCTTCCATCTTGTGATAATTCTTAAAACTTTTATGTCTATTTTCTTTAAACATCCATGGGGTACTTGCTGTATCAGGCACAGTCTAACTTGTCTACCAATCTTAGCGCATTTAATCACAGTAGTACTAACACCAACCCCTTGTCACAGGTGAAGAAACAAAGGGTCATACAGGTTAAGTAAATTGCCAAGATTGCATAGAAAGGAAGAGATGAACTGGGACATAACCCGGGGTGTCTGGCTCCAATGCCCTGCTGCCTCTCTGATATTTATCTGGCAATGTAGATATCATGCTCTGATTTGTAAAGATAGGGGTGCTGGCTTTGGAGCAGCAACCCACATGTTTGCAGGGCCCTATCTGATCTATCTGAGGACCCTACCTCCAAACCACCTGTGCCTCCATGCTGTAGCCAGGCTTGGTGAAGGGAAACCATCAGGAAGTTACTCATAGAAACAAATTACTCCAATTAAAGATTATTGCTCCCGAATTACTTAGAGCTGTCGCTGCATCCAGTCTAATGTAATGTGAATTCAGTAAGCAATAAACATAACCTTACATGGAGGTAACAGTAAAACTTACTTCACAGGGCTGTGATGGACATTAATTAAACTGCTTTTACTATTAATGAACAGACCAATTGTTTGTGTCTGGTTCATCTATACTTTAAGAATAAAAATGTCAGTCGAGAACATGCTATGCTCTTCTAGAAGATTACATACACTCCTCTGAAGCTTAATTCTATTCCCTTCTTCATATTTTTGCTAGTAACTGAGGAGCTGGATTCCCATGGGCTGGGGAGCTGTCGGGGGAGGGGGGGGTGTGTAGAGAGGGCGGCAATCTGTGTGTGGCAGCCTTGAGCGTCGGGAAGCAGGGTTGGATTGTGGTTTCCTACACACCCCTGTCTATTTCAGGCTCCTGAGCAGGAGTAGACTGCTGTCTACAGCACCTTTCATCTCAGAGGTGTCTGACTCGTGTCTGATTAGGTGTAGGCTTGCTGGATTGGTGCAGTGAACACCCCCACACCCATAAATTCAAACCATCTCCCCTCCACACTCTCTTCCCCAGCATTGTCATTATTCCAACTACAATTAGAACTCCTACAGGTATGGGGCAAATGCTCTTCTCGGACTGAATTTAAATCACTTTAGATAAAGAGTCATGTGCATGTTTTTAAGGGGGAGGGAGAATTTTTCAGTTAATTTACTTTTCTGTTTGGTGCAGTAGCTTTTAATAGTGGCAAGGTAATTTTTCTTTAATCGTCATGTTCTCTCTGAAAGAACCACTTGGAGTGCAGTGGGACTTGTGTGCTGAGACACTAAGTCTGTGCATCCACCATGATGTGTGATGCTGGCATCCCGCCTGGCCTGGGTCAAGTCCCGGCTCTGCCACTGACTAGGACTCTCTTCCCCTCTCCAGCCTCCATCTTCTCATCAGTAAAATGGGATGGTCACAGGTACTACTTCATAGGACTCAATGAGTAAATCGATCAGTACTTTTTGTACTTAAGAAACAACGTGCTGTTCATACACCAATTTCTGCATTGGTCTATAAGACAGTCCTTGCAACCTGTAACTCTGGCCTTTTCACTCCTCTGCTGGTGATAGCATCTTTATCCACTCACTTGCTATTATACACTAATACATAAAGGAGCAAAGGCAGGGACAGTTATAACCCAGAGTTGAATTTTGACTTGTGATGATGTGATTCCTGGTAGGGCCTCCAAAGTCAGATCTTTCTCTCCTTTAGAATCTTCCTCCTGGTGGACAGATGGCAAGGCCCTGCTAATGAGCGCCAGTTCTGGGGAATGTGATGACAGGTACCAGTGCCATTTCTGCATGCTTCCAGGCTGTGTGGCCTTGAGAATTCAACTTCTCTGTGCGTCTGTCTCATTGCCTTTACAATGGGACACATTTCCTTTCTTAGTGGGTTGGTGTGGGAACTCACCTAAGTACAGTGCTTAAAGATTTCTGACACTTGGTAAGTACATATATGTGAACTATTATTCATTAAAGAAACTATGAGACTAGTACTCAAGCTGAGGGATATTTGGAAGCAGAAAGGATTGGCGGAAGTAGGCTCGCCTAATGGTTAAGAATGTGGGTGCCGTGTTTCAGAATGCTTAGGTTTGAATACTGGTCTTACCTCCTGTATCCTTGGTTATTCTGTGATGTCTCAGAACCTCATAGCCTTCATCTAACAATTGGAAGATATTCCTTTCAGAGGATATTTGTTGTTATGGAGGTTGAGTGAGCTTCTGTATGAGAGGACAGTCTGAATGTGGAAAAGGTACTTGTAAAGGCAGTGTAGCAGGAAACCCAAAAGAACAGAGGCATTGTTATTCTGTATCCTGAGACATGCAATTAGAAAGACAGTGACAGAGTCAGGTTGAGGGAGAGTTTGGGGGGGTTGGAAATATAGAGATCCCAAGGATAGTTTTTAACCTAGAGGCTAACCTGATGAAAATAATGTTCTAGAAAGATTAAGTAGAAGTGTTGATAGTGATATGTGAAATCAATGATTGAGATCAATAAGGACTGAGAAGCTATTGATGGTGGGTATAGGTAATGACTGTGAGAAGAGATGAAGAAGGTAATTAAAAAGACTACCTCAAAGAAAGATGTAGGATGTTATTCACTCATTCCAAAAGGATCCTTTCATTCTAGGCACCAAATTCTTCATTGCACAGTTAACATAATATATTCCTGTGATACTTTTGTCACAGCTAAGAAGCATTGGTACATAATTCATTGCATTTTGATTATTTAAATGCGTGTCCACCTCCACTATCAAGATAATAAACTCATTAAATATAAAGACTCTGTAGTCTTTCTCTAGGTTTAGCACATAGTGCCCTAAATAAACCCTCTAAAAATTGAATCAAAGCCTTCTGGCTCTCTAAACTGGATTAATTATAATCTACTCTTTTAAATGGTTTTAAGAGATCATTGTAAAATAATACAGACATCACAGAGACCCACAAAGGAGGAGATAAAAATCACCTGAAGTCCTTTCCCTGAGATCCCCTTTATAACACTTTTGCATGCATGCTTCTGAGTATTGCTTAGGTGCTGTCGACGTGTACAAATTGACATAAATACTTCCCATAGCAATTGGTTCACGTCTTCATTTCAAAAACCAGCAATTCTTCCAAGTGTCATGCAAAGGGCTAAGAGCCTTGGATTTTGGTTACATGGCCAGCTCACATTTGTCCTGGCCAAAGCTGTTCTTTGCTTTTCTACTCTTGCTGTTACTAGCTTCTAGCCCTGCTAGTTCTTTGTGTGTTTGTCTCTCTGTTGAGATTATGCGCTACTTAATGGAAAGGACTGTTCTTTTTGGGATTTTTTTTTTGATCCTTAAAACAGTACTGTACATGTAGTAAGTGCCTGAACGTCCATTTAGTGAGCAAGGTTATCCCTGAAGAGCTTTTAAGAAGTAAATGTCAAATCCCAGCCCCGGAGTGTGGAGTTCTGACTGCTTCTCAAATGAACATGATTTTTGTATTTTTAACTACACAAGGGGAGCTTGTGTACATGAGGCGAGGTGATTGGCGTGTTTGAACTCACTTTTATTTTCTCATCTTATTTAAAGAAAAGAATGTTACTGCTTTTTAGTGTGTGTGTAGAACTGGCTGCAGGCTGGGTGCAGGCCAGAGGTGGGGGAGGTCAGCGGGGTACGAGGATCCACCAGAGACACAGCGGGGAGCAGAACAGGCAGACTGACTGAAACACACTGCGGAGGCCAGCAGTGGGTGAGGCAGGAGAGATCTGCTGTGCCAGGTGGGTCAGCTCCTGGCCGGGGACTGAACTCAGCATCAGCAGTGATAATGCTAAGACTTAACCCCGAGGACACCAGGGAGGCCCCTGCTTTAAATTTGATTTCAGAATCACCAGGTTTTGGTTTTGTTTTGAAGTAGAAGTATCAGGAATATATTCCCCCAACTTTCTACTATGCGGTTAAAGAGAGACCTCCCCCTGGACACTTAGAGAACGGGTCTAATCAGGTAGTCTACTGGGTCCTTACTGGGTAGGGTGTGGAGAGGGTGTGGAATTTATTTAGTAGTCAGAGGTTCTTGCAGAGAGATAAGGTATGTTGCACAAGACAAGTGAATATCTGGATTTCTCAGACTGAAATCTGTAGATTTTAAATACAAAATTAAAATTCCAGACTGTTCATTTAACTGGAACCTCGATTATCTTGGTTTGAAGAAAGCTAATGATGCTCTAGAAAGATCCTTTCCTTGCTTTTTAGGGAACTAGCACAACTAAATGGCAAAAAGTGAAAGTGGGTATAAAAGTATTTTTGGTGAATGGAAAGTTAATGGCATTTTGTTGTTGGCTGTTTTCTTTTCACTACATGTACCTCTTCTATAATAAGCTCCTAACAACTTATAAGTGAAACACAAATTTTAATGCTTGGAGCCCAGTTTAATTTTCCTCTTTTACTGACACCTCTTTTACTAAGATTTAGCTGTACAAAGGGCCACTGTGAGTACCTGTAGTTACATTTTCCTATAGATGGTTCCCAAAAGAATATTTGAGAAATTGCTTATTGATAATTTTCTCCTTGCAAGGAAGAAGGGAGTGTCTGAGAGATGGAGAAATGGGAATTACTTTTACTATATGAAAATAATTTTTTGATTGATAAGATTGGATTACAAATTATGTATGATTCAGAGGCATAGGCTCACACCTCCTCAGGTACAGGTTACCACACCAAACCCACCACCAAGGCATCTAGAATTGCCACCATAGTTTATTGGGTACCCTTTCCACTTTGCTCTCCCCAACCTCCTCCTCCGATAGTCCCAACACTGTCAGATTTCTAGGGTTTGTACAAAAAATTTTAACCATATGTACGTATTACCTATTGAACATTAACATCTATTAAAAAATAATGTTAATTTTACTAAATAAGAGGACCATTCTAGAGTCAAGTCTCATGTGTTTTGCACTTGCAGTGACCTTCATCTATGTGCATATTAAGTAACTGATCATGTGATGGAAATACTGAAACTGACATTCTATACCTTCTTTTCTTCTTCCTGTCTGGAAGGGGAAATGAACTGATGGTTGCTAATGAGTACTGAATCTGTGATACTGACATAGGGCTCAAGTATGATTTCCTCTTTGGCCAGAGCCTGTGAATGCCCGGTGTCTATAGCTAGTTAAAGATTAATCTTAAAACCCTTTACCTAGTTAAAGTTCATAACTAAATTAGAAAAATCAGTGTAACAACAGGTCTTCCTGGCATTTTTTTTTAAATTGAGGTAATGTTCACAGAACATAAAATAAATGGTTTTAAATTGAGCATTCAATACGTGCTCAATCTGGACAACCACCACCTCCACTCGATTCCAAAGCATTTTCATCAACCCAAAAGCAAACCCCACACCCACCAGTTACTCCCAACCCCCTCCTTTTCCCAACCTCTGGCAAGTACCAATCTGCTTTTTATTTTTGTGTATTTACTTTTTCTATATGTTTTACAAAGCTGAAATTGTGCATATGTAGCCTTTTACTTCTGGCTTCTCCCACTTAACATGTTTTAAGATATATTCACATTGTAGCATTTATTAATACTCTATTCCTTTTTATGGCTGAATAATATTCCACTGAGAGAATAGATACACACCACATTTTGTGTGTCTATTCTTTTGTTAATTAATGTTTAGGTCATTTCCACTTTTGGCTATTGTGAATAGTACTGCTGTTAATGTGTATATAACAGTATTTGTTTGAGTTGTTATTATTAACTATTTTGAATCTTGGTACAATTATGAAAGGCGTTTGCTAAGGATTATCCCAAATCCCAAAAGTAGTGACTGCCAGTTTTCTGCACCTGCCTCATAAATTGTTGGACTGGTTGTCCACTAGAGTTAGAGGGTGGTTTCCTTTGGTGTGGGAACCACTAAATGACCTCAAGTGATTGCAGGTAGTGGCCTTTACCTGGGGTGCATGATTTACTTCCTCTCTTGCTTGCATCCTCCATTTTTTTACCCCTTTCCTCCTTTATTTACTGTGATTTAAGCAGAGGACTGTTTGGCCATTGTTCAACCTGTTGATGAAAGTTTGACTCCCAGTTTTCTAACCTCTGTTCACAAAATGGTATGCAGACACACTCGTTCTGTCTTTCTATAGAAACGTGTAGCATTTGCTCTTTTGAGAGGTGTTTTCCATGCATGTCTGGACTGTACATTGAAACAGAAAGGAGAAATGCACCAGGCCTATAGAGAAGCCCCAGTAGAGCCATTTGCTTGGTTAGGGGTTGCTTATCCTGTCCTAGACCCCATTGAGAGAGTACCCCATCCACTGAACTTTTCATCCATGCAGGGTGGAAATCTGGGTCCTTGAGGCTGCCATCCTCTTGACCACAGCCATTTCAAAAAGTGTCCCATGAGGGGGTGGTATTGGCTTTGATTTCACAGCCTCCCATCTTTTCTTGTGCTCCTGATGGCATTTCAGTCAAAAGTGACTCCTACTTGGGATCCAGCTCACTCTCTGGGGATCCAAAATTCTGCTGACCAACTACATGGGACAAATTGAGACAACAGTGGGGGAGGATGGAGGGAAAGGGCCCGAGAAGCAGTGACTTCATCAGGGTCTGACTCCATCTATTGGCCTTTCAGATTCTTAGTTGGGAATTTTGAAACTGTGAGCACACTCATTAGGACCATGGCTTGTTCCATACATTAGTCCCTGCTTTAGTTGTACGTAAGAACTTAAACTAGACAGATTCGAACAATTTTTTTTTTATTTCCCATCTAAGAATCTCCTTTACATTCCCAGGAAATTCAAGTGTGTTATTTTTATCTGTCGTTCAGGGAAATGAAGAATGGCTGTTCAGGAGATTCTTAAGCAAATCAGCAGACACTGTGTTTAAGCAGATATTAAAGTTCTCAGCTCCTAACTAGTTTCCACCATCCTTTCCAAAAAGTGCAGGTTGTCCTCTATAAATGTCTGGCTTAAGTGTCTGGCCTGTGTACCCAAGTCATTCTCTGGTCCTAGTAAGCCATGAGAAATCCAGCTTCTAGGCCACGAGAATTGGCTTTTAAGTCAGTTCTCCAGCACCGTGGCCTGTCTGTGGGTTGTTCCAAAGTGTCCTCCAAAACTCTCCAGCAGAACTTCTCTGACTCACAATTCTAAGGCCTTTGAGGTATGGGTCTGGGTTGGTGCCAAGTCCCTGGCACGCTGTCCTCTGTCCCTCCGGCTCCCTGTCCTGCTTAGCAGCATTTGTCATGGTTTCCTGCTTAATACATTCATAATCAATTAATGGAGAGGAAAGGCAAACAGTTAGGCTCCTTTCATTTCCCACTCAGATCCTGTTCATGAATATGGAAAAGAAAATCAAGCCAGACCCAGGGCTAGTTAAAAGAGAGGGCATCTTGACCTTGAGAATCCATAACCCTCCAGCGGGGAACACTGTGAGTAATGGTTTAGGGATTAGAATTGGAAGTTTCAAATGTGTAAATGGTCCACATTTGTGAAAACTAGACCAGAGTGACTAGACTCTGTAAGTATGTATGAAACACACTCTGAAAGGAGGAAAAATAGGACTTATTACCAACTACCATATACCAGGGGACAGCAGAAGCTGCCTCCGCTAGGCCTGCCTTCAGCTGTCCTGAGGAAGGCTGGCGAGCTTGGCCTTGGCGGCCCACGAGAACGTGTTTGTTGTGGTGTTGTTTTCCAAACACACACACGAGAGCCTTCACTTAAAATAGCAGGGCAGAGGCTGCTCCGGCGGGCGGTGTTTCCATCATGGCCATCAGGACGGCACGGGCAGCAACTGACGCAAGCAGGGAGTGGAGAGTAGGGAAAGTCCGGTCAAGGTCACACAGTCAGGCAGCACGTAAGCCTTTCAAAATAATTCTGGGTCACATTTAGTCATCTTGAGATAGAACTTGTCTCCAGTGTTGAGACCCTTTTATTCAGTCCCCAGACCCCGGCGACTTGTCTTGTGACCTCGTATCGCTCTACTGGCTAATGGCAGTGTGGGATTTCTGAAGCTAAAAAGTTCTTGTTAAAACTAATTCTTGAGGTGTTCAATCTCTCAGGCATGTGGTTTCACTCTTTGTTTTGCCCTTCACCTCTTTCTCTTGTTGCCCCCATACCCACGTGTTTGCAAGGATGTGCTAAGAAAGAAGATGGTAAGCTCATGTCAGTTACTTGGTTTAAGTTGTTTTACTGGCCAGTCAGTATCTGTCAATATACGGATGTTGATTTTGGGACCAGATAGAAATGAAATAAAGTCCGTTGAACAATGTCCGCTTGCTAAATTGACATTCTCACCACTGCTAAATGATGTCTTTTTGGTTAAGGAAAGATCTTCAAATACCCAAACTCTTTATATCTTGAAAGTGTTAAAATTGTGGGCCAATCCTTATCAAAAATAACATGAAGAAGGTCTGGATTTTTTCTGATCCATGGGTTGCAACCTCAAGAACCTGTAAACAAGACCAGGTTAGTAACAAGTATACACAGTTAGGTCAGAGGTGATGAGAAGTGACAGCTCCCTCCCTCTGGAAGGATGCACCGGAAAGATGTGTCCAGGATGAAATGGGCAAGCCACTGTGCCACCAGTTATGACCATGAAGGAATCCACGTGTCAAAGGCTGACCTGGCGCATATTGAAGGCAGCTAGTTAACCTTATAAAATCTGATCTGTGCCCAAGTCACTCTTCTGTGTCCTTTCTTTCTCTTTTGACCAGAACAACTGCTCTTTGACATTCTCCATTTATCACACAAGATGACAAGAAACCCATGTCCTGGATGACAGTGGATGACACGAGGTCATTAAATTCAGGACCTCACATTAGCCAAACCCGAGAACTTAAATTTGTTTTGTTTTGTTTTGAAGTTACTTAGATTGAGTCCTAGCTAGGGATAAAGTGCCTTTAGTTAATGGTCTATTAAAAGGACATCACTTGAATATTTTTAGGGTCTCCAAAGTCTTATTCCACTTTCTATTAATAACAACCTAAATCTGAAATGATTTAGTTTCTATTTTTCATCCATGTGTGTAGCCAGGAACATGTGTGCTAACCTTTGTTGATGAGAAATACATCTTCTTTTTAATTATTATTTTAAATACATTCTAGGGAAAGATTGAATTTTCTGGAAATTATATCTAGAACAGTTTCCACACTGAAACTTGATTTTTTTAATTCTTAATTTTATAATTTTTATAATAAAGTCAGAAATTACCCTGAACTGTCACAAAATCCCTTAGCGATATTTTATAATATCTTGCTATCTCAGCAAACATCAATTCATCAATTAAAATGAGTCAGGTCCCTCTCTGGCCCCTTTTAGGATTATATTATCTTCACAATAATGCTCTTCTCATCCCATCTTTATTCTCAGTGGTCACCTCATGCTCAGATTCCATCATGGCTGTTTTTACCCATTGGCAGAGAAAGAGGAAATAACCAGGAAACAAGCCATAATTGAGGGTTTAAAACCAGAGAAGCCCTGTAAGCTGTAAAGACCAGGGGTTCATGTCCATTTGGGAATAGACAATTGCCACTCTGCTCTTTATTTGACACTGTAACTGTGTGGCCTGGTGCACAGCCCTTCCCTTTCAAAAGTTAAAATCCATATAACAACAACATTAATAAACATGTTAAGGTGATGATGATGATGATGATGGTACCAGAAGAGCCAAAATGCTTTTTAGGGGAACAGTGGGCCTTGACTATTTGTTAAGGGAAAGGTAAAATGCAGGGTTTTGTGAGATTTTGCAATAGTACAGTCATTACTGCAATAATTCAACAGTTACTGCTGTATCCTGAGGACAGACTTTGTGTGTTCACCATGCAGCTCACACCGTCTGGTCCTTATGCCTGTTCTCTCCAGCCCGTGCAGAAGCCCCAGGGGGTAGTTATTGTTAATCTACCTTTTTATGGATGAAGAAACCAAGCCCGGTGGTGACCTAGCTTGCCCAAGATCCCTTGTCTGTGGTCAGAGCTGGACTTTCACTCCAGGCCTCTTTACCGCCAAAGTCCTTATCTCTGGAATTAGTCATCAGCAAGTTCATAGGAGGGACTAACCACACATGGGACAAAGCATGAAGACTCTTATTTTTTCCTGTTGCTTCTTCTATTATTTTCTTTTGGGGCTCCCTTTCCCAGCTTTAATAATGTTGTAGGCAGATCCCAACCAAAACTTTCTGGCCACTTCTAGTTCTGAAAAGTCCAGCCCAGTTAAAACTATTCTCACATCCATTTCAGAGTTGCACCCCATTTCCAGCTCAGCCCCAAACTGAATGAGCCTGAAGTGAGAAAGGGGACACAGCCTCTTCTCTTTACCTTGTTCCTGTCCTGCTTATGGCTCCTTTGGGGCCTGGGCAGGGGGATGGGATTGGAGGTAGCGGGTTGAGGTTTTGTAACTCTGGCATCGCCATGCTTCCCTTTCAGCGAACGCTGGCTGGAGGCAATTTTTTATGGGGTGTATCTTGAGTTCCTTGACAGGGGAACCTTGACAAAGGCATGCAATTTCTAGCTAACATGTTTCAATATCCCTCCCCCCAACCCCATTCCACCCCTAGTCTGGGGTCCTGCTCCCGCTGGTCTCCTCATAGCCCTTGCTAGTGGAGTCCCCCACCCTCGGTAGGCTTCAGATGAGTCATCCAGGATGCTCAGGTCTGGGTACCTGCCACGGACATACATGAGCCACAGTGTGGAATGCATGCCACTCCCACCCTGTCTACTCTCTCTGCCATCAGGGAGACTACAGCAGCCTCCTGCTTTCCAAAGCTTCTAAGTTCAGGAAGCTCCAGGCTGTGTGTGCATGAATGCTTCTGAGCCCTGGGGTCCTTGAGTCTGTCCCAAGGACTCCACCAGCAACCTTCTCTTGGATCCCACAGCCGCACTAGGGCCTGAGCGTTCCTCTTAGTAAACAAGGAGGTGGAGGCAGGTGCAAGGCAGGGTCCTCTCCTCCCTCTCCCCACTGAGGGGAGGGACCACCATGCCACCACCGTTTGGAGGATCCTGGCTGACTTTGCTCTGTACCTTCTCAAATGTTGATTCAGAGTGTTCACTGGAAATAACACCTCAGTGATAGACCAAGGGTTTATTAGATCAGCAAAGTGAGCACTTGAACCTGAGAAGCAGTCGGACAGATTTCACTCTGAGAGCTGTTCCACTCATCACAAGTTTGAGTTCAGTTTATATAGTTAAGCAAGGGCTTCTGGTTCTAAGATATTTAAACCTATGGATATGTTGATGCTCTCTAGGACTCACCATGGAGATACAAAGGCTGGGTGCCCCTATATTGTCTGTATATATGTGTATATTCACTAATAGCTTTTTTTTTTTGGTGGTAACATTGGTTTACAACACTGAACAATCTAGGGGAACAGGTTCATACCTCTTCAGACGTACGTTACCACCTGATACCTGCACCCAAAGCACCCATACTCCTGTACAGGGCCCCCTCCCCGAGCCCCATCCTCCCTATCTAGGAATCTCAATTCTGCAGGGTTTGTTTTGGTTTCATTTTTTTGGTTACTTTGTTTTGTTTCTTTATATTCCATACATGAATGGGATTATCCACTATTTGACTTCTGATTTATTTCACTTAGCATAGTCCCCTCCAGTTCCATCCCTGTTGTTGCAATCTTGACAAAAAAGACATGAAGATTTTACGCTCCCACACTTTTAACTCTACAAAAAGCTACAGTAATCAAAGCAGTATGGTATAGAAACAAAAATAGACCCACAACCAATGGAATTGAATAGGGTACCCAATATTTAAATCTTTATCAGGTTCTTGGTAATCAGTTGGGGGTGAAAAGACTGCCTTTTCCTGCAAGCAGCAGCTTTTGCAGTGATGTTTCCCAGACTTCAAGTCTATGCAGGTGGCTTTACTCTTCTACTAGAGTAGGTCGTATCCCCAGAACATTCCATATTATGTTCACAAGATGTAGGTAAGCAACAGGGGTGGATAGTCATCAGGAAGATTCTGCTATCTTTTGCTGAGTCCTGCAAAGATAGTCCTAGCTACTTGCTTTGGAATATGAACTATTTATCACTGTAGTGCCAGCAAGGCACAGAGCAAATTCTCGATGATTCTGGCAGACGGGGTCAAGGAGGATCCTAGAACCCTTGGTGGCTTTTTTAGGCTTTTATTATCAGAGGTGACCAGGTACACGGCAGGCAGGGCTGCAGAGGGCCAGGAGGCTGGCAGGCCTCCTAGCCCCCAGTGTATCTCTCTCACTTAGCTGCTTTGCTGCTGCTTCTCTTCTGCCACTCCTGCTTCTCTTGTTCTCCCTCTGCTCTGGTACTCTGTTCTCATTCTGCTGGTGTCCTCATGACACCACCCTTATATGCCCGTGTCCAAATCCAGGTGTGCCCGCTTGCACATGCCTACTTAGGTATGTGTGCAGAACGGCAGGTATCCATCATTACACCAATAGCGGGAGGGTGGAAAAGCCTGATAATTTTTCTCTGACCCTACAATCCACCCCCTCAGGGTTTTCCACCATACAAAACTATATATAAGTTTTCCTGGGCATATATGAACATTGCAGCCATGACCCACAAAAGTAAATACAACACAATATAGAAATGCAACATAATACAAATAAATCCAGGCAGGGCACCAACCTAGGGGCAAAAGACAAGATTATTGGCACCTGCAGATGATCCACCACGTCTGCTGCTGAAAGCACTGATAATACGAGGTGGAAACCACTCTCGACATCTGCCGACTCACGCCAAGAGCCCTCAGGCTTCCTGACCTTCTCTGACTGTGGTCTCAGCCACAAACCACACACCGCACCCACCCCCAGGATGCTCTCACTCTCGGGATTGGCGAGTCTATACTCCTTGGGGGTAATCGCCCAATCCCCAGGGTACTCTCTGCTGTCACTCCAACACTCGGCTTTCATAGCCACAAATGTGACACGCAGACCCTGCACTCAGGCCAACCCTGTGCACACCACACGGGTCGAGGATCGTGGATACAAGCTCCACATGCAGCCTCTCTAGGACGGTTCCTCAGCTCCTCACCCTCACTCAGTGACCAAAAAGGGTATCACCACAGGTGATTTTAAGAGATTCCCTGGCCTTCTTTAACAAACTTAGGCTGCTTACCAGCTGCTCAGGGCATCCCAATCCTAGCAACAGCTTGTGCCTTCTCTAGTTGGCTTTTTGCTGTCTCTCCTCTGCCTGGCTGCAGAGAACTTGGCGAGGGCTTCCTCCCTCAGCCACTCTCAGGCTTTTTTCTTGCCTGCCCCTTCCCCTACTCTGGCCATCGCCTCTCTGGGCTGTGGCCCAGGAATGTCAGGCAGTACACAGGCTGCTTTTGACCACTGAAACCCACTATCCATGCCTCTATTACCATCTCCCAGAGTTTACAAAAAATATCATCCACCCCAGGGTCCCATGAACAAAACATCAACCCGCCGAAGTTCCCAGACTTCTGGCGGGATTGTCAGTCCATCAGTCCTTGCTTCAGCAGTGGGCGAGCTCCGGATCATCGGATCATCGTCCTCTTCTCCAAGGAGTGTGCTGCCTCAGGGGTCGTGGGCTGGTCCTGCGGGCGTCTCCTACTTCACTCGAGGTCTTGTCCCGCAGCTCCTGGACTTTGTCCACCTCCTGTGATCCTGCGGCATCTTTAGTTCTTCCCGCGGCTCCTGGACTTTGGTCGCCTCCTTTGTTCTTTCTTTAGTTCCTTCCGCAAATCCTGGGTTTTGGTCACCACCTGTGCTGCCATGGTGCCTCCAGCATTGTCACATGATTGCGGCCTGCCACCTTTCAGTCCTTCTTGAGATTTTGGAGGACTCCACACCCGTCTGCATTGAACCATCCTGCTGACTACGCCAGTTGTAGTGCCAGCAAGGCACAGGGCAAATTCTCGATGATTCTGGCAGATGGGGTCAAAGAGGAGTCCTGGAACCCTTGGTGGCTTTTTTTAGGCTTTTATTATCAGAGGCGACTAGGTACACAGCAATCAGGGGTGCTGGGAAGGGAAGGGTCTAGGACGCCTCCTAGCCCCCAGCACGTCTCACTATCTCGGCTACTTTGCTGCTGCTTCTCTTGTTCTCCCTCTGCTCTGGTGCGCTCTTCTTGTTCTGCTGGCGTCCTCATGACACTGCCCTTATATGCCCGTGTCCAAACCCAGGTGCGCCCACTTGCACATGCTCACTTAGGCATGCATGTAGAACCACAGGTGTCCATCATTACACCAATGGTGAGAGGGCAGAAAAGCCTGATAACTTTTCTCTGACCCTACAATCACCATTATTTTTCACTCTAAGACTAACCAAAATTTCCAAAACTATAGAAAAAGTCTGCTTCCATATTCAGGAAATTTTAATCTTAGGTGAGTAGCTACTCTGATGGTAGTTTCCATCTTTGCTAATGGTTTTAGGCATGGCTGAATTGTGTTGACCCCAGAGGGTAGGATGAACGAGACTTGAGTTACCACATGGTTCTCTTTTCTATAGTTCCATTTCCTCAGCCTTCACAGAGTAAGACATCTTTTTGGCTTTTATGCTTCCCATATGGGAAATTGTAGAAAGGCAGAAATAGTTCTCAAGGAGAATGTAGGCTGACAGCACCTTCAGTACTGCCTAAGTTAGGACATCCTTTTTGCCTTCAGAATACTGATTTCCTTCCTGAGAGCCATTTGGCACCTTCTTCAACTTAAATACTTTGGAACCCCAGGTGTCTATGGCCCCATGCCCCTCTCCCCAAAACAGGTATTAAAGGAGATAGATGGGGTCCCTATTATCAATGATATTTATTGCCTTTTAACAGAATGATGTAGCTATGGAACCAGGTGTGTTCTTGGATGTTAGTTTAATTTGGGTGTTAAATAGTCATATCTCTGCTTTTCTCTTGACTCCCTGGTCCCAAGAACGAAAGACTTGGGGGTGACATGATTAAGGTGGTGCTTGTTTTCTTTTTGCATTTCAGTCACTGTTTTTCACGGTAGAATACTGGCGAGTTGCTAGACAGTTTGATTTACTTGATGTTGCTCCATATTCACCTATTTCTGACTGAATAATTCCAGTGCCAATCACCAGCTTTCTATATTTATCAGCAGCTGCTTCAGTGATGTGGAAACAATTCGCTCAACAGCTGAAAACCATGAAGATAGAGAGTAGGACATTTTGTTCTTTGTAAAAGAGCTCAGTTGGAATGAACATGCAGGAGCGAATAACCCAGCACAAATCTTTCTTGTCTCTACATCTTTTCCACTTTCCCCAGCATGATGTCAGGCTTGAGTAGAGAATAAGGTTTTGTCCAGATGAATGAATGGGCAGCCTCTGTGGATGGAATATTCTGGGTTCTAAGAGCTGGTCTTTATTGATTTGCTCACTTTATGTCCTAAGGTTTGGGATGCCAGAGGCTCAGTCTAGCCTCTTCTTCCAGCCCAACTTTCCCAGCTGGTTGGCTTTAGAGATTCACCATTCAGTGAATGCTTCTCTCTGTAAAATTACCAGAATCCCGTAGTTGCAGTACATATTTCATGGGACACTGCAGGGCCTGGTGCGCCTGAGAGATCCAGGACACCATCTGTGAGGTCAGAGGGCTTCCAGACCACAAGGCACTTTGACTAAGTGGCTGTGATGAGTAATGGTCCCACATTAGAGGAGCCCTCACCTGGTGCCTGTTCATAGAAAGCTCTTGAGGCAGGATAATCAGGTCATTATTACTCTCAATTGTGACTAGGTTTCTTTCAGAATTCTGGAGTAGCGGCGCACTGACCTGCTTGCAAAGAAAGCATGACTTAGAGTCAAGAAACCTGCTTTCTAGGGCCAGCTGTGCCCCCAAAAGGGAAAAGGGGAGCCCTGTTGAGCACCTAAATGGACCCAGCCTACAGAGTGCTACACCAAGCTCTTCTCCTTCAGCATGTAGCAACCTGGGAAGAAGGGATTGTTGTCCTCACAAGAGATGAGGGTTCAGAGGGTGTAACCTGCCCCCGTCTTCTTGTGCCAAAGTCAGTGCGTTTTCAGTCCCCACATCCCTCTCCCCAGACCTCACTGCTCAGCAGAGGGAGACCCTGAGTGGCTCAGCCAACCTCTCGTTGCTCAACGGCCTTCAGTTGTGGGATCAAAAACCATCTCTCAAATTTATTTGTTGCTTGAAAAAATTCTACACGCAGCATCTCCCGATTTAAAATCTTTACTGCCACCCAGTGGGCATAATGTAGCTTAAAAAATGAAGAAAATTCTCATTTCAACTTGTATTAATAAAAATCAATTCATCATAAATCCATACTATTCTCCTGACCTTTAAAAACTGTGTTTATAAACAAATATCATGGGCTCCCACTTTTATCTTTATAATACACTACCAGATGTGAGATACTGGAATTATTTTTTTTTAATCTAGGTGTTACTTGAGAGCATGAAATAGTATATAATGGACAATACTCAAAATTATAAATTGAAATATGCATCTATCATATATTTTAGACTTCATTTACATTCTCATGGTAAAAAACAATTCAAATAACATAGAGGATAGGAAAAAGTAAAGTCCTCCTTCACAGATGAAATTGCTGTAAGTTTCCTAAAATTTCTTTTCAAGAAATGCCCTATTCATAGAAAAGCATGTGAACAAGCACATACACACCCATTTCTTTACTATTTTTCTGTGAATGAGCTTGTGCCCTGCACACCATTCTACAGCTTGCTTTTTCACTTGATGTTGACCTTTTTGTTCCATGTCAGTACACAGTCTGCTTCATTCATTTTAACAGCACGTAGTATTCCATTCATTGACTGCTCTATAATTGATTTAACTAGTTCCTTGTGAATGGGTATACAGGTTTTCTGTTTTGTCGGCACGAAAGTACTGCAGGGAATGCACACACATGCTTCAGGGAACTCTTGCTTGTGTACATGCACGTGTGCACATTTATTTGAAAGGTAAAATCTTAGATGTGAAATAACTCATTGAAAGGTAAGCTAATAATATCCGCTAACCAGAGTACCAGAAACACATCTGTAGCCCCTCCCCCTTGTACCTCTCCCCTTCCACCCCTCCCCTGCTCCTCACCCCCCATTCCCTCCAGGGAATGTGAGCCCT
Source organism: Galemys pyrenaicus (assembly GCA_019455555.1). Classification (NCBI taxonomy): domain Eukaryota; kingdom Metazoa; phylum Chordata; class Mammalia; order Eulipotyphla; family Talpidae; genus Galemys; species Galemys pyrenaicus. The sequence continues at coordinate 6,855,414 of JAGFMF010011658.1, read as the reverse complement.
CTCTGGAAGGCAGCTGGAGGAACTTTGATAGGATTTGCCTTGCTAGTGCTGAGTATTTTTAGGGATCTATCTCCTCAGGGAGTGGGGGCAGTTCTGGATTGGGTTTTGTCAAGAAGCAGGAACAGTGGGTGGTTGGGTATCTTAAGCTTTTCCAGGAGGAGAGTGAATTCAAGTGGGCTGGGAAGCATCGATGGTTAGTGCAGGAGCAGCAGTTGCAGCTGTGCTCAGAGGAGGGGTGTTTAGGCGTTTTGTACACCCAGTGACCTTGTCTCGGTCCTGTTCTGAAATGGCCATTGAGTGGCCTTGCCTGGACATTGCTTCTTTCCAGGAGTGCTCTGTGTGATCCCTTGAGGGCATCACCGCTCACCAGCCAGATGTGCTCTTTCATTTCCTCCACATTGATTTACAACTCTGCAGATGTTTGAGTTGCTTTCTAAAAAGTTTGCACCAATTTACACTCTTCTGACTTCTTTTAAATACTCAACTTCCCTAACAATGAAACTTTGAATAATCAGAATAATGACAACAGTTACAATAGCAGATGTTCAAAGAGCCACTTCCTCCCTACCAACTACTGTGTTAAATCCCTTATTTCATTGAATCCAGTTGGAGGCTTGGGACAGGACATGACCGATGGCACCCTGCTGCCACAGGAAACCAAAACCCGGGGAGGAGCCTAACTAGCTTGGGTCCAGGGGCCAGCTAACTAGGAGCTGAGCCAGTCCTCAGGACCTGACCATTTCACTGTGGTGCCAGCAGGGGCATGGAGCAAGTTTTCAGTGACCCTGAACAGACGGGTCAAGGAGGAGTCCTGGAGCCCTCGGTGGATTTTTTAGGCTTTTATTGCATCATTATATCAGAAGCGACCAGAGTACATGGCAGGTGGGGGTTCCGGGGGGTGGGGGGGGGCAGGAGGCTGGCAGGCCTCCTAGCCCCTGGCACATCTTCATTCTCTGCTCTCTCTCGGCTTATGCTCTCTTCTCTGCAGGCGTCCGCGTGACGCTGCACTTACACGCCCATGTCTAAGCCCAGGTGCACCCACTTAGGCATGCGCGCAGCACCCTAGGTGTCCATGGTTCACACCAATGGCTGAAGGGCGGAAAAGCCTGATAACTTTTCCATTTACCCTGCCCTCATCCTGAGCCCACACTTCTTACTGCAAAGGAGTGCTCTCTCCTTTATCTGCTTCACAGGAGCCTGCCATGTAGAATTTAAAACTAAGGAATTAAGAGCCACGAGTTGATGATCATAAATCCTAGAAAGTCTGGTTTAGGTTGATAAGGAAGTAGAGTCCTGTTCACAAAAAAATGAGATTTATAGGCAGCCTTCCAGCAATTGTACACATCGTGTGAAGCGAGGCATTGCATGAGGTGGTTAGCTGCTCCTGTGAGCCTTCAATTAATAAAAGGCCCATGAGAGCTTTCTTAAACTCGCAGCCAAGACACTATAATTAAATATTCTCTGGGCCAATTGGAGCTCAGAGGATATTTAGATAAACCCTAAGGAAATAAGCAGATGAAGGACATCCATCCCCTCAGACCCACAGCGGCCCGTGAAATTTCCATGCTGTGTGGGGATGGGGTCTGCGCATCTGCTGGGGAAGATTTTGTGCCAGGAGAGAAAGCAGGATGAAATGGTGCTTAAGTCAGTATTCATTGAGTGTGTGATGGGTGCACATGGGGGTTCAGTGTGGGCCTGCATGTTTGCATTTAGCAAAACAAAACACAAAAAACGTGTAGTAACTGCCACCTACTGCTCTTTCCAGACTGTGCCGGCTGCGGAAGGGACATCAAGAACGGGCAGGCCCTGCTGGCGCTGGAGAAGCAGTGGCACTTGGGGTGCTTTAAATGCAAGGCCTGCGGGAAGGTCCTCACCGGGGAGTACATCAGCAAGTAAGACTGGGCCAGGGAGGGTCCTGGCGGGAGGTGGGGCCCTGAAAACAAGGCCACCCCTTCTTCCCTCAGGCATAATGGCACTCAGGCATCACATCCCACTGTCTTGAGAAATTCAGGGCTTGGAAATTTCTGAAAAGAATTTTATTCTTCTTTGGCCATAGTTTGCCTTCGAAATGAAATGCTAATCATTACCTAATTTATTTTTCCCTCAAGTTGTATTCACTTGCTGGTCGTGTGCCCGGCTAGACTTCTGGGAGTACAACCTCATCCCACCAAGTGTGCACATGCCTCACTGGGCCACCACCAAGCTCCAGGGCCCAGGCCCTGTCCTCCTGCACATTCTCCCCTCTCCCCAAGTTCCCCTCTCCCAAGCCCCCCTCTCCCATCCCCCATCCCTTCCCAGGACAGAACCCCAACCCCTCCAACCCCTCTGGTAACCTCACAGCATTTCCTCACAGAGTCCAAGAATCATTTTAGCTGTGTCATAGCAGTGTGTTTTCTTTGGCTATTTACACTGCTCAGCTAATTTCAAAATGTGAAATAGTGTCTTTCGGGACAACATGGATGGTGCTAACTGAAATGAGTCAGAAGCTGAAAGGCAGCACTGGCTTCACTCACTTGATGCCGATCATCGCCTAATTTAACAACCAGCTCAGATAACGTCATGTTGTCACCCATCACGCATTTAGTCATCTCACTCCCGCTGTTTTTTGTTCCTTTTTGGAACTAGCCTTCCTTCGGGTCTTGAACACTTAGACCCCACAGTGGGTCTGGGCATAAATCTGTTAGGGCACGTTCAGAGCAGCCTGCATGGCACAGTGATGGGGGCTGGAGTCCAGTGCTGGCCTGGGCGACAGCCATAGTGAAGTGGCCAAAGTAGTTTTAGGGTTAAGGAGGGAAGAATGAGCCTATGGGGTCCAGTGCAATGAGGGAAAATTCCCCCATTATACCGTTTTATGCTTTAAAAAAAATGTTTCCAACCAGGTAAGTATATCCCCTGTTCAAAGAAAATTAAGCAAGTTTAATTTAGACAGAAAAGGAGCTTGGACCTGCTTCCTACAAGTCTAACTCTGTGGGACAAGGGTGATGCAACAACGTCTGTATTCAATGGGAGAAAACTGCACAGACGATTCTGATACAAAACCAAAGGTAGATGAGAGAAATGCCAGACTCAAACTAACCCTGCAGGCTGTGCCACAGCAGGTAGCTGGGTGTGGAGAGCTGTTCTTTTTAACTTCTCCTTGGAATGACATACATGCAAACTGAGGTAAACAGAAGAGGTTCCAGGAGCCAAGCCTGTGAGGGCTGAGGTGATGGAGTCTCAGTGCTGCCGCCAGGCTCTGTGTGAGCTCCAGGAGCTGGTATGTGTGGGAAGGAGGCCTTAGGCCGTCTCACGGGAAGGGGAACACTGAGACCACATCTGAAGCTCATCTGGGCTGGTGACGATGCCAGGGTTTTGCTATTCACGTCTGAGACAAACAGGGAATCTGCGATTGTAATCACCTGGCGATGGGGCTGTTATTCTCTGAGACAGATCATCTCCCTGTCTGGATCACTTAGTTTCGTGGCTTTTGATCATATTTTACCAAATCTCCAAACCGCTGAGTGCTGATGGAGAAATACCTTCTGGAGTGGTTCTGTGGGAAAAGTTCAGAGAAACGTGGTGTAGATGTTCTTCCCCGCCACTCGGCTCCTCCGGGGAGCTGAACTCTCTTCTGTCTTGCAGGGATGGTGCTCCGTATTGTGAAAAGGACTACCAGGGGCTCTTTGGCGTGAAGTGTGAAGCCTGTCAGCAGTTTATCACAGGGAAAGTCCTGGAGGTGAGTGGCCGATGGGCTCCCTCAGAGCCATATCATTTTCCTCAGAGGCCTTCAAAAACATACGAGCGTCTCTGCCCATTTTTTCCATCTTTTTCTCACCTGTGGAGAAAGTAGTTGCAGATGACAAATCTCTTGGAGAATTAACTTGTGCTGTTTTCACAAGCAGTTTCTACCAAATGTTTGTGTGAGAATTGTTTTGATGGAGAACTTGAGGGGGAAAAATAATGAGGGGCTTACTAGGAATTATGTAGAAAGAAGGGTTCTACTGAACTATATTTTTAGAAGTCAGAAAAGAGGAAACAAAGGGTGTTTCATGTATGTGCACACATGCCTTGTGTCACTCTTGTGTATGTGTGAATAAGTACAGAAACAATGGTGTGTGCACGTCTGTGCCCCTGTGTACATGTGTCCAAGTGGGAGTATTCAGGCTTGAGGAGCAGAGGCTCATGACTGACGCTAAGAAAGGGTGACTGAAAGGTGAAGGCATAGATTTCCCCACCCTCAGAAACCCACATCCTGTGTGACTGAGACACCTCATGGCCTGGCTGAGCTGAAGCCTGTCAAGTTCAGGTGTGACTCCTCAAGAGCTGGTTCCTACATTCTCAGCAGAGGCCCCACCAGCTCCTGCCTTGGGGCGGAGCCCAGCTCCACTTGGGTTAGAGGCAGAATTGTGGGGCCAGAGGTCAGGGCTCCACTATCCCACTTCTCACAGCCCTGTGGGGTGTTGGCCAGCCCCAGTGAAAAAGCACCGATTGCCTCACAGCGTCCACCCTCCAGGGTGGAGCATGTTTGCTGAGCAGGGTGAGTCAGGGGCCAGGGCTGGGAAGGCGGCTCACTAGCCCTGTGGCCTGTCCCATCACTCTGGAGATGCAGGGCCCGAATCCCCAAAGCATGTTCAGACCTCCAGCAGCAGCATTTCAGAAACCCAGGACAGAAATCTCAGAGGCCCCAAGGAGTCTTTGCAACCTCTGGGGTTTCACAGCCAGGCTCAGGGCGGGCCTCCATCATCCCGCTGCAGGCTCTGAAACTCAGAGGGGCCTGTACTGGCTCCATGCTACAAGGGGTGAGCTTATTGTGCTTGGGCGGTAAGGAAGTGAGTGTTGTCTGTGCAGTTTGCCTCTTACCCAAGGAAAGGGTGTTCCAGGAGGAGGAAACAGCCTGTGCAGTAGCTCAGAGACAAGAAAAGCACAGACATGCAAGAAAAAAAAATATCAGACAGGAGTGTGGTGTGAGTGATGATGCTGGAAACGTGGGGAGGGATCCGAACATGGGACCTTGGAAGGCATCTATAGGAGTTTGGGCTTTGTCCCAAGAGTGGTGGCAGGCATGGAAGTGACCGGAGCTGGGGCACCCCGATGGGTCTGGTCTGTGCACAGATGGACAGGAGCATTCAGCACAAGCATGCCCAGGCCCACAGCAGCCCCAGTCCACCCCCGGAGGCCTAAGCAAAGTATCCGCACAGACAGGTGAGTAGCATTCAGGCTTAAAGGATGTCTGGCACATGTACAACATGGATGAACACATGAGAACACATGAAAGATGCCAGAAGCGAAAGCCACGTATGATCTGACTCCATTTAGATGAGATAGCCGGAGAAGGTAAATCCCTAGAGACAGAAAGCAGATGGGTGGTTGCCAGCAGTCGTGGGGGTGCGTGCTGGGAGTAACTGCTTCTGGAACCCACTGCGGTGATGAAATGTTTGGAACTGGAGAGGGGAGCTGAGTGCTCCAAGTGACATGGAATTGTTCACTTTACAATGGTCCTACGTGATTTGCATCATGAGCATTTTTTTAAGCAGGATGGCAAGGGACGAGGGTGGAGACAGGCCAGTAGAGAAGCAGCTGCAGGGCCCTGAGCAGAAAACAGGGGGCACTGGCCAGAGTGAATTGTGAGCACAGGACCCCACCTGAAGCCCAGCAGCCAGAGCCCGAGACTCAGGGTGTGGTGGCCTTCTCGCTGGGGCTCCCAAGTCCGACCTGCTGTTCAGGCCTGGAGGCAACCCGCTGAGTTGGGAACGAGACGTCGGGAACATTCCCTCCAGAACCACGATGATAAAACCGTTTTCCAGACACTCAGCTGTAGAACGAGCCAGGAAGATGCTGACACCACCCTGGTTGGAGGCGGCCATGTTCCAGAAGGCACAGACAGAAACAGCTGTTTCCTCCATGCACATGTGGAGCTGTGTTCCCCAAAAATGGTTGGGGAGGCAAAGGGGCGGGTGGGGGGAGGTTGTTGATTGATTTCAGATTTAGTTCAACAGCTGTGGGAAGGAATATGGAGAATCAGACTCGATCCGAGAACATGCCATTTTGAGGAAACATCTGCTTGCTGTGGTAGCCGTCCTGGACCCCCGCGTGTTCCAGGGTTTGCTGGGGCTACAGCCTCTTCTCAAAGCGGCCTCAGATCAGTTGCAGCAAGGGGCTGTGTGAACTTGGATGCTTTCCCCACTGTGTCTTCAGCGCTAGGACTTCTGGGAGTAGTCGCTCCAGGTTCTGCTGTAGATTCGGGATCCACCCTTGGGCATCGCGTCCTCAGCTGGGCGTGTGGTGGAGGAAAGTGTCCTGCATCATTAGCACACGTCCCCAGGGCCGCTCATGAGTCAGTCTGGCTTCGTCACCAGCAGAGAGCTCGGCCCTCCACCCTCAACCTTTCATCTTTGACCCGTTGTTGGTGAAGAACGACTGTGAAGGTGTGAATACTGTAGTCCTTTTTTGTTGTTGCTAATTTTGTAGTTCACCCTTGACTAGAACTCAAGGCTGTGTGACCTTGGGCAGGTCTCAAATTCTTAGAGCCTTGTTTTTTCCATAAGTATAAACAGTAAAATTCTATATGTAAGTGACGTCTTTGGACCTCTGTCCCCTGGACTCTTAGCGTTCTGTCCTTCTCATGTCTCAGACCTCAGGGATCAGAGCCAGCCGTTCTTTAGAGATTTTCTAGAAACTTATTTTCTAGAAACTTGCTTGTAACACTCAACATATAGCCTACATTCAAATTGTTTCTCATTAGCTCACCTTGGGTTTTGTTTCTGACAAGATTCTCATTTTTTTTAGATCTTGCTACAAATAACACTTCTTTAAAAGGTATGCTAATGAACCTGTAAATCCAGGAGAATTCTGAAAGTGTTTACAACCTGCCTCCTCCTTAAAAAGTTCAGGAGCACATTAGTGTGAGCGGCTCTAATTTGCCTGTCTCCATCTCCCCCTCCCATCTGCCTCTTTTCTCAAGCAACTTCCTTCCGCTTCTGCCCGTGCTCCCCTGCAGAGCCTCCCCTCCCCTGGTCACCCTCATGGTAACCAAAAATTACCTGACTTCAGAGGGAGGACACAGGTGTCAGTGGACGCTGGGAGTGCCCTTTGGTGTGTCTTTGCTTCCAATGGCAGATGGCTCTGGGCAGGGTCCCACTCTAGAAACTTCCTCTCCTAGTGCAGGCACCTTTCCTGGGTACTTGCCAACTTCACAGAGAAAGATAATAGCTCAAAAGAGTCCCCAAATGAGGCAGCATAGGGGGAAAAAAAGGGTCAAAAATGTACTGAAAACAGAAGTTTTGTGAGGAAAGGAAAAGCGTTTGTTCAGGGACATTCCCTCCCTCCCCCACCCCCAACCTTGAGCTGTTCCACCAGCCAACTCCGGTGAGCCTGACCACTCCTAGTGTCTCTTCTCTTGCACAACCCCTGCTCCCCGGGCCTCCCTGTTTACTGACACTGCTGGCTTCCAGGCCCAGTGCTCTCATCTGTGGGCTCCCTCTGCAGACAGCTTCCCAGCAGCACCTGCCTGACTGCATGCCAGAGTCCTCCTCCCCTGTGCTCTTCTCGCAGGGACCAAGGAAAGTTCTAGATTGGTATTCTTACCCAGAGGAATAAGGTGGGACTTTGATTTTCTCTTTTAGGTCTCAGAGCCCATCCGTTCCTCTTCTTCATGTCACCACACCCAGAAAATCAACCCTCCCACCCTGTGTGCTGGTCTTTCCAGAAAGACTGGTGGCACCTGCCTTTCTGTGGCCTGGCACTTCCTGTGCCCCTGATGCTCAGGCCGGAAGCTGTGGTGGCTTGGCATGCACACCACCGCATGAGGAGACCCTCCTGTGCCTCCCTCGCCCCTCCCCCCAGGATGCCACTCCCCCAGGGCTGCCTCTCCCCCTCCCAGAACTGCCTCTCTGCCCATTATCCTCTCCCCCCCATTACCCTCTCCCCCATTACCTACTCCTGCCACAGCCTGCTTTATCTGTTAACTTGGAGAAAGCACATGAAAGGACAGGACTTAGACCCCTTCTGCTGGACTCCTGCAGAGCAGGAAATGGGATCACAATGTGAAGCGGCCACATCCTTTCTGCCTTGATTCTCTGAGGGATCAAAAACAAGGGCTTTGTTTTGTTTTACTTTTTGACTAAAACTACCTTTTTCAACATGCGGGGGAACAAATGTTTACCCTAATCCCGGAAGGGAATGCCTGTGATTTGAGGCCCTGTCCCTTCTTTCCTTTTGGCACAGGCGTTTTAATGTGTGGCATTGTCAGAGCCAGAAACAGTGAGCAGGTTTGTCCAGGGCTAATCTCCTACCCCAGAGGATGCCGGGTTATCCTGGGGCACCAGCGTGACATGTAATGTCTGATCACCACTGAAGATGTAATCTGCACAAGACAGGCTGAAATACCATCTCCCTCCTTTTTTGTTTTCATCATACACGTGCAGAGCAAGAATAATAACCCTGTGTTTGCAGAAAACGAATTGCATTCTTCTCATTCCCACTGTGCTCTGCGGAATTCATATTTTCTTTCATTTAATTGTGGACACAAATATTTTTGAGGATCAGGGCAGGAAAGAGAATTAAGTCAACGTAGTAGTATTGGCTGAGGTGATCTTTGTCTCAGTGGACAGTGAACTGCCACAAAATCCTGCTTCGTTATAGTACCTGTAATATTTGCAGGAGACTCATAAATATTTACTCCTCCCAACAGACCTGTGAAGGGGTTGGCACACTCACTACCAACCTGCATTTAAGATGAGGTTGCCGAGCGCCGGATATTCAGGAGCTAGTTAGTAACAGTCACGATTAGGAGCTGTGCTTATCCGTTCTCAGAAGATAGAATGGCGCCGTCTCCACCCCCTCCTGTCTCCATCCTCTGTCCTCCCTCTTCTTACCCTCATCTCTCCCTCTTTCCTCCCTCCTCCTTTTTCCATCCTCCTTTCCTTTCTCTTCCACTCCTTTCCCCTACTTGACCCACCAGCAATAATCACTGCAGAAAACAATTTGTCTCCCAAAATAACTTGCTGAACGATGAAAGTTTACTATTCCTGTGAAATGGTGCAAGTTTATCCCATCAGTGGCCCTGCCATACCTATTCGCAGAACAATTACCGTTCGATGTTTGTTCGATTTACTTCTTCTCAGGTGTAAGATGGCACTGACGGACATGAGTGAGCCTGCTCGAGAGCCCTCTGGCGTTCTGAACAGCCAGGCCTCGCGCCCTCACCGCTGCGGTCAGCAGTAGGTGCCTGGCCTGGCCTGGATGGGTGGGTAGAGGTAGGCAGAGGGCGCCATCTCAGCGAGGAACACGTTTTCTTGACAGAGCTGCCGTTTGGGACTCTGCGCCCAGTGGACAGTCAGGAAGCCCTGTGGGTGGGGCCAAGGCAGCAACACCTGTCACCTGTCCTAATTTAAAACTTAGCTAAGTAAACTGTAGACATGGCCTCATCTTAATATGAATTAAGGAAAATGAAGTTAACCGTACAATGGCATATTATTCAGCCACATAAAGGCATAAAGTGCTGACACATAGTACCACATGGACAGACCTTGAAAAGATCACGCTAAGTGAAAGAGGCTAGTCACTGATGGCCACGTATATGTGTATGAAATGTCTGAAATATGCAAGTCCACGGGCACAGAAAGCAGGGGCTGGACAAAGGGGGAAGTGACTGCTAATGGCTATGGGGTTTATTTTGGGGGTGATGCAAATGTTCTAGAATTAAATAGTGCTAATAGTTATACTACTATGTAAATATATATTAGAACCCACTGAATTGTATACTTTAAAAGCATGAATTTTATAGTTTGGATTATAGCTCAGTTTAAGTATAGACATAACTGTGTATCTGCAGAGGCAAATTAGAGACAGCTGGAGTCCCCTTATTCTGAGTTTCCTTATCTGTAAAATGAGAAGATTATCACTACCTCATAGGACTGCAGGATTGGGAGGGGAAGAGAAAAATACATGCAAACCCAGGCTCATTTAGTCCCACCCCTTCTCTTCAATAAGTTGACCTTATTAGCTAGAACAGTACAGGAACAAGGACTCAAGTCAATAAGTGTATTTTTTAAAAAACAGGCATACAAGAACTGGGATACGCCAGAGGTATGAGGGGTGGGGAGAGGAGTCACCAGAGACAGAGTCACCAGGGAACAGAACAGGCGGGTCTGCTGAAATACACTGCAGAGGGGAGCAGCAAGTAAGATAGGAGAGGCCTGCAGTGCCACAAGTGGGTCAGCTCCCTGACCAGGGATCGAACTCGTGCTGCAGTGGCTGCGGATAGCTTCATAGTGCTGCACCTAACCTCTTGCGCCACCAGGGAGGCCCCAATAAATGTCTTAAGGCAAAAGTACATGACAGGCTTTTTCTCTTTGGAGCACTCAAACTTCTCCTTTGCTTGGCCCCACACAGAACTGTGTCCCTGATCACAGAGCGTGTTCCGATGAATTGTAAAAGCTCTCTAGTGTGGAAAGCAAACTCAAGTTTAAACTCACTGCAAAGGCCTTCCAGTGCCTTGGTGGTGGGCGCGGTACCTCCCTCTGTCTCTAAACCATGGATGGGCAGTGTTGTCAGCAACATCGCCTCCATTAAAAAACACTTGTTGTGTAGTTTGTAACAAGTTTGGCTACAGCATCTTATTTGCGAACAGTGTCTGGTGTCATATTTTGTCCCCTCCGTCACTAACCCACTGGGAATTGGCCCAGTAGGGGCATGAGCACGTGGCACAGTAAATTACTTGAAGATGCTGTCTGATTCACCCAAAGTCATCCACTCGCTCCTACATTAATGACAGAGGAACTGTGTTGCCAGGGTAACACAAGACTGTGCGCACAAGCAGTAAAGATTCAATATTTATGAAAAACCCGTCCCGTTTCCTGTCAGTACAAATGGAAGGGCTTCCTTCTCCGGAAATGACATTTTGAAAAGGATTTGGTTCTGGAATTTAAAAGATGTTTTGTTTTTCAGTGTTAGCATCAGAGAATTCAGCTTATTGCTGGTGAAGTGGGGGTGGAGGAGGGCTGTGCCCTTTGAACCACGCGGTGGGGTGTCACTCTCCCAGAGAAACCCCTGCGTAGCCTGAGCATGACGTGCTGGTGGCTCAGCATCCGGTCACAGAAGAAAGTGTAATCTTTCAGACTTGTTTTGAGAGAAAGTGTGCATTTCCAAGAATTTCCAAGTCTAAGTATCCCCCCGTAGTGTCCCTTCAGCGTGAGGGGGGCGTGAACTTGAGCACAATGAGGGTCTCTTGCAGAGAGAGCGCCTGCCTGGCAAGTCGCTGCTCAGCACAGTGAGGGCAAGATCTCCACGTCTGCAGCCAAAATTATGTCCAGCATCCTCTGGTCATCACTCAGGGCTGCCTTTTCTACCCTCCAGGGCCCAACGCATCCTGCACCCCAGAAGGCCTCCTGTGCTTTCTCACGTGCCAGAGCCTCAGCCCTCTCCTTCCCCGCGTTCCCCACCTGGCTCCCTTCAGGTCTTCTGAAGACACAAAAGGGATAATTAGACCCTCTTCTAAGTGACCAGTTGCGAGGTGCCCCTCTTGCCCGACAAAGGTGACCTTTAGTGAGTCCCCAGGTAACTCTCATGCCTTTCTCTCGGGGGAGCAGAGAAAGAGTTTGATCACTGTCGGTGGGTCTCGGGACACAGCGACAACTCAGGACCCCCTAGTGTGATGGCTACTAAGAGCCCACACAGCAAATGCCCCATGTTCCAAAGACTCTTGTCCAGTGTCAAAAGAAGCCGGCTTTGGACGTTGAGCAAGGGGCACTCCAGGCAGGGGAACATGGTACCTGTATCTGCCTTTGCTGTGTCACTCGAGTCTGAGGCCCCTTTCTCCTGCCTTGTTTATTTCTTTGATTTTAAATATGTCATTTGACTTCACTGTTTGGTTTAATTGCATGCCTATTACAATATCTGTTTTCTACTTCAAATCGTTCCTACAAGTAGTAAAGTTATACATTTAAAGTCTATGTATTTTCCATTCCAGAATAGCATTATTTTCATTTAATTAGTAGGTAGACTGTTCTTGCCAGGCTCCCTGGACTCATTCTCCTCTGAAGATCATGTCTGGTAGAAAACACTGCCCCCCCCCACCCCCACCGCTGCTCCCTTTTGCCTCGTGTTACTGACCTCTTGTCTGCTAGCCTCTGACTGTGCATGTGTGGCTTGGAGTACACTTTGAAAAATGGCACTGTTCAGAGAGCATCAGGGCAACTTCTGTTTTGGACACAGCTGCCCCTGGGGGGGTGGGGGGATGCGAAATGTACCGCAAGAGCTGGGAGATGACGACTCTCCAGGGAATGGGAGCATTTGGTGCCCTTGACCCCAGGCAACCTCACTGCCATGCTACTTGGTCCTGCCGGGGACAGGCTTCCTCCTCTTCTTTTTCCCCCCACCTGAACTTGCTTGCTGACTGGACCTCGAAGCTTCCTACCTTGTGGGGTTGCTGCCAACGCCAGCAGATGGACCTGCATAGAGCCAGCTAGTCAGGAAGAGAAGCGGGGAGGGCTGGCCCCCCTCCAGCCTAAGGAGCTGCACCAGTGTGATCATTCTCCCCCAGAATGACACTCGAGAGTGGTCTTTCAGCTGAAAACTGTGTAGAAACCATCTATTTTGATGGCCTACAGCAAAACTCCAAGCTACGAGTATCTTGGAAACATGGATAGAATCTGGAATTTTAGAGCTTGAGGTGGCCAGTGCAGTGGGAAGGAGAGGGGAGCGGTTAGCAGAAAGAAGGGCCAGAGTCAGACACCCAGGTCCGTTTCATGTGCTGCACTCAGCGGAGGAAAGGTTAGCGCGTTGCTTAGGCTGAGCTTCGGCATCAGCAGCTGCAAAGTGTGGATGATACGTAACCTCTTGGAGACTTAAATCACATGGGAGTGAGTCATGCAGGGCACTGCCTGACATGCAGGGCTTCAAGAAAATTTTTTTCCAGCTCTTTCAGAAACAGAGCATGTAAAAGGCCACTGTTCTAAGCTCATTACTCCCTGTCAGACTGACTCAGGCTCACCCTTGTCTGCGTAATCTGTGATACAGTTCTAGGTGATCAGTTCAGATGCACAGCATAACCATCATGTTGATGCTTTGGTTTAAGGAGGTCTTAAATCACTTAACTTTAGATATTCACATGCATTCATGCCCAAACATTTAATCTACCATTATTTCAGCAAGTATTTTCTGTTACATTTGAGCAAGCACCCAGCAACTGCTAAATAGAGATGTGTTGATGAATTATGAATTTTTACCATGACCTTGAACCAAAGCCTTTGAAAATTCTACCTACACTCCAGACATAAATTCCTCACCATCCTACTAAATGCTGGTTGCTTTCACTCACATGTGAAATAAATGTCCACAAGCCTTTCCCCTGTCTATTAATGTCTGTCATACTTGTGTCCACTTAAGTATGATCTGTGTAAGTGAAAACTCCTGGAGGATGCGTGCTATTAGGTGTAATCTCTCAGTGTGATGCCTGCTTATATGCGGACGTAGGACCTCCCTCAGTATTTAGGATGACAATGAGGAGGTCTCTTAAGCTTTCGTAGACTGTAAAAGCTCCTATATCAGCTTTTTGATAATAGCCCTTGGTAGTTCCTTGGGAACAGATTTTAGCCAACTCTGCCTTTGCTTGGTAGCCCCTTTATTTGCACACCTTACGGCTCACCTGGGTTAGATGACCCTTAGTAAATTTGCAGAGTTGTACAACCCTCATCACAATCTGAAGTTAAAATTTCCATCCCCTCAAACACTACACTGCATTCACCCTTTGTTTTCTCTTCTTTTCCCCTCCAGTCTTGGCCCTGTGACTGTAGAGGAGGCAGGTGAAAGGGGGCTGCACTGCCAGCAGCTCGTGTGCCTTTTGACTCTCAGGTGGTGCTAATTTTTAGCCCTTTTATTTGGAGACTCTCCAATTAGGAAGTTTGCGTGGTAAACTTGAAGGTGAACCATTCTCTTCCTCCCGACCCCCCGAGGACAGAGGTGCTTACATAAACTCTGAAAAAGGAAGTGACACCCCAAACATAGGAGGGTGGGAAGAGGGTAAGGCTGGGAAGCAGCCCCAAATCCAGTGCTCCCAAATACCTCGGCTGGGACTGCGAGTCCAGTTGCTTCCCTGTTTCCCCTGTGAGGAAGGCCTCCTGCACCCCTGACCTTGGAGCATCTGTTGATGCCCCCAACACAAGGCAAACTGGGATTACAGGGGTAAAAGGTATAGTCCCTAACTGCCAGCATTTGTAGTTCATGGTTCGACTCTCACACCACTGCGAGTGGGAATTACCTGGATATCTGTGTGAGGTATGGACGCCTTCGGTCTAACCCAGAGATTCAGGGCAGGTGGGCCTAGGAATATGCATGTCGGCTTGCCCCCATCTGCTCTTGTTGGTTCTGGCAGGGGTGGGAAACTACAGATCATCCTTGGAGAAATCAGCCCTAAAATAGATGTGATGATCCCTCAGCTCTGATCCCTCAGAAGAAAAAATATACTAAGAATTTAGTTCACTCCTGTAATTATTATGATGTGCAACCTAGTAGCTTCCTTTTCATTTTAGAAGCACAACTTTGTTGCTAAGAACTCTTACAAGGCTTTAACCATGTTTGGAATTGTTTCCAAACCCCTTTAGAGAGATTGCACACACACACACACACACACACAGGTCATTTTATTAGCTGATCTTTATGGGCAGATAATCTCCATGAACAGTTTTCCTCGATCTCTTTAGCCTTGTTAAAACTGACAAAAGCTGTAACAGAACCAGGCCCTGGTCGAAGGAAGAGGCTGTAAAAAGGTGTTGTGCTGCCGCTGTGGGTTTCTGGCTCCTGCGCCCTGCTCACATGTATGAAGAGCCTGCAGCTTCGCCTTCTGTTGCTGGTTCATCTGGGATTTCTGAAGAACAGTTCAGTGGACAATGAGTAAATGTATGGAAAGGGCATGGAATATGCAGGTATCTAATAATTTCCATAGAATAATGTAAATAGAATAGCACGATATGAACTGTACCTAAAAATGTGAGTCAAGGAAGTTTGCTAGATAAAGTCATTTTTTTAACCATATTTCCCTCAAAAAAAGGAATCTGAAAATTCTGAAATATGAAATTTCTGAAATAACTAATAGCTGTCAAAATCGAGTTGTGCTCAGTTTTGTTATAGTTACATAAGGATTCCATAACGTCTGCCCCACACAGTATCTTGGGAGACTGAGCACAGCAGTTCAATGGCTGTGCTCAGAGGCACACCTTTCCATCCTCTCAAACCCCAGAAAGAAACTTCAAAGGCATTGGAATCTGTTTTCCAGGCAAGCCTCTGCCCCAGGGCCATTACTGTCAGATTTACGAGGCAGGCAACTGAGAGCAAAGAGGAAGAAATGGTACTTTCCCTC
Source organism: Galemys pyrenaicus (assembly GCA_019455555.1). Taxonomy (NCBI): domain Eukaryota; kingdom Metazoa; phylum Chordata; class Mammalia; order Eulipotyphla; family Talpidae; genus Galemys; species Galemys pyrenaicus. Next base: position 6,840,080 of record JAGFMF010011658.1, on the reverse strand, counting down.
GCCTTAAGAAAAGAGCGCCTACCCCCCTCCTTTTTTGGAAACATGGGCTGGCCCATAGTGGTGTCTGGTGTGTTGAACTAGTAAGTGCGCCGAGGAGATCGTGAGGAGAGGTAGGCTCTGGACGGGACGCCTGCCGCCTGGGCTCCTTTTTCCGGTGTGCGTCTGGAGAGAGAGGCAAGTCTCACTAGCTGCAGAGAGCAGTCTGCTTATGTAACCCCAGGCGGGCTGGCGCCCCAGACTTGGGGCTGAGGTCTGCTGCTTGCTCGTCTCTGCTACTTCTGAGTTTGCAGCCCGCTGGAGTTCCCTGCTCAGCACAATCAAACAGAAGAAAAGGAGCCCTGGCATAAGGTAACGCAGGCACTGCGCACGGCGCCAGGCTTTGCAGAACTGAAATTCATGGCTTCCTCGGAGATGTTGGAGACCTTGAGGGTCCCCCAGATGTGATCTGCTGGGTGCTGGGTGCTGGTGAAGGCTCTTGCATCATCCTGAAAGACATTTTACTTCAACTTTTAATTTCTCTTATGAGACGAACTCCCAAGTTATTGTTGTGTTGGTTTTATTTTTTTTCCCCCATAGATCTAGTACTACCATGGAGAGCCGGAAAGGCTGGTTATTAACCTTTGAGACGATAGTTTTCAGATTTTTGTTTTGTCTGTAGCAGTGCTCTGTGGAATTTACATGTGACATGAAAGGACTGTAGAGTCATGTTTGGGGGGATTTGGTGGTAAAGGTGGTGAAGGAAATAGCGTTGGTTTATCTGTTACTATGAATGTGTGGGTTTTTTTCCTTTTAAGACGTTCTCCATGAATGAAAATGAGGAAGTGAAATGTTTGGGGATTACTCCTATTTTGTCATGACTGCAGGTTGAAAGAGTCGATGAAAGAGTTGATGGTTACCTCTCACCCTCTTTCCACAGGAAATGAAAGCAGTCTAGAGTCTTGCCTTGTTAATGCAAATAGTTTTTCTAAAAACCAGATTATTCAGTTTATAAAGCCAGTTTGTTTGGGAGAGGTTCAAAGTCTGCAGGGTGAGCTCTAAGAAAGGAACAAGACAAGAAAAATCACCACATGGAGTTAGGATTTTGGAAAGAAAAAAAATCAGTGAGTTTAGCCAAAGGCCCAGTGCGAGTGTGGTCCCTGGCCACTTCGCTATCACTTAACCCGGGTTGGGGATTTAAAAGAAAATTGAGCCTGCGTTCACGGAGACTGGTTGCATGAGGAATGTTAAGAGGATGTGGCCTTATTTAGATTACTCAAACAGGTTCTGACAAGCAGGTGAAAAGTAACTACAATATGATGTTGCCATCCTGGGTCTACAGGCCTGCTGAGCCAGAGCTTAGGAATGGGTGACTTTGCACCGCTCATTGGTATAAGTTACTTGGAGGCTCTTCGAGACTCCTTTGAGGCCTTGCCAAGCCTCCTCCCAGCGCTCAGATGCCTGTTGCTGCCACATGCGCTCCCAGGGAGCATCTTAACACTGGCCTGTGTCCTTTGTAGCTGCGGCTTATCCGACCAGTTCGGGGTCTGGCAGAGTCGACAGCACAAGTCTGCTCGTTTTCCCTCTGAGGAAGTACTAGCTCGCGTCTGAAGATGGTCGGGGCTCAGAGGGCTTTGCCCACGGCTCCGGCAGGAGGAGGATGCTTCGGCCTCCAGCAGACCATGGTCCCAGCCTGGGCACTGCTGACTTCCACACAGGCTGCTTCTCAGTTGTGGACGCTGTCCTGTGGGATGTCTAGCAGGATCCCACTGCCAGACGGTGGCCCCCCTCCCCAGTGGTCCCCACACCTGGCCGGAAGTCCCCTGGGGCAAGAATTGCCTTCCTGATCAGGCAGAGCACTGCTCTGTGGAGAAGCTGCCTCTGAGGAGGCTGCAAACCTGAGAGGCAGTGGAGGGGCAGGGCAGACCCCAGGAGGGGGATCCCAAGTGAGGGAGCTGTGGCCTGACAAAGCGTTTAGCTGACCATTGGGGGTTGGTTGGTTTTGTTTTTGATTGAAATCACATCCTGGGTGTGGGGCTGGGAGGGGTGCCGTCAGCCCTGTTCTGGATAAACATTCTTCTGCCTCTGGCCTCTCCCTTCATGGCCCCTTGCGGGCCTCCTTTATACAGCGCCTGGGTTGTATAGTAGTCAGACTTCTCTAGACTGAATCCTATGTTAAGGGCATCCCAGGAATGTCTTTTTTGTTTAAAAAAATCTCACGTGACAACTGAGGTTCTAAAGTGAATAATTGCCCATACTTACCAGGTCTGTAAATACAGGTTTCTCCCCCCCCCCCCCCCCCATTCACAGATACCCATAAAGTCAGTGAGTGAGTGGCTGGTACTTTAGCTTATGCCCTTGCTTATGTGTTCTCGAAGGTTAACAGATTATAAAATGAATGAAGTTGTAGCCAAAACACTGGTATGAAAATCTGAAACAACCAGTTTTGCTTCGATCCATTTTACTTCTTTTGGTGGATCCGTATCTCAGTTGAAGCTTTCAATTCCTAAGTGTGCATTCCTTATCTTGTCAGGTTCTCTCTTAAAGAGTTATACATGTCACATTTCCAGAACATGGTACATTGCGCTGAGTACCATGGCTTTGAGGAGCTGCCACCCCAACCCTAACTCATCAGTCAGGCCACACTGCAGGGACTCGCCCTCAACCCAGCTCAGACAGGGGACTCTTGGCACTGGCTGAACATATCCAGAAACACCCCCACTTGCTGGAGTTCATGCTTCGTGATGGGGTTGGTGACCCATGATATTATCCAAGAGTTATGTTTTCTGCTTGATTACAAAGCAGATCTTCTGTTTGCTTTTATCTGGAGCTACCAGTGTACCGTGCGACATGTGCTCTCCTAGAATTATTTCATCCCTTCACTCTACCTAAGTAGACCAGTGTTTCAGGCACATTTTATCCCTAGGACATAGCACAGGGCCTGTGTATGTTGGTTGCTTGGGAGTTGATGAATAAACAAATGAATATCAATGATCCCATAGAATAGTTCAGGAACTTGATCTACAAGAAGCTTACAAGTACACAAGCCTATCTCCTGTCCACATAGTCTGTTCTGTGCAGTTTTGTTGGGTTTTTTTTTGTTTTTTCAGGACAAATCTAGTCCCCAACCAACCAGCTTTTTTTAACTCTTTGAGGCATTACCCAAGGAATGCAGAAAAATGGACCTTTGGGTTAAAGACTTTGATGGAGTCAGGTGGGGGCGGATGGGCTTTAGAAATCTATCTTAATGTCAAATTAAACATCTGCTACCCCTCAAAACCCCATACATAAAGCTTCCTTGTGGATTCAATGAGAATGTATGGATCTTAGGATTTGACATAAAGGTAAGGCATTTCCAAGCACCTTGCTTTTAAGAAAATTATGCAAAGGACCCACAGATTAAAAATACATGTCTTGTATACTCCACCTTCCTAGAAGTCTTAGAGAATTGGGAGTGTCTGCCAGGAAATCAGACAAAAGAACCCATTTTCCTGTACCAGGTATCAGCACTTGGGGTGTTCAGATGAGGCAGATGACTTGAAGTAGAACCTCCCTGGAAAATGCAGGTGATGTAGTGAGCGAGAAAGAAGCTGATGCTGATCATAATATTGTCTCTTGTGGAGGGACCCCAGCCCAGTTTCTAAGGAGGACCCCTGTTATGGGTAAGTACAGCAGTGAGATGGACCAGTGCCTGCAGAGGTTGAGGGTGTGGCCTTAGGATGAGGGGCCCCTCATAAACGAGGATACAAACCCTGCTGCTTTCCTTGTCCACCAACCCAGCATGTTTTTGGCAAATATGTGTCTGATTCCTGCTCAGAATCGCTGTTCACAGTGAGGTGGTTTTTCGGCTTGTAAACATTAGCTAAGGCAGAAATGCTTGCTTACACATTAGGCAGCTTTTATCTTTCCTCCTGCTAAATAATAATCATGTTGGTTTGTCTTGGTTCTCTCCAGCTGGCTCTTTGCATCCGTGCTCATATCCGTATACCTTGTCCAAATAAGCATACTTGAAAAGATAGAAGAATGTGTTTTGCAAAGTTTTGAACGGCCTCGAACAGTTTCAGCCCAGCTTTCTGCTTTGTTTTGGCAGCTTGTTTAGGATGCAAAGTGTATGTGGCTCTGGCAGCACATTAAAGGTGTTGGTTCTTATACAATAAGATTTAGGGCCTAAGGACTGATGGGGTATGGGGGCAGGGTTGTAGGTTTCCTGTCTTCTTTTGTGTTTTGTTTTTTCTTTAAAGAATTTTAAAGCACAAGGGGGAAAGTGCCCATGCTTGGGTTTATTGTTCTGACTTTAAACCTTGGAATTGTAAAAATCTACTGGAATCCCTTGTCTTGGCTCACACAGCCCTTCTGATTAAACCCCTTACCCTCCCCTCCCTACATCCTTCCCCTCATTTACTTCAGCCCCTCCAGATCTTTTCCTCTGCCTGGAACATTCTTTCCCTCAGGCTTCCCTTTCCCATTAGTCAACCTACCTGTAATTCTTAGGCCTCTGTGACCAACCTAGTTGAGGTCACCACTGCCAACCAATGCTCAGGTCATTTCTAGTTCCTGGTGCCGTTTGTGCTTCTTCATGGCACTTTCCCCCAGTATCTGAGAGGCTGACACGTTGCTTTATGTGTCTGTCAGTTGTTGCGGGGACGTGAACTTTGAAAGGTGTTGCTATAGTCTCAGCGCTAAAACATCTGACAGAATGCAGGAGATGGATGCATGCATGGGTAGATGGGCGCATGGCTGCAGGTGGATAGATGGGCAAGGGAGGAAGTAAGAAAGATAGGAAGGGAGAAGGGAAGGAGAAGGGAAAAAGGGAGGATAATCTGTTTGGTAAACTCTTCCTTTAAGGTGTCGTTTCTCTTCTGTACTGGCTCCCAGTCCCCAGCACCTTAGTCAAGGTGCCTGCACCCCCATGGCTGACACTAACCGCCTCACTTGATATCTTTTTTTTTTAAGATTTTATTTGTGCACACAAGGGCTGGGATACAGGCCAGAGGCATGGGGTGTGAAAGGAATTCACCAGAGACCGAGAAGGGAGCAGAACAGGCAGATCAACTTAAGCATACTGCTGAGGAGACCAGCGGGCGAGGCAGGAGGGGTCTGCCGCACCATGTGGGTCCCCTCCCTGGGCGGGGATTGAACTCACGCTGCAGTGGCTGCGGGAGCCCCACAGTGCAGCGCTCAACCCTTTGTGCCACAAGGGAGGCCCTCACTTGCACCAGCAGTCTAAGCCTGTTGTGCTCATTTATTGAAGCATCAGCAGGGTTAAGCTCCCTGAGGGCAGACGTGTCCAGTAAAGGTGGTTGTGGTTATAGTTATTGTTCTTGCTGCCTCAGAACTTTATAAACCCATCTCCTTAATTGCTATGTGCTCCTCTCATCTTTGCTTTGCAAATAAGGAAACTGAGGCTCTGGGTTGCCCGGAGGCAAACATGATGGACACAAACTGGCAAGGCCAGGATGGGAATTTGAGATACCGAGCTTCAAAGTCCTTGTTCTGTGGCCCTTTTCTCTTCCTCATCCAGTGCCTGACTCAAATCCACCACAGTGATTGAAATCTAAGACTTCACTTCCTCCTCCTCTCTTCCTTGCTGTTAAACGCATATTGTTTATAATATCGATAATGTAAATACAATTGTTTATTCATCTCTAAGGACAACTCACCAGTGTATCTGAAGTCACTTTTTTTTTAACTGACAGGGTTGATTGCTTAAACACATTTATCTTATATAAGCAAACCTGTCAGTAAATTGTTCACCTGCTAACTCGCACGTATCTACTTCAACCGAGGTGGTTCCCCAGGGCTGACCTAGGAGGAGTTAGTTTCCTTTTTTCAGCTGTCAGCGTTTTATTGATTTTCCTTGGAAGAAAAAGCTTATGCTGAGAAAAACATCATAGGTATAAATGTGAATGGAAAAACACTAGAAAGAAAACCTTAATCTGTTTAAAATGTCAGCATATCTCTGTATCTTTAACACAGTCCCGTGTCTATAGTCACCGGCTTCTCCTAGACACTGATGTCTTGGGTTTGGTGGCCCTGAGATGTTTCACTGCTGAAGCAGGAAGCCTAGATTCAGAGCCCTAGCTGGCACATAAGTACAGTTTTCTGCACTCGTCCTAAGATGGTAAACCTGCCCTGTGGACGTGGAGGTGAGGTGGCACTGGCTGGTGAGGTGGCACTCGCCGGCAGTGCCCTGGCTTTCCGTTCTCTGATGCCCTCAGCAGTGTGAGTCGCAGGTGGCAGAGATCAGCCTGTGCCTACATGTTGGGTTGGCTCCCTCATTGTGTGACAGCTTGAATTTTCCAGCACATGACAAGTGCTGATGAGGACTCTACCAACAGGGCAGAATCTGCAACCTCATCAGGCTGGTCCTGCAAGCTTTTCCTGGCACATACCCAAGTTTCTCCCCGGTTTGGGGCCAACCCAGCTGGTTCCCATTTTCCTAGGTGGGAGGCATGGTAAACAGGAAGGTGGGGCCCACGAGCTCTTTGTGGCTGTGAGAAAACATGAGAAGCCCTCCAGCACTGTGGGTAAGACTGCCAAGAAGTACTCAGTCCTGATGTGTGGGAGGAATCTGTGAGCCCCGCGCATCACAGAGACCCCCACATCTCCATCCATCCCAAAGAACACAGTCAATTATGGTCCTTTAACCATCCTTGAGCAGGGCTGGAGGGTCTCTGGCTTTTGAACATAACTCTTCAAAAAGAATAAGGTCCTTGGATAGACACACTCATACATGCATCTTAAGATTTGTATTTTGCATCAGGGGACTATTGGGAAGGAGTTTCTGGCTGATTCACTGTTCACTCATGCTACTTCCAGCCCCTTCGTAATTGGGGCCCTGCCTAATCCGAACTTACCCCAACATGACTGCAAGGCAGTTGGCTGGTTTCTGGGCCAGTTAGCAGCAAGATCTCTCCCTGTTTTTCTGCATTAATTCCTGCCCATGTCTCCTAGAAACATTGTGGTAGGGAAGTTCTATCGATTTAACCTAGTCTCTCTGCTTTCCACCTAAAGTGGAGGATGCAGAGACCCAGAAAACACAAGGAAGCAAGGTCCTTCCAGTGTTTGAGGGAACCAAAAGTAGACTTCAGAGTCACTCAAAAGTAATGTGTACTGAATATAAATAAACACATGAATAATTATGTAATGTAGAATGATCCGAGGCAGGGGGCAGCAAGTGCTTTCTGTAATGCCCCAGATAGTGAATATTGTCAGCTCTGTGGACCATAATGCCTCTTTCTTGTAACTCCTGGTTATAACTCCAGAGCAGGTATGGACACCACATAAACAGATGGACATGGCTGGGTGCAAATAAAACTTTATTTACAAAAGCAGATCATGGGCCAGATTTAGTCCAAGGACTGCAGTTTGCCAACCCCAGTATAAGATAAATGGAAACATCCTCTGTTCAGTCCCCAGGAGCTCCCAGAGGTGGCTTTTGTTGAGAGCCTGGCTGGTGTTCTCTCTGGCATGTCTAGAAGTGTTACAAATACAGGGTCTGAGTAGATAAAATTTGTCATACAAACTGTATGATTCTTATCTTGGTTTTCTCTTGTTTCCTATGCACAGATATGCATGGGAGGGTATATATGCTTTTTTATACAAGCAGGGCCATATTGTTCTGCAGTTTCCTTTTTTTCTCTTGGCAATGACTCTGTTGGTGCTTACGGGTTTTTGATACTCTCTCTTAATAGCGATATAGTGGTAGCCTTATTCTTTACTTTCCACCAAGAAATCAAACACCTACGAAGAAGTAACAATATATGCAGCAATTACTGGCTCACAGTAAAAGGTGCTGTCTTGTTTGCTTCCCGTTGTCCCATGCCTGTTGGCCCTCCATGGTGCCCCTTCTGAAGGTGACTGCAGTAGCCTGCTTGCCCCAGGCCAGTGCCTCATGCAAGTGGTGAATGCATCGGTGATTCTGCTTGCCAGGGAAGGCTTAGCAATAAAATGTAGCGTTCACGTCATGGTTGATTATGAAGAGATTTTGTGAAATCTTGAAAATTTCCTTTTTTTTGGTAATGCTGTGGACTATACTGGTGAGCGTGGGTAGACTAGACCTACATCTCTAGCTGTGCCGCCCTTGAAGTCTGAGCTTCCCAGGATGCTGGGAATCCCTGTGCTGGGGCTGACGTCACAAAGTACCGTGGAAGTGATGACTTAAAACAACAGAAATTATTCGCTGACAGTTCCAGGGATCAGACACAGGAAGTCCAGGTGTCCGCAGGCTTCTTCTGAATGTTTTGCTTGGAGAATCTATCCTGTCCCAGGCCTCCCACCTGAATCTCCTGGCTGTGGGCAATCAGGGGCGATCTAGGGTGCTCTTTAGCTTATGGACACACCCTTTGATCTTTGTCTCCCTCCTCACATGACCTTCCTTTGTTTCTGGTTGTTTTCCCATCTGTTATAAGACCTTTTCACTGGACTAGGTACCACCTTATCCAAGGTCCATTTCTACATGAAGACACCGAGGGTCCAGGTGGACTTGTCTTGAGGGGGCCACCAGCGGGCTCACGCCCTCCATGTAACAACGAATGTTCTTCCCCCCCAGGCTTTTCCTCCTACGAGGAAGGGGTGAAAGTCTCCTTCTAAGCACTCCTGCTTTCAGGGTTGGAGGAGAAGCCCAGAAGCTTGGCAGTGGCCTCTGCTGGGAATCATTTGCAAGTCGAAGACCAGTCTCAGAAAAGCTCCAGCCAGAACTGTGACTTTTCTTACCAAGCTCAGCAAAGCAAGAGACAAATGAGAAAAGTGTCTGCATATCCAACACTTTAATTGAAAAAGAAAGCAGAGTTGGGAACTTTCTTTCATAACCCCAGGAGTTTTTAGTTCAGTAGGTGCCAGCCATGGGGTGGGAGCCTCTTCCTGAAAGGAGCCAGCACTGATGGAGTTTCAGAGTTTGACCAGACCCACTGTGTGACCTGCAGAACCATTTGTAAAATTTCTCAGGAGAAAGTTATATTAATGCAAAAATAGAGCATTGAGCCGGGAACGTGATCTGCTCGTACTAGCTTGAGGAAACAGCTGTTGTCTTGCTCCAGGCCCTTGGCTGCAAAAAAGTTTTTACTTTCTTAAATCGAGGAACATCTGCTCACTCCAGACCCTGAGACAGCAGTGCACGTGGTTACAGTGACAAAGGCACCCCCCAAACTGGCTGAGTCAGTACCCCAGGGCTGTCCAAGCTAAGTGCTACAAATGGAGTAACTTTAAAAATGATAGAAATGTGTTCCCTCAAAGTTCTGGAGTTTAGGAGTCTGAAATCAGGCCTTGGCAGGACTAGGCTCTCTCTGAGTCTCAAGGGGAGGGTGGTTTCTTCCCTCTTCCCACTTCCAGTGGCCCCATTCTCTGGCCTGTGGTAACACACCTGCACTCTTGGCCTCTTGTCACTGGTTCTCACCTGGTCCACCTCCCTTTCCTCCTCTTATGAGGACAGTCACGTTGGATTAAGGGATTAATGTGACCTCGTTTTAACAAATTACATCTGTAGTAACCCTGTTTCCAAAGAAGGTCACATTCTGAAGTAATGAGGATTAGAATGTTGACACGCATTTTCAGGGACACATGCAATCCCTAACACCAGCACACAAAGGGGTGACATCAGGACCGCTGCAGGGGACAGAGCGACTGTGCTGGACAGCAGGTGCCACCCACAGCCACTCTGAGGCCCGAGGCTCGTCTCTCCACACACTCTCACGCTCACCCTGTGCCCTGCACAGCCACTCTCCCTGCATGGCAAGAGCTCAGCGCTTCCCAGCTCCCCAGCCTCGGTGGCACAAGCTCTCCTGCTCGTAGCACAAAACCTCAGGCCAAGTCCACGACAGAGCTGTCACCTGGCCAGCCCTGGGCCGTACTGGCCAGTGGCAGGTCATAGAGGGAGTGGAAGCTCCTGTGTCTGCACTTGGAGAAGGATGAAGCTCCCCCGCAAATCAGGGGGAGCCTTGTGAACCTGTCCAATTTGTGTGAACCTCCAGAGACACCCTAAGTCGAGGGCCGCATCGCAGCCTCGTGTCCTTTTAAATGACCCTTATCTGAACTTGTTTTTCACTGAATCTCGTGTGTGGATTTGTTCTTTTTCATGTCCTGTGCGCTGACTTAGAGTAAGTGCTTCCACGTTAGGGGAGATGGCCTGAGACGCGTGGTTAGATTTTTCCTTTCTCTGAAAGATCTCAGTGCGTTTGTGTTCAGGCAGGAAGCACCAGGAGAGTAACACAGCTCGTGCTCACTTAACATCATCCATAAGTTCTTGAAAACTGTGACTTTAAGTAAAATGACGTAACCAAACCGATTTGGCTGCAGACTAGTGAGATGCACAAGAGTAAGTTTCCTAGGGAATATTTCTGGTTACAAAAGCATCATCAACATTCTAAATAAAGACTCAAAATACTTCTAATATTAAACCGCCATTTTTATTCATTCATTTTTCCAACCCACTTAATCTGTGCCAGAGTCGCAGGTGGCCAGAGCCTCTTCCAGCAGCTCAAGGGCGCAAGTCAGGGACCGCCCTGGGCGTGGTGCCCTTCCAGAAGGGCGCACACTCGCACTCACTGAGCTGGGACCACTGGCACTCCTGTGCAGCTTCTGTGCCGTCTTTGGGATGTGGGAGAAGAGCGGGGTTCCCAGGGAAAGCCCAGTAGACCTGGGGGAACGTGCAGACCCCACAGACAGGGGGCCAGCTGGGCTCACTTGCTTCTTTTCCTCATCAACAATTTAACAAAAACATGGGCTGCAGTGATGTTATTCGAGGACCTGTTGTAATTTAATCTTTAATCCCTGGGGTTACTGCTGGTAGCTACTGAGGACAGGTGCATTTCCCTCTTATTTTTGCGTTCACATGGAAGCTTTCGCATTTCAGAACAGGTCCCCACTGAGGTAGACATGGTTTAAACTCTGCTCAGTGGCCTGTGGGAAGTCTGTCTCTTCCCACCGAATGCCCCCTCAGTGTGAGTTTTCACGCATTTGCTGTTGGAAAAGGTCCTGTTCCATTTCAACTATAAAAATTAATTTCAGGGTGTCACTATAAATCATGAAAACAGCTCCTCATTCAGAATGTTCATCGCAATTAATTACATTTGCTCCAGCTCATATTGAACAGTCACTTTAGGTTCTCAGAATGTGCTGTCGGCAGCACAGGACAAGTCTCCTGGGATGAGGGATCTGTGGGTAATCCCACAAGAACTGCCTGTCCGGCAGCCCTCCCGGACAATTGTCACTTGAGGGCTGGAGCATCATCACCTGACAGGCCTTCAGGCTCGTGATGACATTTTCAAGAGTCTGTCCTGCCAGCTCAGTAGCTCCCTGGAGTCAGTTGGGACTGTAATGCTGGCTGTCTCTCTGGTCAAAGGTATTGTTTCTTGATAGCATTAAGTTCATCTTTCATGGAAAATTGATTGCTTATAGCTATGAGTTCTGGAAGTGCCAATTTGAGGTTCTTTTGTTCCTGGCTACTAAGGGGCTCCTTGCTCTCATCAGCCACTGGAATTAATGAAAGACTTTAAACTCACCTTGCCTCTGAGCACACCCACGCCATAGACTGAGCTGGGCTTTTACTGTCGGCCACTTAGCCTGCGTAGGGTTGAACTGAAGGACGTCAACCTGATGAGATGGCTGTGATGTGTCCTCAAGCAACTCAGGATTAATTGAGTGTGGAATCGCTACTGCGGATATTGCCTGCTGGGGGTTGGAGGTTTTTGTGTACGTAGTAATTATTTTTGCTTGATTTAAGAAGTGGTAGAATACTGGCTGTTACTGAAATAAGCTCATTGTTTCCCACTCTGAGCCATTATATATTAGGATATATATATATATATTTGGAAGTACGTTTTTCTCCTAGGATCGCTGGATTTCTGCAACGAAGAACCAACATTCTTCTCTTCTCTTCTTTGTATGCCCTTTAAATTTTCTTGACTCCCAATTCCTCATGTATGCCAGTTACATGCACAACAGTAAGAAATGAACTTTCAGCTGATGATTGTTATAGAAAATTAGAAAGAAAAGTGCCTGTTGGATTTCTGGGTTTGCTTTGCTGGAGAGCAGGAGGTGAACGGAGAAGCACAGACGAACATCTGACTACAGTGTGAGAGCGAAACTCTTAAAATTTGGTCTGTACAATAAGAAAAGGAGATTCCGCTTCCCTTTCTAATTTCAGTTTGCAGGTTTCATTTCCATGAGTAGTTTTCTCACCTGCTGAGTCATCGTTGACCCTGTTCCCTGTTTTTGATCTAGGGGCAGTTTTTAATTTTTATTGAGTGCTTATTATTTGCACATCCTGGGGCTACAGAGGTGAATAAGGCTTCTGCTTGAAAAGGCTCTAGCCTCATGCAGGAAACCTCTGGCCCCTACAGGCCACTAGTGTGACTCTTACATCCTCAGTATTCCGTGTGTGTGCATGACACTGGGTTGTAACATGCTCTCTTTCCTCAATCTTTCTGTTCTCTTTTTGTAGATGAGGAAATGGTGCTTTGTTCAGACTTCTGCCTTCAAAGGCCTCATCACTTTTAGGATAAGACTCTCCCCGGCCCAAGGCTCACCTGGGTCAACCTGACCCCTTCGCTGCTGGCCTGCAGCAAAGCAGTGAGAGCAGCAGCTCTGCTGTCCTGATTGGACAGACGGCAACTGGCTTGTCTCGCATGGGTCTTGCCTGGACAACCTTTGCTCGAGGAGACGCTGGGCGAGCATCTGTCCGCCTGAGATGGTCTGTTGCTAAGGCAGTGAGCCACCTTGTCCACACCCGAGAGCGTGCAGAGGAAGCTCTGCTAGGCCCAGCAGGAAAGGAGACTTTTAGCTTCAGGAGGTCCTGTGCCTCTGAAGGGAAAGTTGGACATTATTGGCAGTTGATTTTTCTACTGAGGGTTGGTAGTACTTTCTGTTTGTTGCCTTCTGAAAGAATTAGAATTACTTTCTAATGCAAAATGATAGGGAATGGCTCTTTTCTAGTTAAGAGGTGTGTGGGAATATAAAAATAATTTTTTAAACAAAGACATAATTTAGAATAAAATTCTAATATGGACCCTGCACTATAACTTGCTTCCAAAAAAATTTTTAGACTAGAAATATTGAGGAAGTAGAGAGCATAGCATGGGGTGGGAAAGAATTTGTAGCTCCTAGAGAAGGATCGAAGTCATAGAACTGGAATGTACTTTAGTGATAGTCCCAGCTGAGATTTTTTTTTTTTTGAGAGTTAAGTTTTTTTTTATTAATTATATTTGACATCATTTGTATTCCCCAGGGAGTACCCACTACCATTCCACCCGTGCACCATCACCTCAGTCCCTTGTGCACTTTCTGCCCTCATCCCTGTTTTTGCCCTCCCCCCCAGCTGAGATTAATGAGAGTCCCTGGAGAAGGCAGTGTCTTAGAGCATTGGTATTTTATTATATAAAATAGACTATTTTTACCCAAATTATTTCTAATATGTACTTAACACTTTATTGGCCTCTGGAATCACAAAAAAGAATAAAGACAATGTCCTTGCTAAAGTCTGCTAAGTTACCAGCAGTTAAAATATAATGCATTGCATTATAGAAATGGTGTCTATATTCATGTGTAAGAACCATATACTCAGGACAAGAAGTAAACGCATGTGGAAGGGGAGCCTGATTCTGAGGTGTGGACGTCCCTTGGGTGGCAGCTTTTCAAAGGGCCTGAGACCATGTCCTTCTCTGACCTACAAACCTGTCTCAAGCAATCCCTATAATTTTTTAAAGTAAAGCAGGACAGGTAGGTTGAGACTGGGGCTGGGGGCGGGGGGGGATGGTGGAGGGTTGTTAAAAGCCAGGATTAGGAAGTTTAATTTTTCTGAGGAGGGCATGGGAAGACATTAAAGATTTCCTACCCAGAGCATGTTGTGACCTATTAAGCGTTTACTAAAAATTGACCTGGTGTGGAAGTGTCCTTTGCTGGGGCGGTCTCCAAGGTCAGACTGGTATGGAAAGAGGACTGACCAAGGGCATCCCAGCATCTCTGCAGAGTGGTTGCTTTTCTCGGGGTCACCAGGATTTCTCCATTTGTCTGTCTCTGTCTACCAGAGGCGCTGGCTGGCATTGACTGCGTTGGGTGGACTTTACTCGGTAGCGATGCCTGGGCACTCAGGGTCCCTCAGAGCCAGGGCCAGGTAGCTGCCCGAGGCTGACGCAGGGTTGACATCTGCCTGCGACAACACTGTAGGCTACAGAGCTAAGTGACTAGACAGCAGGGTCCATGTGTGCAGAACCGCCTGTGGGTGCATGTGGCTCATCTAGGTCCCAGCATCCATCCATGGCAGGGTCACTGGTTCCCCAGACAGGTCCCCTGGTCACCCACGTCTTGTGGGAGGTGCAGCAGATACAGCTGGCCAAGTCCCCCCCCCCCCCTAATCCTGGCTCCTAGCCCCGAGGCCTGCCCTTCCAGAGGACTCCAGATGGTTCTGGGCAGAGCGAGCACCCGCCCAGCC
>JAGFMF010011658.1:6763806-6825091 GCA_019455555.1 Galemys pyrenaicus | reverse complement strand
GGAGAGAGGCCCTGGTTGGGGAAGTGTTTGTAATTCCTGGGAGAGAGAAGCTGCAGAAGTGGACTATATTCTAGGGGTAGCAACTTGGAGAAGAGAAGCAGTTGATAAACTGAAATCCCACTGAATCGGGACACGAATTCCTAGACATGAGTAGACCACATTTAGCTATTTTAAAATTTAAAAACCTGCTGCCTCCTCCACGTTTCCTACAAGCTACAATGTCATTATGGAGACAGCAAATGCCCCCTTGCCTGATGCTCCTTCCTCCTCCCTACCCTTGCCCTGTGAGCACTGAATTGTGCCATTTGGCCCCCAGGACCTGTGCATGGGTCATTGATGCCCTTGGAGGGAGACACTTCCCATTCCTGACTGCAGCATGTTCTTGTGTTGGAAAGAACGGGAATGAGCTCACGAGTAATAAGAGACCTTAAGTGTTTGCCTTTGCACAAGAGACAAAAATTATCCAGTTGGGATTAGGTTTCAAGAGTGTTGAACTTGAAAGCAAATATTATTCTTCTGGTGTTAAGAAATGAAAGGATATAAAGCCTTTGACCTTGACCATAGGGTGGCGGGTGAGTTTGGAAAGCAGGTTGTATGAAGGGCAGGAACGTGACGGGTTCTCATTGTTCCTTCTCTGGGTGATGCTCAATGCTTGCACAGACAGAGCAGCCGCTCCTTGAAGTCCTGCTCGGTGCCCACAGTAACACCACACTGTATTCCCAGAGTCTCTCTCTCCCATCCAACTTCCTAAAGAATTACCTGTGAAATTCCTCTCATAGCCTAAGAGCTTGCCAAGAAAATACCTTGAGTCATCTGGCAACCAAGCCCATCCTCTCCCTGTCCTTTGGATGTTATTTTAGACTGGAAATACTGAGGGAGTAAGGAGAGAGGCCCTGGTTGGGGAAGTGTTTGTAATTCCTGGGAGAGAGAAGCTGCAGAAGTGGACTATATTCTAGGGGTAGCAACTTGGAGAAGAGAAGCTTCTCTTTATAAATTTTTATATCATTCACATTTCTTTTACCTTCACAGCAATCTTGCAAGCTAGACTCTTAAGCGTTTAACATGAGAGAACACACAAGTCTTTTCAGAAAGTAGATCAGCATGGGGGCCGGGGTTGGGCATAGATAAGCAGTCAGGTCCCAGTGCATCTAGTCATTCTGAAAGTTCAGCGCAGGGTTCACCCTAATAGATTTTACAAACATCCACTTTTTTTTTAACCTTTCCTGACATTGCATGTACAGAAACTGGGGCAGCCTAGTTATGTGTCTAAAATGGACCAATTGACTATCTCCTAAAGAGACCCCAGGAACTAGTCAGGCTCCTTGTCACTGATTTCAAGTCTTTATCACTTGGAGTGAGTTGCCATTGGGCAAGGGCAGCTTGCAGAGGCCCATGGGGCCTCTTATTATCTTGTGCTCCCTCAAGATAATTTATGAAAGAAGAGAGAAAAATGCTTATTTTTAAGCTGTCCCAGCTAGCAAAGTAATTTCCAGTCTTTCTGACCATTGAAATGTAGGAAGATGGGGGCTGTGGGGGAGGGCAGGGAGGAAGGACACTATCAAAAACCCTAGATTGGAATGCTAGTCTGTAACTTTAAAGACTTTGCTTAGCCCATAAATAGGCTTAAGAATAAGGCACCCATTAAACGTACACAATACTTTCTAAACACTTGACTATAAAGTAAATGGATAATAATGCAGATAATTGGATAAATGGATCATAAATGCAAGGAATATTATTAACACTACAAATAGTTCATAAGAAATATTTAAACTCAACTTTGAGAGAAAAGTTAGGTCTTTTAGCAGCCACTGAAGTTCTCAACCTTCCAGACCAGCAGGCCTTGGCTCTAATTAGAAGCCGTTTTTGAAACTTCATGGCAAAAACTTATAACTGCAGGATAGCCACTGCCTGCTGATTTTGAGTCAATTTAGGAATTAAATATGAAGGTTTATTTGCATTCCATTCTCCTCTCTCCATCGGTTCAGAGGATTCTCTACCAACAGAAGGACAAGCACAAAAAAAGGTTTGAAAATTGCTCAGGAGCTCTGGAGGCCCTGGAATAATGGCTACCTGATGGGATTAAACTACAGAGCTTTTACTGAGAACCCATTTTATTAAAACTAACAGAGATCATTTACTAGCAGAGGCTGGGGAAACACTTCGGGAATCCATTTCGCAAAGCACTCTTAATTTGATTCTCCTTGTTTAATGCTGTCGAATTCCTCTTGGATTAAAATCGCAATAAAAGGCAAAAACCACTTTGGAGAATTGTGTGGCAGTAGCTACTGCATGTGACTGTAAATGGACCCAGTGACCGTGCCATCTCCCTTCCACTCCTACGTGTATGCACAACTGGGGTGTGTAAAACCCACTGAGACATGGCAGGAATTTTTATAGCAATGCTGTTCAAGATAGCCAACATTGCAAAACTACCCAATGGATATAACAGCATCTGTCTACACAGTGGAAGGTTCTAGAAGCTGGCTCAAGAGGCACGAACACATGCAGCAGCAGCGTGGACACGTCTTCCAGCGCTGAGTAAAGCAGCAGACATATTTGCTGCCTTTGTCACCTTCAAATGCAGGCAAAACAGCTCATGGGGTTCAAGTCAGCATAGTGGCTGGAGGAGGGGTGCAGGCGAGAGTGAGGCCACTCCCGGGTGCAGCAAGGTGCTCTTTCTTACCTGGGTGCTAATCACACAAACATGATATAGCATTTATGAACATTCATTGAACTGTATGCTTAGGATTTGGGCATTTTTCTCAATGTATATTAAACTTCTCTAAAGACCAGTTTTACTTAAAAGAAATAAGGCATACCCCTTTCCTACTCCAAAAAAAGGAAACAATGCATATTCAGGACTTCCTACTTGGTAAGGGAGAACAGTCTGATATAATATATACCATGCAGGATGTTATTTGGTGACAATAAAAAGAAAAAAGCCAAAGTGTGGAGCAGGTGGTAACAACCCCCACCCCAGAAGCCCTAATCTGAAGACCAAATTCAGCTAACACCCAAGGAGATTCCACACTACACCCTGGCTCTGGTTCCCCTGTAAATGACTTTCCTTAATTTACCAGAAAAGACAAATAAAATGATGTCATCTATGTTATTTAGTCAAATCATAAGTGTACAGTTTGCTCTCCCTTGAAATTTGGCAAAATAACCATGGTACATGTTAATAAAAGGTTCTCGTCTTAATTATCTGAGCCATTTTTTATGTCAGACAGAATTTGTTTATCTAGGTGCCCAAGATTTCTGAGATGAGAGAAGCAATGTATGTGGTGGATGGAGGTCTTGGTACAAAACAATGGAATTCATGTCTGTTAGTTCCTGGTTAGTTACTGGTTCTGACCAATGTGTAACCTTGGTCTTGGTGCAGAAACTCATTTGACCTCAGAGTCTCAGTCTGTCACCATAGAACAAGATGCTGCTTATTCAAAGACGTCATGGAAGAATCCAACTGAATATTGTATATAGAAGCACACAATGGACGTGCCTGAGAGATACCCAGGAGCTACGCTGAAATTTCGATGTTCCCTTTATCTTCTCAGACGGTCCAGGACAAATGAGCTAATGTCTCTGCAGTTCAGTTTCCTTCCTGTACAAAGAGAATAGTAATTCCTATGAAGAGGAGAAATAATGATTAGCA
Organism: Galemys pyrenaicus; assembly: GCA_019455555.1. Taxonomy (NCBI): domain Eukaryota; kingdom Metazoa; phylum Chordata; class Mammalia; order Eulipotyphla; family Talpidae; genus Galemys; species Galemys pyrenaicus. The sequence goes on along the minus strand of JAGFMF010011658.1, from coordinate 6,821,436 downwards.
AACTATTTTTTAAAATTCCCTTTGAAAAAAAAATTCAGATAGTTGCTTATAGTAAAATATTACATGTCTATGTTAGCAGTATATTTTGTTCTGGAAAAAGAATCCTTATTGCAACAACTTTCCAAAAGAATTTGGACCCCCAAAAGGGCATAAATGCAGCTGTGTCACTGTAGATAGTGAGTAGAAAAAGACACCCTGGGGGCCTCCCTGGTGGCACAGAGGGTTGAGCTCCACACTGTGAAGCATCTGCAGCACAGCAGCCTGAGTTCAATCCCCAGCCAGGGAGGGGACCCACATGGCATGGTGGACCTCTCCTGCCTCGCCTGCTGCTCCCCTCAGCATTGTATTTTGGTCAATCTGCCTGTTCTGCTCCCCACTCTATCTCTGGTGGATCCTTTCACCTCCCATGACTCTGGTCTGTACCCTAGCTCTTGGATGCATAAATAAATAAAAAAGTCTTAAAAGTCACCCTGTCTGTTGTTAAGTCTTCCCTCGTGTCCCCAACTGTCTGTCTTCATCTCTTCCTTCATCCTTTCCTCCCTCCCCTTCTTCCTTCTTTCCTTTCTTTCATCATCATATCGAATGAGGAAAAGTTTACCATACACCATAAAATTCACCCACTGTAACCGTACAGTTTGGTTATTTTTCTTATATACAGTTGTACAGCCCTCACAACAAAACAATTTTAAAACTTTTCCATCATCCCAAGTTGCCTGTTCATTTGTGGTCAGTGGTCAATCCTACTCCCAGTCCACCCCCCATCCCTATTCACAACAACCATGGGTTGACATTAAATCTCTTTAGTTTTGCCTTTTCTAGAAATTTCATGTAAATGGAATCCTATAACACATTCTCTTTTGTGTCTAATTTCTTTCACTTAATGTAGAGGTTCATCTACCCTATTGTGCATATCAGTAATTTGTTCTTATTTAATTTTTAATTTGTTCTAAGCAGTACTTCGTTATTTGAATCTTCCACGTTTTGTTTATCTCATCACCAAGTGAGAGGCATTTGGTTTGTTTCCAGTTTGGTGTTATTAGGAATAACATTGCCTTGAAGTTTTGCATAAGTCTGTGGGTGGATATACATTATCATTTCTGATAGTTGGATTCCGGCACTAGAAGTGCTGGATCGCTTGGTATATTTGTGTTCAACTTTTTGAGAAACTGCCAAAGAGGTTTTCCAAAGTAGCTATACTGTTTAATATTCTGGCTAGAGTGTAGGAAGGTTCCACTTTCTCAACATCCTCCTGAAAACTCGGTGTGGTCAGTCTTTTTAATTTCAGCTGTTGTGATTGGTGTATAGCTTATTTCACTGTGGTTTTAATTTTATTTCCTTAATGACTAATGATACTTAAAACGTTGTCATGTACTTATTCATGATACATAAATCTTCATTGGTGAAGCGTCTACTTAAATATTTTACACGTTTATTAAATTGAGTTGCTTGACCTCTGTTGAGTTTAATAGTTCTTTATAATATGTATCTGACTGGCAGGCATTTCTTCAATACTGGCAACTTTTTCCATTTTTTTAATGATGCCCTTTGAAGAAAAAAGTGTTTCACTTTGATGACTTAACTTCCAGTTTATCTTTTTTTTTTTCTTTTCTGGATTATGCTTTTGAATATTATCTGAGATAGGTCACAAAAATATTTTGTGTTTTTGTCAAAAACTTTATGGTTTTACCTTTTATATTTAGGTTTATGATCCTAGCTTTTGTGTGTGGTGTGAGGTAGGGGTTTGACAGGACATGGATATGCAATTGTCCCTTCATCATTTGTTAGTGAGACTAACCCTTTCCCATCAAAATGCCTTGGCACTTTCTTGAAAACCAATTAACCATAAATGTGTGGGTTTATTTTGGAACTCTCTTTTGTCCCACAGACTTCTATGTCCATTTCAATACCAGTAACATGCTGGCAAGATTATTGGTAGCACTATAGTAAGTTTAGAAATCAGGTAATTTAAGTCCATGAATTTATCTGTTAGACTCTCTTTCTTTAGAAATGTTAGACTCTCTTAGGTCCTTTGCATTGCCATGGAAAGTTAAGGATCAACTTGTCAGCGGTCTGCAATTGACTGGAATTTTGTTAGAGATCGTGTAGTTCAATAAAGAGGCTGGTTAGAAAAGCACACATTTACAGATAGTTTTTATCTACCCATGTTAGATGGCAAAGACTACTTAAAGTTTTTGTACTTGATTCCTTAGAAGTAGATGTGAAAGCAGAAAAGATCCGTGAAAAGCCATCAGGCATTTATGCTGAGATGTTGCCACTTCTGTAGTTCTTCACTCCCCATTAAAAAGAAAGACACTAGTGCTGTTTTATTCTTTAACCAGCTGGCCAAAGGGGCGCAGAGTGTCGGAAGGCAACAGTATATTTCTTGATGCTATTTTGTGCTTTTTCACTGGGGGATGCTATTTTGTGCTTTTTCACTGGGAAGACAAACTAGTCCCTCCCTCTGAGCCAGCACATGGGTTTGGAGCAGGTGTGGGCTGCAGGATGCCCTCATCTGTGTAGGCTGGCCTTGCCCAGACTTGTGGAGAGCCCTCCAGGCTTCGTGACTAATTTTCTCTCCTTTGCCCAAGATACAGACTTCGGGCTGGTACACCCTCTTTATCTGACATGTAAGGGATGCTGCATCAGGACAGCACCTCCTGGAACAGGTGGCTCAGCTTGGAGAGCAAGTCAGTCCAGTCACAATGGAAAGCTCTCCCACTTGAAGTGGAATAGGGAACTTGCATGATTCTGCCTCTCCCTTCCCACCTATGAACTTATCACCTCCTCTGGCTTCCTCATCTACCATCAGATTGGGGTTTGCATACCACCCATACTGGAGTTTCCCCAGTTCATGGTGATCTGCATAAACTCATTTCAGGACTTTTTTTTCCCCAAAAAAGCTGATTCCTTGGTCCTAACTGAGGACCACTGGGCTTGTTTTTAAGAGGTATGTAAGTGTTATTCTTTCACAGTAAAATTGGAAAACTCCTGATCTTAACCAACACACTAACCTCTAAGTGTCTGCATGCCCTTAATTTGAGATCACCACTAGTCAGAGCTGTGTCTCCAGTCTCAGGGACAGAAAGGCACTTTGTTTATTCTTTGGGGTGCTGTAAAGACCATCCTTGAATCAAGTTAGAGCTTAAAATAATAACTACAAGCCTGAGCCTTGATAGTTTACTTCCCCTTTGGAGATGACTTCGGTTCTCTTTCATGCTACATCCTTGGGTTTTCTCAAGGGTCTCTATAAGAAGCAATTGCTTGGATGTTTTCAACCATAGTGAAGTATGTATGGGCAGTTTTTCTGTTCCACTGCCCAGGTTCCTGGACTAGCATTTCTTTAATGCTCTCAGGAGGCAGTTTAGTGGGGTAGACCTGGAACCAAGTGTCCTGGACTCATAGCCCACCTCTGCTTTTTGGAACCACTGGGGGTTTTAGGTGAATTGTTCATCTTGAGCTTTAGCGTCTTTGCCTGCAGACCAAGGCTGTATAATAGCATCCGCTTCTTAGCACAGGGCTCTTGTGAGACTAGTCACATCAATGTCTGGCACAGAACCAGGCCCTGTGGACCTTTAGCCTCTGATGACAGTTACTAATTTAGAATCAGGAAGCCTTCCCTCCCCGGCCATCATTGGATGTGGCCATTTTTTCCCAGTGAGGCTTTTATGGCCCATTTTCCCTTTTGTCCTCAACTAAGAAACTCAGATCACAGCAAATATGTTTCCCTGAGTTTTGGGGTCTTTTGATTTTTCTTTTCCTCCAAGGTTTTTGTTCAATTGTTTTGAGATGATGGCCTTCTCTGATAAGCATCCGCAAGTCCTCTTGGGAAGTGGGCAGGCCTGAGTTATAAACGGCCAAAGGCTGACCTCAGGGGCCATCCTCCACGTCCCTGGGCCTGTGTTCGGAGGAGAGCCCTCCTAGAAATGAGAGTAAAGGGGAGCTGGAAAGGACAGTTAATGGCCTAGAAGCCGCTGGGCAGGTTATTGGCTCCAAAATGTGGTTTAGCAGCTTACTCCTGTTCTCCTCCCTGTGGCCAGTATTGTGGGTTGTGGCTCAGTCTGGGCATTGAATTCCTCTGGGGTCAGAGGCTTACCAGTTCAACCTCATTCCTGCCCAAATTGCTTTCACTTTTTTTTTTTTAAGGTTTATTTATTTATGCATACAAGGGCTGGGGTACAGACCAGAGTCTCAGGAGGTGAGAGGATCCACCAGAGACAGAGTAGGGAGCAGAACAGGCAGATGGACTGAAATATACTGCTGAGGGAAGCAGCAGGCAAGGCAGGAGAGATCTGCTGCACCATGTGGGTCCCCTCCCTGGCCGTGGATGCTTCACAATGCAGCGTTCAACCCTCTCCTCCACCAGGGAGGCCCCTGCTTTCACTTTTAACACTGCTCTGTGAACTTGTGGGATCTTACACAGAAACAGAATTTTACAGCTCAGTGGGACTTGACATTGTCTAGTTCAGCCCTTCATGTTTTAAAGATGAGGGCCCAGGGCTTGGAGAGGGTAAATAGTAAGAAATTGAGGCCTCAAAGGTAGCGTTAAGGAATGATACCCAATCTCTTGTTCCAAGCCTTGTAGCCCTTTCTCTGCCTCCTGTGTCTACAAGACATTCTGAGAACCACTCTGTTCTTCCAAACGCTGGGTTTCATCCATTTCATCAAATTCTGCCACAGAGTAGATGGTTTTTCTCCAGATGGCAGTCTAGCCTGTCGAAGCTCATACTTCATTTAGAGATGAACCAAATGGTGCTGGAAGCCACAGGAGTCCAGCTTACGTAACTGTTCAAGGCAAGCAATTTATAGTACTGGGAACCTGTCCACAGGTAATTCATAAACTGTTACCCAAGCAATGGTTGATCGTCCTTCGAGCCTAATGCCAGCTAGAATGTAGACATTTGAATAGGTGAAAATGAGATAATAATTCTGTTGAGTCAGGATAGAAGGATGGACGGGGAGGCCTGATGACAGAGATCTGGTGAACCCCTGAGGCTCCTCTGGGTTTTCAGGCTCAGGCCTGGGTGTGAGGCCAGGTACCTGGCAACCACCACGTGTGAAGTCACCTGTCAGCGCAGGCCCCTCGCCGTGCTTGGGAGTTTGTAATCCATCTAAAAAATGTACAGTGGAATTACTGTACGACCCAGCAGTCCCACTCTTGGGCATCCTTCCGAAGACCTCAACGCAACAGCTTTAAGCGCCGCCGTGTTCTGTATTACAGCATTATTTACATCACAAGGACGTGGAAACGCCCCGAGTGCCCAGTGATACAGCACTGGGTCAAAATTGGTAGAGCCCTCGCACAGGGGAATGCAATTTGGTCACAAGGAAAGACACAAGCTGCCTTTTACCACAAAATGGAGGGAGGTCAAGGGAACTATTATAGTAGAGCAAGTCAGGACAACAAAGATAAATACTGGATATTCCCATCCCAGGCAACTTGATGAAGTAAAATACACAAATTGGCAATTACTGATAAACCAAGGGAGAGAGGCAGGAGGGAGAAAGGACCCAAGAGCATGAAACATGTTCTCATATCCTCCCCTCCACACTGAGCTGTACCTTTATGACCTGCTCTTTAATGGTACTTTCAACTTTTCATCTGGCTCATGATCTATTTTTCCTTCTTCTAAAAGTGGCCCTAAGTTAACTGAGTTCAGCTCCCCTGCGTCCATCTGTCAGTCAGTTTGCGTACAACCCATGTCTGTGTTCAGCTCTGATGCTCTTCCTGGCCTTGCGCCCAGGACTTGCCTGTGAACCGTCATGGGTGCCTGTGTAAGGAGAAATGAAACGGGGCTGGCGGGGGCACCTATGCAAAGGAAGGCCCCAGAGCCTTCAGCACTCTCCCAGGCCTGCTCTGTCACAGAAACAGACTTGAGTGGCTGGGAAACGGCTCTTGGATTCTGGCTTGGCTAAATCTCTTGACATGTTCAGCATCATGAGATGAAACAAGTGCCTGGGCCCAGACACCCCAGTGTTATCACGACTTGTTTCTTAGCAGTTTGTGCCAGTGATTTCCAGAGCAAAGCCCTGCCACAGGGATCTTGGTGTATCCCCCGCCCACCTTGTGTGACAGTTCATGTAACGCGGTCATTCTTAGTACTTGTCTTGAGGAAAGGGCGGGTATCCAGAGAGCTTCTTGAACCTCACCAATAGGCCTCTCTCATGAATACTCCTGCAAAGGGTGACCGTGTCATTCTTCTTTCTTTCTTTTTTTTAAATTTCACTATTTTAAGTGCACATCATTTCCAAAGTACTATTTGTTCATTCACGCTAGCTACAGTGCGAGATGGTTTTGCCTGTGCTGTGGGAGCACGATGTGGCTGTGATACCCTCGTTACGTGCATCACCGAGTGCTGGTGAGCACAGTCGCTGGGACCTGAGTTAAGAGCAGGAGCTCCAGGGCCAGATGCCTGTGTTTGCATCCTGACCCCCGTACTTCCTACCTGTGTGACTGCAGACGAGTTTCTATACTTTCCAAGCCTTGGCTTCTGCATCTCTAAAGTGGGGAATAGTAGTAGCTGCTATCTTATAAGTTGTTGTGAAGCACATAACTCAATATTTGTGGACCGTGTGGAACAGTGGCTGACACAGTAGTCATGGTGTTCACTTTTATCATCAGCATCACTGTCATCATCTCTCCTTTGCAGTATGGTTCCAAGAGGTTGGGATTTGTCCAAAGTCATTTTTCTAGCACAGACTGAGGTAAAATACTCAATCCCAGGAATTGTGAATTCAAGGAACATAGATGGTCCCCCCCTTAGTCTTTATTTTCTTATTACACAATAGTATAAAATATATGGAATCAACTTGTAATGGCCAATAGATGAGATTCCTGTATTTTGATTGGGAACACATTGCATCAGTGGTGCATTTTAGGTAAATTGGCATCTTTACAGTTTTAGTTTTCCCATTTAGAGATATCATATGCCTCTATTTAAGTCTTCTAGTTCCATGAGTTAACTTCTATTGTTATCTTTGTGTAGAATTTCCACTGAAGGGTTCATTTGATTTCCTCATTACTCTGACTTGTGAATGGAAAACTATTGGTTTTTATATATTAGCTTTTTTATCTAGTTACTTGAATGAATTCTTCTTTTGTTAGTGACCCTTATACTTACTCATTTTTCTTGACTTGTTTGACCTGGATGGCCTAAGAGAAAGAGCTACTTGGTGTTGACATTTCCTAGGCTTTCCTCCACCCTCAGGAAAAAAACAAACAAAAGTGCTATGTGAACAAGAATAAGAGTACCACTTCTGGAATTTTCTGGCAGACACTCCTAAGACGGTTTTATTCCTGGCTTCTACTTTTAAATAACTTTAATTTTTTTCTACTTGATTATCTTGAGTGGCTGATACCATTGCACAGACTGGTTGCTAAGTGGCTTTTGTAGTTTCTGCAGGAGTGTGTGAGAATGCAGTTAGTACCTGGCCTCTGGTTTCTGGTTGAGATGTCACACAGGTGTGGGTTGCAGTCACTTCTAACTTGGGCTTTCAGCACTTCCTTGCACATGGTTAGTGCAAAGGAAATGTATTCACAGTTGATTGATCAGACAATTTAACCAGAGTATGTTTGATAATTTTCAGTTGGGGAAATTTTCAGTTTAGTTTTTTGCTAAACTATGAATGAAAGGGTTTTGTTTTGTCACATTGACGCTAATGTGACTTGGCATCTGTCTAGAGAATTGCTCCTGTGTCCAGTGACATTTTGCTTGGGAGAAGTCAGCACCTGCTGTGGTGGCATCTGTCAACTTTAGGGATGTGATGTGCCCATGTATAATGCAGAGCCATTTCAGTCCATGGGTTTTTCAGAAAACAATCTAAGCCTTCAGCCACAGATTGTTGTACGAGAACATGGGTACCTTTGGAGCTAAAAGCAGTGGACGATGTCTTTTACTTTGGTTTTCCTCACCTTGCTATAAGCTCAGTAGATTTTATTTTCACATTGTTTAGCTAAAAAAAAAAATCCAGAACTTGCTAGATGTGAGGGTCTTTTTTTATTGCTTTAGAACAAACCAATATTAGCTTCCATTACCAGTTCAGGTGTTAATGTTTTTGAAGTGGAGCTATTTGGGAGATAGAGTGGACTTGTCTCAGGCTGTGGTGTGCACTGCCAACCATCCAGGGTTGACATCAAACCAGGAGAAAAAATGGAAGCCAGAAACCCCAAGAAGCAAGTCATTGTGGCAGGCACAAGTTCCTTTTTTAGTGACCTTTATACTTCTTTCGTTTGACTTATTAAATTGGGTAGAATAGCAATAATGCATAACCTTAGTTGAAGTCTACAAATTCCTTGAGCTCTGTAGTTTCTAGGTCTATTGGTATGGAAAGTTTAGTCCACTGGACAGTCATTTTTCCTGCCTCAGCTGCTTCCCTTTCCCTCCAGACCCCCAAATTCCTGACAGAGACTGGGAATAGCGACAAGAAGTAGACTAAATAGTCCCTACCCCTTCTTTGCAGGCAGGTGACAAGCATTACCACCCCAGCTGTGCACGATGCAGCAGATGCAACCAGATGTTCACAGAAGGAGAGGAAATGTATCTTCAAGGTAAGGTGGACTCAAGAGTCCAATAAGTTCTCTCCACTTGGGGAAAGGAAACCTTGCTGAGTGGGTTTGATTGATTGTTTGTAGGGAAGGAGGCATTTCATTAGCTGCTACCTAGATCCAAAATGAATGTGGCCAAATGTTACCTCATCACTTAGTATTAGTCAGCCAAGCAGTTGACGTACGGGCAGCCCCTGGGGCTGTTCACCAACTAATGTGTTGCTGCTGGAATGAACGAACAGGACTGATGCTATGGAGATGTACGGCAAGGGTGAAAATCAGCACCAGACCTCTCCAGTCCTCCCAGGAGTACATTTGGAAGACAAAGATCAAAAGCTAGAGAATGTTCCAGACCTGCTGCTTCCCAGAAGCCCACACTGTCTTTTCTTCTTTAGCCACTATTCTGGAGAGGAATTTCTTTTCTTTTCTGAGACCTCTGAGGCTGCTCTCATACAGGATTTCCAAAGGAAGAAAATCTCGTATTTGGTGAATTGCATCACATTTATGTCATCCCGTCAAGATGACAAAGCTCTCACATTGCGAGAATGAGGGAGAACACACCCAGTCTCAGGAAGAGATATGGAGAAGGACACACACATTACCAGGGGTCATTAGATTTTTTTTTTTTTTATGAGAATGATTTTGAGAAATTTTCTCAGTCTATTGACTATGATTTGTTTTTATCTCCTCTAAAATTCTAAAGCGCCTCAGAGAGACTTTAGGGGAGGATTCACTTCCAGTCAAACAGCACCAGCTGTGCAAGCATTTTACTATTTTTAGCTGGAAAAAGAGTCATTAATCAGACAAGGGCTTATCAGTAAAATTAGCAAGAACCATAGCAGCTATTGCTTGCTGCTCCTTTTGGTAATTACCGGGTCTCGACTGCCTTTTCTTGTCATTTCTTCCTTTCTCTTTGCATGAAACCTTCTGTATTTTTAATCAATGGTTTGCTTCACACTCATTTTTGTTTTTATGCAACTAACGAAAATCTACAGAGATGATTCTTGAATATTTAATCAAAACCTTGGCTACTCTTATCTCAAAATGCTGGTATATGAGAAATTGATAACCCAGACATTCTTTTAGCTTTAGCATGATTGCTCTGAAAAATTATGATTAAAATAATCACTGAATTTTCAAGGCAAGAAAGGCCATATGACAGGCACCTGAATCTGTGGTCTCCGTGGCTTTATAATACATGTTTCCCCCAGGGCAGGCTGTCACCAGCAGAAGCAATAGGTAGGTGCCACGGTGCTTTTTCAGCATGACTAGCATTTAGTCTTCATTTAGACTCCAAGCTTTGTTTTAGATTTTAGTAAGCCAATTATAGCTCTCAAAAACAAAGACCCAGGGTTCACATCAGCCTGCGTTGGCTGGGACTGGAGACTCAGAGGGTCGAGGTGCACTTCTGCACGTTCACACGGCTCTGGAAGCTGAATTGAGAGAGGCTTTCAAGCTGTGCACAAACACAGCGCATTGGTGCTGTGTATAAACAACTGTCAGACGGGCCGCATTCTGAATTCCATGCATTGCTGTAGCTCCATCTGGAAGTCAGCTTCGGTCCTCCTTGCCGGCTGTCTCGGAACATCCTTGAAGAATGAGCAACTTCATCTTCCCGGGCCTCTCATGTTCAGTGCGAGTCATCATCTTTGTGGACTGACCTCTGGAGAAGAGCTGTGCAGAGCCGGTGTTCTGGCCGGGGTCTCTGGACTGCAGAACCTTCCTGGGTCCGACCCTGACTCCTCCCCTCTCCCCATGAAGAGGATTTCCTGTGCTTCAGTGCTAGAGGGACTGTGTATCTGCTTGGTTCTTGTTTCTCTGATTTTCATTTTCTTTCTTTTTTGGCCCTGGTTGAGCTAGACAGAAATGAAAATTAAATACGAGAAATTAAAGTATTATTCTTATATAAAATATATTTTCCTTAGTGTCAGTTTAGTGGTATGGAGTAGTTCACAAGTTATTTTATTTTAATTTGGTGATTTTGCAAGACTTAACAGGTTGCTGTTGGAAGAGAGAAAAGATTTAAACAATGAAATGTAGAAAATCTAATATTCAGACTTAATTAGATTTGTATCATTTACTCACTGATTTCAGCTTAGTAACTTTATTTGCATAAGTTTTAAGTGCTTCTTCAAGTTCTTCTGCCCACCCTCACATTTAAATATACCTGTATGTGAACCTAGGACTGACATACAGGTCTGACCTATAATCAGATAAATGAGACATATATGTCTGGATATGTGGAATCTTATTGGCAGGCACTGGATTCTTACAGGATAAAAGCTTTCTATTGGATATAAGCTTTTTGTTTAGTTCTGTGATATTGGCCCCATTCGTAACAGTCCTGCATGCTTTGAGAAAGGTGAGGCATTAACCCAGGGACAAAAAAAATGACAGGTAGAAACTTCTAGTTTAAAAGAAAAGGCTTTTTTTTTTTGTTAATTAAAGATTTAGTTAATTAAGATCGAAAGATAACGGAAACTTTTGGATCTGTAGTCTGTAAATCTCAATTCCCATCTGTATGAATGTCTAAGTAATTTCATCGATGGAAAGTTCAATGACTCTAACTTCAGGATAGAGATGATCTGGTTTGACTTACTTTTTAAATTAAATTGCTAATTAAATTAAATTGCTTGGTTGTTTTGATGTTCTAGAAACATAGCTTTTGCTTATATTTCTGAATTAAATGCAGCCTGTGGTAAGCACACAGACATTACTTTTAAAGGATGATCATATGGTTAAAAAAACACCGCCACCCATTCAAGAACTAAGTATCTCTCAAATCAAAATACACCTTGTGCCCAGTTAGTGGTTTCTGTGGTCAAGAATTATGACCTTTCTCGAACAAGCTCAGACTAGATGAGGGTCAGCAGGAGTTTGGGGTTGTCATGCTTCACTAGGGCGGGGGAGCTTTAACATGCCCCTGGGATGCAGAAGTGGGGCGCGAGCCAGTCTCAGGTCTATCTGGTAGGACTAAAGTCCACTTCTTGCACTCTTAGCGGTGTCTCGTGTCTTCCAGGCTCCACCGTTTGGCATCCCGACTGTAAGCAATCTACCAAGACCGAGGAGAAGCTCCGGGTAAGTGCACTCTGAGAACTGTGATGCCAGGCCCTCGTGGGCCTCCGTTCCTGCAGTGCTCATTCTGGGGCTGGACTTTGGGTGGCATTGCTATTTTATGACTTTTTTCCCACAACAAACTAAAACGCAAGGTCATTTGACCAGGGAAGGAGGGTCTCTCCTACCTTACTTTGAGTATGGTTTTTGTTCCAAATGCCTGTGTTGGATAAAGTGAGTCTTGCCTCATTAGTCAGGTTCAAAGAAAACCATCGAAGGGAAAAAGTCAAACCTCACAGAAGTGAGAAAACAATTCAACTTCTAGGTCCAACATCTGGCGCCCTCCTGGCCAGACTGTTCCTTCCTCAGTCCCTAGTGCACCTCTCCACCCCAAACTCTGCATGTTGCTCAGCACCCAGTGCATTTGGCTGACCTCTTCAATCCAAGTTCTCCAAGAGCCTCCATCTCCAAGAACTGATGATTTGTCACAGAAACCTTTGGGGAAGATGGTGATGAGCCCAGGCGTGTTAGTGTAAACAAGTGTCCTGGCTGGTTTCCTAGCTTAACCCTTAGGTAACATGGAGTCTTGTAGTGGCTCTTTAGAATATTGAGCACAAAATTAATAGGCCCTCCTCATCTCCCACTTCTTTCTCAAGCCTTCTCCCATTCTTATTCAATTCTCAGAACCCTTCCAGATAACAAATATTTGATCTGCTTCAGAAACAAAGAGTTTTGTTTCCCTGAGTTTTCAGGTATTTTAAAGGAATAATCAGGCTGGATCCCAACTGATAGTCCCTCCATTTGGCTCACTTAGCGGTACCCCAGGGAAAACAGGAATTTGACAGTGCTCCTCTTTTGGTCTCAAGAGAAGGAATGGCCTCCATGCATCTGGGAGGCCAGAGCTAGGGTGGGGGGAAATTTCATGTCGTTTATGAAGGGCAACTTGACCATTTGCTCTGATCACTTTTGGTCCCTTTGCCAGCCCAGAAGGAACAAATTTTATTTTCCCTTTTTCCCCCCCAGTGAAACCCATGTACACCCCACTCTGTTCCTTTGCTTTTTTGTTTTTTCCCCTCTGCTGGCATCCATAAGATCAGATGGAGACAGGTTGCCTTTTGCATAGTTTGGAAACTGGTCCCCTGCTAGAGACCCTGAATAAAAGCAGTTGTCCTCTAGTTCACAATTCGTGTGAGTGTGCTTTAAGTGAAGGGGGAGAAAAGCACCTAGGATCATTGAGTAAAACACAAGGCAAATTGGAGAGGAATTTGCCACCAATATTAGGAGAGTTTTGGTCTCTGTTTCCACCTGAGTGAGCTCAGCGCCGGCCCAGCAACCAAACAGCCACACACTGTGACTTACTTGTCTATGGACCCTCCACCCTGGAGTTTTTGAGAAATCATGATGCTTGGAAAACTATCTTTATAAATACTGGAACGTTGAAGGTAGTACTTATAGTCTCTTTTATCCTAAGAATGGAAACTTCACAGCACAGGGTGGGGTTGCTAGCCAGAAGCCACCCAAGGAGTTAGTAATTTGGACTGTCTTTACAGCATTGCTTTCATTGCTTTCTGTTTTTTGAATAATCATTCTTCCTCCATCCCCATTGAAGTCTTCTGGGAAGCAAGAGGAATGTTAATGAGGACAGTCTGAATGGAATGCATCTTTCCTCTGTAAGGGTTGCTTGAATTTGCAGAACCTGTTACTAAAGTGACTTCTTGATCACATCTTAAGGGAACACGACATCATCTTACGAAAACAACTAGTAAAATCTGTCCACTCTCTCTGGCCAAGTAGAGCTATTGTTTTCTTTCTTTCATGAAGTTTTCCAGAGAATTCCAAAGCTCTTCTCCTAAAGCCAACATCTGCCACTTGGGAGGTCAGGTCAGCTGTGCGCTCACTCACCTGCGGGATGCCCAGGAGTGAGAAGGTGGCACACCTCAGTGGGGAAGGGGTTCCACTGTACGCCAGGTAGGGTATGTGCTGACTTTGGTGGGACCTAGAAGGAATAGGTTTTGAAAACAGGAATAAATCTTGGGTGTTTTTCAGGGTGTGTCTCCAGATCACAAATCCCAAGGCAGGATTTCCAGGCCTTCCATGTGTGTCCCGTTACTCCAGTTACCATAGCAAAATAAAAATGTTTTAAGAATCTTTCAACAACCCTACTGAGTAATCCACATTCTTGATATTTAAGAAATTGTGGGATGTTGTAATAACAGACCCTTAAGAAGGGCTCTCAGTGCCTTCAGTGGCTTCATTCTTGTCTTTCTGTAGAAGGGCTAGGCCAGAGTAAATGGAAAGCAATGCTGGGGTGTTGGAACACAGGGACTATATCATAACTTTAGATTCTGCTTTTAAGCTGGAACCCCAAAATGCACACTCACGTCAACTAAGGTCACACCTGTACGCACTTATTAGCTTTCCCTAAGAGTTGTTTCTTTTTTTCTATAGTATTTATTTCTGAATTGAGGTTTTTTTCTTTGTTCATTCTTCCCTTTTCCGTGTCTCACGCAGCCACCAAACTTCCATCGTTCTCCGTCTGATTTCTTTTATCCCAAAAGTCTGATTCGACGCCCAGGACGCTCTCCGCCGTTTCTGCAGGTTGGCGCTGTGTCCAGGCTGAGGCGGGGAGTCTCTATCCTAGCCCCGGGCTTTGTCGCTTTTCCTCCCTGTGCCGCCTTCCCACATAACTTGGGCTCCTGCAGCTGTAGAAGCTTTTACTCACCCCACGTAGTGCATCTCACATTCTGACCCTGGCTGTTTTCCTATCTGACCGATGTTTTCATTTAGAGCAGCAGCTAAAGCACTGTCTTCATGAAAGCGAGCACACTCAAAGCTACCCCTTTTGATCCTGTGTTCACACATTTGTTCATTGAACAAATATTGGCCAAGCACCTAGCTCTCGTGCTGTAGACCTAGACTTGAAGGGGAGAAAGGGTTGATTGTAAAATGGCAGGGAGCACATCCCAGGATGTGGAACACAGAGATCAAGTTATTCGGCATGCCAGATGAGGGAGCACTCCCTAGGAGAAGTGGTCCTTGAGTTGAACTTTGGAGGCAAGATAAGATTAGAATGTGTAGTGATGGCAAGAATGCGGTGGACCTGATAAGGAAGAGAGCAGAGCAGGCTGGAGCTGGGGAAAGCAGTGCTTGGATGGGAAGTGGTGTGATGCAAGGACGGAGTAGTCACATGACTGGAAAGGAAACAGATCAGATCAGACACCTGCTTGCAGAGGCTGGGGATGCACCTACACTTCCAGGGAGAGCTGTTCTTACTTCCATTTAGCAGATGGAGAGACTAAGGCCCATCATAGTTAAATAACTTCCCAGAGTTACCCCACAAGTGAGTAGAAGAGGTAAGGTTGGAGCCCACCTCTCCTTGCACCTATAAGCTTATGTTCCTCCCATTGTACCCTGAGGGGTGGTGAGAGGAGGCTGGAGAGAAGGAGGAGAAGAGAAGGAGAGCATTAAGCACTGGCTAAGCCTGATGGTTTAAGCACAGAACAGCATAACATGCAGGACTGTAGCGCATCCTACACAAGAGGGGGGAACCACTCAGCCAGCTCACCAGGTGAGCAGCCGGGCAGGAGAGTGTCCCAGCAGGTACTTGACCTTCCTTCAGGTTCTCCGAGAACCAGTTGAACCTTTGGTCTACTAATGGAAATGCCATTCCATAATCGCATCTTCACTCAGATGAAACCCACGTTGTAACTCCGCTGATAGTGGAGGGTGACAGCATACTGTGCGCCCACACCTTTGCCTATGCCTGCTAGAAATGCACGGAGACCGAGAAGGGTTTTTGTTTTGATCTATATTTATTAAAACTTCACCTTCTTTAATTCATTCAAAAGATAGTTAGAAGTGTCATTTGGGGGTGGAAAAACACCTTTAGAGATCAACCCTCAAGGTTTTCCAAGTATGACATGAAGTTAGCCCACGGCTCCACGGTCCCAGCCGCCAGACATGCTCACAGGTTCCTGTCCTGGCTGAGCGACCTTGGCCCGAGATGCTGGGTACTTGGTAACTTGCATTTGTCATGTGACCTCCACGGAGGCTGTAGCCCCCAGGGCAGAGTTTTCACATAGAGTAAAATTATAATGTCATGAATCTAGAGGAACAGCCAAAGAGCACCCCACACCCCATAAGTGAGTGTCGCTGAGAATTAGCACCTCTGCTTGACAAGAAGTTGACCTTTCAGTAGCTTTTGGAAGTTTTCTCCCCACCAAACTATACTTTATCGCTCAAATAGCATTCTCTTTTGTTAGTCTAAGAAAATAACTAAATAATGTATTTTCATGACTTGAAGAAAAATATCAAGAGTAAAGTGATTTTTATTTGCTTCAAACCCTTTAGTTTAAGAGCTGTGGAGCATCTTGTGAAGTGGTGGGTGAACTGAGAGAGATCTGTTTTTAATAACTTCTTTCATCCTATCCTGTTATTCAAAAGGGACATCTGTTCCCCATTACCCAGCCATAAATGTTGATGAAGTCAACTTTAACTCCATCACTGAACAGGCTAAGTGGCTGGGCACCTGGCAGAGCAAAGGGGGTGGTTGGGCAAGGCTTACTTCAGCCATTGCTATTGAGAAACGTAGACCAGAACCTTCCAGAAGCCTGAAAATGCCAAAGTAATGCAGTTCTCAATGCACATGAATATTTTGATCCTTTAACTACTCTGGCAGCTCATTTCACCAGAGAATATAAATTCCTTTAGTTATTAGGTAACTTGAATGCAACCTCTACAGGGGCATTCAACTCTTTGCCTCAGAAGTAAGCCCTGTTTGGTTGTGGAGGAAAATCTAATTTATAGAAGGAGAGTCGTGTTATTATTTATATTCTGAAGTCTCTCCTCCTTTCCTTTTGCTTTAATTACAAGTAAAAGGAAATAATGAAAGTAGAATTGCCTAAGAAATATATTTCATTTTCACTTACTTGAAAGAGGTTTTTTGAAGAGTAAATTTTGCATTGTAAGTTCTACAGGTCAGAATCAGTGCTGAGCATTTGTAATTCCTCTTGAACTTAATTGTAAACAAAGCACATGATATTCCCAGGACTGAGTTTGTAATCATCCAGCATGGTTCACTTGCTTTCATTCTAAAAGGGGCTTCTCTGCTGTGCCTCGGGAGGCTGAAGCATGAATGAGACCGCCAAACAAAAGGGGCATGAGATTGTTTTCAATTAACATTCCCCTATTATAACATATGCACTTGCAAACTTGTAATGTACCAAATAAACACTGTATATACTTTTTAAAACGAGTTCATTTGAGGCTTTCTATATATCCAGGACAAAGAAATCATTTTGCTAGTCATTTTATTAATGTTACTCAATATATACTACTTTATTCCCAGCTTTACACGTTTCAAATATTTTATTCTTTTTGTCTGACAATTCATCAGAGGCTGTACAGGGTTTATACTGGAGAGACACTGCGGCCTCTGGCTGTAGTAAGCTGATGCATTTGTAAAACTTCGGAAAGGGAGTTGTGCCCACAGGCATCCTCCTGCTTCCATTCAAACCCCAATTCCTTTCTCCAGAGTTGATTTCCCTCCTCCTTGACTTGGCAATGAATGTTCAAAAGATGCCGATTTTAAAAGCATCGTCCGTCTTCTACAACCGTGATCACCACCTTATCTAGTGAGCTTCCACACAGCCCAAGACAGGCACCATCCACGCAGCAGTATTTTGTGCAGGTGCCAGTCACCTCCCATCAGCAGTTGCCCCCAGATGTTCCTAAGAGCTTTCTGATCTGGGGACCAGATGCCTTTAGTTTCTCCTTCTAAGAGCATGGCTTTGGGTGAATGCGAATTAGATGAAGTAGTTAATGCACCCCTCCTCCTGCCCATGGGGGAGGGTAGGGGTCAGTGAGGGCTTCTCAGCACTTTCCTTCTAAGGGACCAGGCATGCATGGTGTTCCAGAATTGAAAGTAAATGGGAACTGTCCTTTCTCTTACTCTCCACATAAAGCTCTGGTGTTTTCAATTGGTCAATATTTGAAAATGATGAGAGCCAGAGTAAAAACATAAAAGATCCTTCAGTGTAACTTTCATTCTGGGGGCTGCCTTCTGATTGGCAGGACTGACAGACACTGTCAAATAAAGTCCACATGGAAGGTAAATCAGTGGAAAAGAAGTTAGTGGGCTTTGGAAAAAAATTTTAGACAGCAAAAGGATGCATATTTTCAAGCATGTAAAATAAGGAGTCAATGTCATTTTTTTCTCTTTCCTCTTGTACTGCTAGTCTAGTAAAACTATGCTGTTGAATTTTTTCTTGAGAAATATAAACCTTTTTGAAATTAGAAGTATTTAGGGTGTGCTGGGGGAGTAAGTATAGACTGGATTCCATGAAGAGAGCCATTGACAGCGTGAAGGTTCTTGCTGAAGGCAGTTTTCCTCCTACTGCCAAAATCAAGATAAAGAGTATTTGCTTAATCTCAATTGGCAAAAATTCTTTGGGAGATCTCAGTCTATAACCCCCCCCCCCCCCCCCCCCCCCCCCCCCCCCCCNTATTTGCTTAATCTCAATTGGCAAAAATTCTTTGGGAGATCTCAGTCTATAACCCACCCACCCCCCCCCCCCCGCCCGTCTTGCTTTCTTCACCCTGCCTCCTTTTGTGGGCCAAAGATAACATCAACAGAAGACATAACTGAATTTTTCCAACTGTCCTTCCAAGTTGTTTTTCCTGCAAGGTGTGAAGAAAAGGGATTTAAAGAAAAGTGAATAAGTTGCATCTGCTTTTAGCAGCTTAATCACAGGTGCTTGTGGATAAACCTGTGGGTATAAATATTTGAAATTACTTCATTGGTATGTAGGCAAGAGAGTGATGTTGTTCATTACAAGTCTCAGAGAATTCTAGAAAGAAGCTGCTGACCCATTGGGTTATTATTTATTTATGAATATAAGAGCTGGGGTACAGGCCAGAGGCACAGGGGGTGAGAGGATTCACCAGAGACAGAGTGGGGAGCAGAACAGGCAGATCTACTGAAATACACTGCTGAGGAGAGCAATGGACAGGGCAGTAGAGGTCTGCCACGCCATGTGGATCACCTAGCCGGGGATTGAGCTAGCACTACAGTGGCTACAGAAGCCCCACAGTGCAGCGCTCAACCCCTTGCACTACGAGGGAGGCCCCCCTACGAGGGACACCTCCCCCAGGTTATTGAATTCAGTTAATAATTACTGGGTCCTTCTTGTTAACCTTGATAATCTGAATGAACTGAAATGGTTATTTAAGTTAAATAATTGTACACAAGTTTCATCTTTGGGAATATGGATTTTCTCTAAACTTTGTTATAGCCCGATGGGTTGTTAATGGTAAACAGAGTTAAGTTAGAGATAAAGAATACTTTGTCTGTGGGACTTGAAAGGGAAAGCACATAAGTACTTGAGGTTGAGATGAGTTTCAGTTTGAGTGGATTAAGCCTCCATGTTGGAGACCCCCAGCAAGTGGTGTATTAGGGGCAAAAATACAGCTAGAAGGAAAAAAGGGGTTCTTATAATAGTAAAGAAGATGTTTATTTAGAGCTCAACCTGTTTAGAATTATAATATAAAATTCCAAATATTTAAATCAAAACTCTAAAAATAACAGTTTAACCTTAAAGAGTAGTTTTATAAACGTTCTTTGTAAGGCAGAGTTGTCTGACCTCCAGAGGTAGAGCCAATAAACTCTTGGTCACTGGAGACTGTGGCTAAAAGCGAATGATCCATTTGTGCTCTTCGGGCCTTAGGGACAGGTCAAGAGGCAGCAAATGAGGAACTGTTCCAGCACATAGGACAGGCCTGTGCCTGACCTTTGCCACTATGTGTGGGAAGTCACTGATTATGAAAGCTGAAATCTAAGCTGGTGTCAGCATCTCGGGGAGGATGCAGAATCACAACACAGAGTTCTCAAGAGGTACAGGTGTCACGTGCACATGAAATGGCAGCCTCTTGCTGGGATAATTTACTTTGGTATCTGAGTTCCAATGGGAAAGATCCCCAGTGTGGAAGCTGTGAGCACTCTAGGGGTCCAGTGTCACATTTGGGAGTATCTCCCTGACATAAGGAGCAAGCAGAGGTGGTACTGCCCTATGGTTGGTGATTAACTGGCTGAGAAATCTTACATGGTGACTATCCAGAAAACATGGGGAACTTCGCGCACAGGCTAGGTGGTTGAAGCTTTCTGTATATTGTTTCCTCCCTGGGAAGATAGGTGGTCAGTAGCCTCTCCTCCCTTCTGGAAGTGGAGCAGTTGAAGCCCACGGAAGTTAAGTGGTAGAAAGGAGGGAAAATAAAAGGGAGCGCTCATGGAATGTCACAACTTATACAGTCAGGATCTGAACCACACTGTGAAGCCAGCTTGTCACCCCACTGTATTATACTTTCCAGAGTTGTATTTTATTCCATTTCATTTTAGATAGGAAAATAAAGGGCCACTGTAAGGAAACAGGCCAGCAAGAATGTGAGTGACCCATAAATAAGGTGCCAGTGGAAGTAACTTCTGCAGTAAGATTAGGAGGCCAGAATAAAGCAATGATAATGCAATAAAAGAAAGCATTTTCTTAGTTTCCAAAAGGCACTTGTGCATCTCTGATGTACTGCTAGAGAATCTGAAGGTGCATTTATTTAGAAGTGGCCTCTCTAAGAACCAGGACACTGGTGAAGTTGGTGAGCAGCCAACTCTATAAACTCTAACTATAAAAATCTAAAATATCTTGCAATCAGTGAATCTGGAGAAGGTGTATGCAAAATAGAGGTGATTCACACTTGAAAATCTTTAAAGAATCCAGTGGGACTTGATAAAAATTCAAACTCGGGTAACTCTAAACACCTACAATATTAATAGTGTCAATGAATGAGTAAATGTTTCAGAGAAATCCTGCACAGCTCCCGGGGCCTTAATCCAGTGAAGATGACGGCCAGGAGAGACTGAACTTGAGCCAGCTCAAGTCCAGGGTGGCGAGAAACCTTCATTTCTCAGGAAGAGAGCCTTCCCGGCGCGGGCTCTGCTGTTCTCCTGCTTCCGCGAGCAGCCGTGTGGCTCACCAGACAGCACAGCACCCCCGGGCAAAGGCAGAGGGAACCCCTGACCCATATTTGGCAAAATTCTGGAATAAGTAACATAGGTGAAGGGTCCCCAAAACTCAGTGTACACTTGGGTTACTCTCGCGATGTCCTCCATGCTTGTTCATGTGAACAGTCCTTTGCATGACGGTGCCGGTCAGTACGTGAAGCCATCGGACTGTCCTGCTTATGCCCCTCCTGCCACACTGCCCCCCCTGCCCCCGCAGCACAGCGAGCCAAGGCAGGATTCTTAAAGAGCTGGTGGCAATGAAGACATTTCAAGTCAGCAGGCACTTTTATCTGTGGTGGATCTCAGTATTGTTTTCACATCCTTTACCCCATGGGACTAGTGATGGGAATGGATTGTCATACTAACATGACTCAGAATGCAGGCAAGAATTTAGTGAAAGGGTTAAGAATTTGGGTTCTGCCTCTAGGGCGCCTGGCTTCAAAAAGCCCTCACGTCCTACTTTACTGTAACGGGTGAGAACAGCGCCCACTGCTGGGCTCTTGAGGTTGCAGGCGAGCAAGCCTGGACATGCGCATCTCGAGCAGAGGCAGTGTTTGGCGGGGTTCTTTGGCTCAGTTAGGCTCATACGCTACTTGTTAAGTATCCGCAGAAACAAGTTACTGAGGAAGAAAAGCTCTGAATTAGAGGCTCCAAGAAATAGCTACACAGGGAGGAAGCGAGTTTTCCAAGACTAGGTCTTTGGTTTTCTTTGGAGAGCTTTCTAGATGGTGCCCAGCAGAGGTAGGAGGAGAGGTTAGCCCTGGTTTCCACATTCCCCTCCTGCTCCTGTGTCCACCACCCTCTCTCAGGATGTCCACGCGTTTATTATCAAGTTTCTTTCATCTTCTCCAGCTGCCAAGCACTAACCTTCCATCAGGGTCTCTGTGTACTTAGACACCCAACTTGGGTCACTAACATGAGGCAGATTGTGTCTCTGTTCATGAATAATAATTCTAACTCATCCCCTCAGTACCTGTTGATGCCTGCTGTGTACCTTGCCAAAACAGCGGGCATGCACACTGATGAAGACATGACGCCTCTGAAGGCAGAGGAACTAAAGTTAAAGTGGGACATGGACATGATGATATAATTCCAAAAAGTGGAATTATAAATTTTATAAATTGTATTCATAAAGGCAAAAACTAGAAATAACACTAAGGAATTGAGGGCAGCAACTCTGGGATGGTTTCTTTGAGGTGAAGAACCAGTCAGGTAAAACGGGTTCAGAGCGTTTCGCAGATGGAGCAGCAGGGGCAGGAACCCTGAGGCAGGGCGTGTGCCATGTTCTGTGAGTGATGAGGGGTCGTGAGCAATGGAAACCAAGAAGGCAGGGACAAAGACCCGGGAGTTCTGGGAGTTGTGAACCCTGACATCAAAACGGGACAGCAGCCACCCAGTTATGTTCTTAGACAATCTCTCTGGTCACTGAGCACCCAGTTGGTTTGAGAAGGCCAGGAGTGCAAGCAGGACATCCACAGGAGGAGACCCCCGCTGAAGTCCAGAAATGCGAGGTCAGGCCCAAGCCAGGCAGAGACCTGAACAGAGGGAAAGAATGAGTTTAAAGGTAAAGCCAGAAAGTCTTAGAGAAGACAAGGAAGAGACGCTAAAAAGAATGTTCCCCAGTGTATTTCTAAAACTGATGACATGAATTCCCATTCACCTTTCCTTTTAGATTCTATTTTCTTTTACTCATAAAAGTCACACTGTTCCCTTTTTAACCAGTTCAGTTTTTAGTAAAGCTTAGGACTGAGACCAGTCTTGATTTTGAAGCGCTGGTCTGAAATCTCACAAGTCACCATTTATTTTCTAGCCAACCAGGACATCCTCTGAGAGCATTTATTCCAGACCAGGGTCCAGCATCCCTGGCTCTCCCGGTCACACCATCTATGTAAGTACCGACTTCTGGTCATGCTGTGCAGTGGAGCAGATAATCCAGAACAGAAGCTAATTCAAGGGAATTTCTGTTTCTGTCATGAGCTTCCATTTTCTTTTTGGTACATCAGCCTTCTCAACCATGTTTCCTTGCCTGTAATTAAATTTCTGTGTGGATTTGGCCATCGGTGCTGTGAGCAAGGAGATGACCTATAAATTGCAGTTACATACAAAATAATGTTGTACCTCACTCACATATAGATATATGGGGGTTAATTTTTTTTTATAATGCTGACACTGAGTGTTCTTAAATTCTCCCATGAAGATATTTAAATATTTAGTTTCTTAACCAAGCAATTCTTATTTTTAGCCATCTGAGAAAATTTTTTATCATCTATTTGAGTGTTTGCTTTCCTATAATCAGTTTAAGAAATTATCCTGATGGCTTACGAGGCTTTTCTTCTTGTTGAATTCTACATAGACTTAATTCCTGACCTTTCAGTGTCTTTTTTAAAAATAGGCAACTTTTTAAGGAGTATAACCATGCTAAGCAAGGTGTCTTAGATTTTGCTTATTTTTAAGGTCATCACTTTTTAAGCAAAACAGGAAATGTACTAATTATAGTTCCCCAAAGAAATGAGACTGCAGAGTAATTTTTCTTTCTATTTAACTTTGACAGGCAAGAGTGGACAACGAAATCCTGGATTACAAGGATTTAGCAGCCATTCCCAAGGTCAAGGCAATTTATGACATTGAACGTCCTGATCTTATTACCTATGAACCTTTCTACTCTTCGGGCTACGATGACAAGCAGGAGAGGCAGAGCCTGGGAGAGGTAATAATTCCTGCATGCTGTAAGTTATGTGACAACTACCTTCTCTTTTGCCACATGTACAAGAACATGGAGTCAAAATAAGCCAGAGGCTCTGCTGATTACCCACAGTTGCAGGCCTCCATAGCGGGTGCTTTAGGTACATCTCTGCCCTCA
This sequence comes from Galemys pyrenaicus, assembly GCA_019455555.1. Lineage (NCBI taxonomy): Eukaryota > Metazoa > Chordata > Mammalia > Eulipotyphla > Talpidae > Galemys > Galemys pyrenaicus. The sequence continues at coordinate 6,797,931 of JAGFMF010011658.1, read as the reverse complement.
GGAGGGCACAGAGAGGTGGGAGTACAGACCACACACTCAGAAAACATTGCATATGAGTGACAGTTAGTGCTGGCTTGTAGGGTGGGGAGCCGCACATTGGGAGCGAAACCGAAGTTGTCCGAGGGAATTCTGAGTTCTCAGTAGAGGGAAAAGAGAGGGAGAGTCCTGACTTTGGGGAAAACCCAGAGTGTATTCACGGGGACCATAAGGGGAGAAAGCATACACCCTGATCTTTGACAGCTGCAGTGTTCAGCATCTGAAGAGAGAATGTGCAGGAAAAAAAAAGTAGAGATTGAGGCTACAGTGCAGGGTGGCATTGTGGGCCAGGGCTCAAGGGAAATTGCCTGACTCAGCCCAGGGAATCCACATGCTGCTTTGTGTGATGCTGGCCAGCTGACAACCTTTCTGTGCCTCATCTCCTCATCTGTAAAACAGAGAATCTACATCAGGGGGGCTTAGCGAGGATTAAATACACCAGCCAAGTATTGGCAGAGGGATAGACTCATGATAACTGTTCAGCAAATGTCATCTCCTGCTGTTGTTTGTACCTGCCCTCTGATGCTCTCCCACCTCCAAGGTCTGGGGTCAGGGATTCCCCCCTGTCACCTCTACCCAGGTCTCCTGAGCTCTGGTCTGTTTCCTTGCCCTGTTCAACTCACTCTAAATTGTTTTTCATTTTAAAATTGGAATCAATCATCTACAGACTGATTTGAGTCCACTCTAAGACACGTGACCAAAGAGTAGACAGAAATTAGTCATTCAACTGCAATTAAGACTACCTGTAACCTCGCGCAGTGCTTTGAGATCTTAGATGAAAAAGCAAAGTCTTAGTGGGTCTAGTTAATTTGCTGTTACATGGCATATGCAAATATGTTTATTTGCAACTGTAATATACATTGTTCTTTATGTGTATTTTCTAATCTGGGTTTTATTCCAGAGCACAGCTCTGCATTAAAATGGTCCATGGGCAGGAAGTGATGTCCGTTTTCATGTAGTGCCACCTTGTGGTCACATGTCCTAACTGCATCTTACAGCTTTTCCTCAGTGCGAGTAGATTGGCCTGTGGAGTTCAGTTGCCCTTTGTCCCTGAAGACCTTCACTGTGGATAAAGGCAAAGTACACAGGGACAGGTCCTGCAGCAAGTGGCTGAAAATTCCCCAGTTTCCAGGCCATACAAGCTGAGGCGGGTGGGGGGAGGGGGTTGCCTCAGCTTATGGTGTTCTGATTTGGAGGTATGCACGTGTGTATTTCCTAGTGGCTCCATTCAGGGCAATACAACAACAGTTACTCAAGAGTTTGGGCTTTGAAGTAAACATTTCTGGGTCTGGAACCAGGCTGAAGTTTACTGACTTAGGAAAATGATATAATTCAGTCTCTTTATCTGTAGGCTCAAGATAACTGTACTTAGAGGTTTTCTGCAGGGATTAAATGAGGTACTCAGAGCAGTAACTGATACCTAACAGGTCCACCACCCAACGCTGGCTGCTGTCATCCCCGGTGTTGCTACTGGCGCAACCTGGAACAAGGACCTGGGTTTTTCTGGGCATAGAATCTGCATGGGGATGGCCCTGGGTCGGAAATCACGGGCATCTTACAGCTTAGGAAACTTCACAAGTGATTTGGCTGTTATCCCAATACACCTCCTCTCTAGAATCCACATTGTTTTTTTTCCTTAAGTTTTATAAAATTTTCATTCGTGCGCCTGGTTCTATCATGAGCTCAGCCCCACGGGCACATGCTTTATGCCCATCACTAAAGGAGTAAACCTGAAGTTCGGGGGAGGTGTTCAGAAAGCAGGGTGACTTCTGCTCCCAGTCCACATGCCCCCCGACACACAGGTCCTTGCAGATGGGACTGGGGCTGCAGGGAATCTGGAGTGCAGCTTCTTGAAAATATGGGGCAAGACACAAATTCTGAAACCTCAAAATCCAGCACTGGCCATGTATTTCAGGAGACTTGGATTGCACCTGGTTCCCCTTAAAGGCTTTTTGCATTTTGTAAACAGTCATCTTCATTTAGAAAATGTGTTGAGTTCCTACTATGTGCCAGGAGCTTCTCTTGTCCCTGGGGGTACTTGTAAAAGAATGAAGTCCTTGCCCTCACACGTACAGTGTTCAGAGGGAGACTGATCAAGAGCAGATATGTAGCAGCTTTGCAGGGGGTAGTGCTATGAGGGAAATGAACAGAGCAAGGAGAAAACATGGCCCAGCTGACTGACTGGCTACTTTAAATACGAAGTCATGAAAGACACTGTGGACAGTGCTTTGCAGCAAAGATCTGCCTGTAGGTGCAGATAAGACTCTCAGGTGTCAAAATGCAAAGCACTGTTACAGGACAGCACATGCAAAGGCCCTGAGGTGAAACAGGGCTTGCAACTGTTGACGGCTGCCAAGGAGCCCTGTTTGCTGAAAGGATAGATGGGAGTGAGGTTGGTAAGGAAAGGAAGTTACGTGCCTGGCCGTCAGTCCTGTTTCAGTCATCCACTGTTCCATGCGATTGCTGTGGGTATAGCTTAGTTGACAGCCTTGTTTGTAAAATTCTGTATCTTGGTCAACTCTGTAACTCATAGTTAGAGTGAGCATAGTTTGAGCATAGAGCAGAAATGGCTCCAGTTTGTCTGGCTTAGTCACCCAAAGCATTGCAACCTATTTGTCCACACCCTGATTTTTAGGCAGAGATGAGGGCCACAGCCTCGCAGGAACCTAGGTCAGAGTGTGCCTGCCTGGGCCCCACCTGTGACCTACTGGCTCAGAAGAAGAGGGACCAAAATGCTGACACGTGCATTTTGAATAATGTTTCCAGATGATTCTGATAAACGACTCTTCACACTGAGAAGTTCTTAATAAATGTTTTAACTTTAAATTCTCTTTTTTTTCTTCTAGTCTCCAAGGACTTTGTCTCCTACTCCATCAGCAGAAGTAAGTACTATTTTTGAAATTTATAATGGGTAGAACCTGGGAGCTGCTTAGACCTTTCCTAGACGGGGGTATTTGAAAAAGGACATTAAACACAGAAGAGCAGAGCCATGCTCCCGAGCCTGGTGAATGTGGAAGTTCTCATGTATGAGACGGGACCAGCGAGTTTATAGGAGGACATCTCTTTCTGGACAGTGACTAGGGGAGAAAGAACAGCAGTGTGAGCCTGTGCCTTAAGTGGAAAGAAAGGGCTCACAGGGAGCGCCCTGCATGCACCCAGCCTGCTCTCCCCACCCTGCAGCGTTTGGACCAAGATGCAGCCCCACATCAGCCATCATCACAATCCAGACTAGTGCAGGTTCTGATGCTCCCAGTCTACACAATGAGCAGCTCCTTCGCTCTGTGACCCTGGCTACACTAGCTTCTTGGTCATCTCTCCTCCCTAACCTCCTACCCCCACTACCTAATACGGGACCAGAGAGGCCTTAGAGGTACTTTCTGTTGTCCCTGCATAGTTTTTCCCTTGAAAGGGGACAGACTTGAGGCTGGAGTCTGACGCTCAGAGGACACCATTCCAAGCTTGGCCAGCATCAAGGTTGGACCGGGCAGTCTCATTTCAGTACTTACAGACCACTCACACTTATAATTTTGCATCTTCTTATGTATCTGGTGACCCTACCCCTAAGCAGCTGGGGCTATTCCATCTAAAAATAGTGTAAAAAGAATCAGAGATTCATCTTAAAGTCAAGTTACTTTCTAGATATTCTCCGTACATTTGGACTGAGCTTAGGCAATCACTATGAGATAATAAAAACTCAATAGTGCTCTTATGACTGAGTGCGGTGAATTAATTTCTATTAGTATTCTGACAATTAACAGCTGAAGTTATGCAGAATAACTGTTATTTACCAGTTGCAGCGTTGAAGCACATCGTATGGGGGCTTTTAGTTTTGTGGCTTTTCTTTAATTTATTGATGTTATCCACTGGAATCAACCCAAGTTCATCATTTGCTCTCAAATTTCACAGTCTTTGTTACCAGGGTTTTAAGTTAGTCATTTTCATACATTTCAAATTTATTCTTGTACTAGTAGAAGCTTCCTAGGTCACCAGATTCTTAAAATGTAAAACATTCTTTAGTTATCTTAGCACTTTCATGTTATATCTTTGTGTTCATTTTTACTCTTAGTACCTAATATAGTCATTCCTATAGTTGCATATACTAATGGTGCTATTGAATGGATAATTCACTTAATTGTTCTTCAGTGTGTTAAGTACTTCATAGAAGTTTTACCTTTATGAATAGTGATAGCATAAATGTCGCCATTATAAATATATAAACTTTCAAAAATATATATATATAAACTTTCATTTAAAGACCATTTTTTATTATTTCCTTGGAAGATGTTTCCCTAAGGAGCCATTAGAAATACTAGATTTGCAGTCATTACTTGCTTGTCCTCCCAGAGAATGAACTTAAAATGCTACCAGGTCAATGTTATGGACTCTGAGGGCTGGTAGGCAGAACACAGGAGCAGAAAGAGTCAGGAGGCTGGTTCTGAAGAGGCCTTCTGTCCTGGCGACGTGCCTACCTGGAGGTCACTTACCTGCTTGGTACCTTCTGAGACAGTCTGCCCTCCTTATCAGGCAGAGCCGATGAGCCCATGCCCATGAACGCCCTTTGAACAACTGACACGCGCAGTGTAAATGTGGTCATTGGAACAACTCCCTCTTTGCCCAGAGCTCTGCCAACACTGCAATTTATAATTTTTTTTATTTTTTAAAGCAAGCTTACATGAGCTTGTGGCATTGTATATGTTTTAGGGATACAGGTTTTCACCTCTTCAAATGTATGTCACCATGTCACACTTACACCAAAGTCCCCATAATCCTCCAACGCAGCCCATTACAGCACTTTTCTTTCTTCGAATCTGGGGACACGTGGGTACTGCAGCTTTGGAAGCAAATGCATTCACCTGGAGCGCTCCTGCGCACACATGGTGTAGGAAAACGAGCAGGAGACATGATAGTTCTTTGGTGACCCTCGTGGGACGTGCTCGCCTTGAACGTGACGACGGCTGGTGGGTTTCCTATACTCACGCTTTCTTTCTGGTTGCCAGGGCTACCAGGATGTTCGGGACCGGATGATCCAGCGGTCCACGAGCCAGGGCTCCATCAACTCCCCCGTGTACAGCCGCCACAGTTACACTCCGACCACATCTCGCTCTCCCCAGCATTTTCACAGGCCCGGTAAGGACCGCTGTTCCTGGAGTTGGCTTTACACCACCCTCTGTGCTTCTGTGGGGTTTTCCCTGCACTGGTAACTGGCTGCCAAGTGTATCCACCCAGGGAAGGGAAAAAAACTCATATCCAACTATATTGTGTTATTCTTTTCTTGAAACAAGTCACTTTATTGTTACAGTTCATTGTGATCCACGAAGTAACCTTGACAGTATAGAACTAGAAATAAGGGCAACTTCTTGTCCTAGACTTGAAAAAACCTCATCACTTTTGGACTTGAGAGCTCCAAAAGGAAGTATTTTGCTCTGCCTTTCAGGTGTTAACCCTGTGTGGATGGGTTTAATGTATTCCCTTATCCAGGCACGTGGGGTTGCTAAACTTCCTTGTTTGAACCTTCTAGAAGAAAGTACTGGATTCGGCTGCAGGGTTGTACTTGATAACATTCCACAAAACTTCCAAACCTGAGATTTGGAATTAGACTTGGAAAACACAAAAACACCAGTGGTATTTGTACCATGATAGAGAATATCACAGAATAGTGGTTTCCACTCAGAATTCAGCCCTATTACTGATTACAGTAGTATCTGGTGTGTAAAGTAGGAACAGCATGGAGATCCCAACAAAGAGCTAGCACTGCCTGAGAAACAGAAAGGAAGACCTTGGCCTTCAAGGCGAACTTGGTGGTGAGGGTTCTCATCTGTGAAGACTTCACTTTCAGCTTCTTGCTTCAGCGCAGGCTGATGAGAACAAGCCATTCCTATGCTCAGTTTATGAAACAAAACCAGAGGAAGTGACAGAATGTCAGACAGCTGCGGTCTCCTTAAAGCCGTAGTCAGTGCTTATGGTGGATTCAGTCTGTCCTACTCTATGCTTCAACTGTGTATTATTTCCTCTGGCCTCCAACTACTTCCTCAGTGTTTGCTGAGTCCTGTTAAATGGGGATTTTCAGGAGATGTATTCCTTCCTGTGTACATCTCTACTCACTTTATTCACGCCCAGGACCTGGGTCTAAATTTAAGCTCTTGTCTACCTGGGTGTCAAGAAACCCTATATGCTGCCACCCCTGAAAATGGCATGAGCTGAGGTCACTGAGACCCAAGTGTGAGCTGCCGCAGTGACATGGTTGGAGGGAACTGTTGTTGCTGAGATTCCTGAATAAGAGAAGGAAGCACCAGTCACGGACTCGGGTCCCTGGGAGGTCAGCTGTGATTTGCACAGGAAAGTTGCCATCTGTGCCAGCCGTGGTCCCAGTGCCACTGCCTTTAGAACACTGTCTGTTTGAGCCCCTCCCCTTCACCTTCCCCAGCTGATGGCTACGCCCCTCGCCAACTAATTGTTAGGGTTTGGCATTACTTTCTCGAGGGTTACCCTGCTGAAAGGGAGTGGGGTTCTGATCGCATAGTCGTGAGCAAGATAAGCTACCTCCAACTGTCCGGTCCCTCACTCCAGGTGCCAGGTGGTAAATCCCCTAGGTCTGGGTTCTGAGGTTCTGTTCTTCTCCCAAGAGAACCAAGTTTCCTGTCCCCAGTACTGCTGCTCTGTGATTCTCAGGATCACCGCCCAGGGCACAAAAAGGGGTTCCTCTTAACTAGGCAAAATACATTTACGCTTCCAGGGGAGACGTTTACAGCTTAGAAAATGAATTACGTTTAAGTACTTCTTTTCAAGGTTCTTGAATCCTTGTCTTATTTATTTTTTTTACTTGCGTTTCAAAGGGTTGTGTTTTGTGAGGTGCGTTGTGAAAACAGCTCTGTTTGAATCACCTGGTGTCCCAGGTTCTGGCTCAGTGGTCGCCGCTGTCACTGTGTGTCCTGGTGGCCCTCCTCCTCACCTAAGCCATTTATTCTCAGAGGACTCCGCCAGCCGAACTCTGTGCCAGCTCTCCCCACCTCGCCTTAACCGCAGCCGGTGCCTTCTTAACCCCTTTTCCTCCCTCCTTTTTCAGACTCGCGATTAACGTGCCTTCTTTCCTACCCCTGGGAACAGTGCTGTGTCCCTGCTCCTGTGTTAATTTCTGTTCTTCTTTTCTGTTTCCGCCTTGCCCTGCCCCGACTCCTTGCCGCACAGAGCTGCTGTCTCCTGGTGTGCAAAGGTTGTCCTACCTGCGCACCAGCAGCCTCAGCTCCACCCACAGCGACTCCCGCCCCAACTCCCCCTTCCGACACCACTTCATCCCCCATATCAAAGGTAAGGAGGCAGCCTCTCCAGGTGGCACCCTGCACAGCGGAGATTTATTAGCACCCCGGGAAGGCTAATAAGGTGTATCTCCAAGAGATAGCTCTGAGCCCCCTCTCCGCATGCCTGCGCGTGATGGCTGCCCCGAGGGCATCTTAGAACTGGCACAGCCTCCTCGCGGGGAGAAGTGTGTCATTTCTAAGGACTCTAGATGCAGAAGCAGGAAGTCTGCGCGAGACCTAAGATGTAGTATCGACTGCTTAGAAAAATATATATTATCATTTTGTTTTTCTCTGTGTCAAAAGCAAAATATAATATATCATCAGGATATTTTCCTGGTTTTGACATGTGATCTGTCTCAGCCGAACCAAATACTTAGCAACAAATATCCAAAAGTTGTCTGAATGGTGATAAATCTCTTGACAGTACTGAAACATTTGGGCTGTACCAAAAGATCCAGGGTGACTCCACTTCAGCTTCTCTCTCTGAGCCACCCCTTGGAGCAATGTGCTTGTGATTTGTCCCAGTTTCTGCATGGTGGAGAAGAGGCCCTTGGCCTTTTTGTTCTGTTCCTGCTCCCACATTTCTGCCCTGTTCCCTTTATGGCACCTGTTTTCCTCACGGTCCCTTCTGCTTCTGTAGCACTTCTCAGATGGTCTCCTGTTCCCCTCCACAAGTTGGGGGCGACAAGAGCCCCAAAGGGTGTATGAAGGGGTCTTCATTGAAGATAGACGTGAGCTCCCATTAGGTTGCTTGAACTTTCCGTGGTCTTGATTCCAACCAAATGAACCAGTGAAAATAGCTGGAGGGAGTAGCAGGCCAGCCCCAAGGCTTGGGTCTGAGAACAGACCTCACGGCGTCTGTGCATGCCCCCTGTCCCCATCACTACACTTCTGTCAAGTAGCCCAAACACTGTCCCACTTGACTGGATTTTCATCTGCAACCTACCCAAGCCTTTTTATTTTGCTCATTTGCAATTTTGAGCAACTGAGCCTTAAATATAGGAGGACTGCTCTTGGCAGTCTGCAGTTTTTCTGTGGGTGCTGGTTAAGCACGTTCTGGGCTGGGACAGTGCCATCGCTGACGCACTCACCGAGGAGACGCCACGCGCCACTAGCACAGGAGGTCTTTCTCAGCAGGCTCAGCTAAATTTCTGAAATTCTTGACAGAGTATTTTTAATTATTGCTGTTTAGTATCTTGGGGGGAAACAACTTGGATGACCTTAATGTCAAAATGATACTTAGAGACTGTTTAGCAAATCCTAAGAAATGATTGATAAACTTCAGAAATATTTTAAAGAGATTTTAATATAGAAGCCCTCGGCCACATTGAGATTTGTTGGTGTCTAATACGCAAGAGAAAATAGTTTTCATTCCTTAAATTATAAGTGGCCTTGTTTGCTTATTATATGTTTCATCTTTCAAGAGATGCTATTTTTAGGGAGAAAAACATCCTGTGCCCTGTAGGTCAAGTCATGCAAAGTTTGTGCAAATAATATCCCGAACAGTCTCAAGACTCCTAACACCTCCTAGTCTGGGAGCAGCGTTGAGGGCACTGGCGTCCTGGGTTGGAGTATTATCTCGGTCACCGCTGGTTGTGGGAACCGGGTGTTGACTTTAGCTGCTGAGTGTCACCTGCCTCACCTGAAGCCACTGCTGGGCCCCTCAGTGCGTGTGAGGTAAAGGGTCCATTACAGAAGCAAGCCTGCCGCTTGGTGAGATGCCCTCAGCCTGGCGCTCGTAAGGTGCTTTGACTGTTATCCTGTTGGCTCTCACTGCCTCCCTGGGGGGTAGGCCCAGAGGGCGGAGGCTGAGGCTGTAGTATATAACAGTGACTGAACACGAGCTCTCAGCTGGAACTTGCCACACCTGAAGGTGAGCCCAGGCCTTCCCATCCCTCATTCAGATGCGGTATGGGTGCGTCCAGATAAACATATATCGTGTCATTTTTAAAACAAACTCTTATTGTAGACCTCTTTTTAACTAAAAAGTAGCATTTTTGTTGTGGCCAAGACAAATGGCTCCTTTGAGCCATTTCAATTACAAAATTAATAAATGTTTACTTTTTGGTAGAAATACTAAATGGTCAGACAAATGGCTGCGTCTCTGTCGACATGATCCTTTATGTAAAGTGTAGATACACATTTTTTTGTATCCTTAGTCTCAACGTGAAGCTTTTGGCCCAGGTATTCTGTGTTGAGCTATGGAGCGCATTAGTTCCCAAGGGACCAGAACCACCCTGAGCCTAGTAGTTCCCTGCTGCAGTTTGTTCCCTAGTAGCCCATGCTGCAGTTTGTTCCTATGAAATAGTTTACATATTTCAGATACAAAATGCGATCGGTGGACATATGCCTAGTTTTAAAATCAGATGAACTTTTTGCCAAAATAATGCCTGGAAAATTGCATATTAAAGATACTGCTCTAAGAGCTTGATGTGGTTGAATGAGTAAACACTGGTTCTCCCAGGGATGGTTCCTGGGTGTTAGTTTGAAAAGCATTTTGTGTCCATTTCCATCCAGGGCCTCTGCAGCCCTGGCAGATGTCTGCACAGAGGGGACTTGAGGCCGTTGGAGAAACACCTCTCAGATCCCTCTAAAGTGGAGTAGCCTCCCGGGCTCTCTGGCTCTTCATTTGGCCATTTTTTTGTGTTGCAATCTGAAGAGAGTTATTTTTAAAACAAATATGAGGTGGGTAGCTTGATACCTGAGGTAGGATGTCCATCTCAGGAACACACAGCTTAAAGCAGGGAACCAGCTGGGCCCTGCCACCACCACCACCCCACCCCCCCGCCCAACCCTAGTCCACCTCCTGGTCCTTATTTGCCGTGCATGTGGCCCTAGGCTCTTTACACTGGGGTGTCTGCATGGCTGCCAAGCTGAGGTGCACACCGCAGGCTGTCATTCTGTCTCACTGGCTCCCCATCCATTTTCCTTACGTCCGTCTCACTTCCTGGTGTGAGTTCATTTCTCTCCTCTGACCGTCCTCGCAGTCCCGTCCCTGCGAGTCTGTCACTGGTGTGCATCTGAACAAGTGCACGTGCCTTAGAGATCTGGAAAAGGTGCTTTCACTCTGGGGCTATGTGTGGTGTTTGCTGAGTTTCTCTTCCTCCCCCTTTGAAATACTGCCCCATGTCCATAAGTATACGTCTGAGGTGCAGACAGGAGGGCTACACACACTAAGTCTCTTTAAAAGAACGCATTCCTGTTTTGCTGTAAGTGTGGGCGGCTAGGAGACAAATGTGTTTTTGACCCTTGCTGAAGGAAACTAGAACTCGTATCAAAATTTTAGGCAGCTCATGAGCTGTCATGAAATTTTAGTGCTGCCAACTTTAAGTTCACCTCAAAACACTCAGTCAGTATAGTGGAGTCAATCTAGAGACTGACTCTAGAAAGCTAAGCAAGTCCCCACAGCAGACGCGTGCACAGCCATTTCGTTAGAATTTGTCAGTTAAGCTCTCAGTGCACCAACAGAGAATGGAACGAGGACAGCCTCAAGCGTCCATAAGTCCAGTGAGAACCCTGCAAGTGACCTGTCTCGAGGGACCAGAAATGTACCTTGTTAGGCTGACAAGGAGCTAAAAATGAAAGCTAACATCTATATATATAATGTATATAGTGTAATATATAGTTGACCTTTGAATGATGTAAGGATGAAGGTCACAGACACCCCATCCTGCCCACCCACCACATAGTCAAAAATCCCATGTAATTTTTGACTGCCTGAGCTTAGCTACTGTCCACTAGGGGGTGGTTTCAGATTCCACAGACATCAAAAATCTGTGGATACTCAAATCCCTTATCGTTGACTCTCTGTGCCCTGATTTCCACAGCACCTAAAGTGTATTTGTGATTGGTTGAGACTGAATGCAGAACCTGTGAACAGCAAAAGTCCCCATACACACGGGACCTCGCATTTCGAACCTGTGTTATCCAAGGGCCAGCTATGGTTACGGAGAGGAGCCTGTCACCACAACAGCTGAGGTCACTAACGACATAGAGTGAATCAATATGAGGACTTATCTAAAGGAACAAAGCGGCTATGATATATAATGTAATTATATAAATATAATAATATATGATATAGCTTATATATTGATATATAAGCTATGTTATATATCAATACAAACACTTTTAAACAGTATTTTACCTCTGAAATCATTGATGATGATGATGATGCTGATGTGATAATAACAACATCTTCTTTATGTATTTCATCCAATGCCTCATAGCATTACTTGGCCAAAGTAGTGAGCTAAGCACAAGCTTAACCTTTGTGGGTGTTCATCCATCATTTCCTTCTAGGAGAGAGTTAAGAGTTTATCATTTGTAGAAGAGTAAGTGAGACAATGGAAGCCTGATCTTTAGGATTTGTCTTTTAAAAAACACTTTTTTAAATGCCTTTCATATTAAAGGGCTATAACTTTCTAAGCGCATCATTTATGTATTCCCAGATCTTATTTCCTATTGCCTGGTGGTTCATTGTGATCTCGTGCAGAATTACTTATCAGTGTGTCACCCAGTCTCTCCTTACCTAGTGTTTAAAAATGCTTTGATGATGGTTTCAAATGACCATAGCATCAAACCTACTTGCAAAGTCTTGAACATGTTAGAGTTTTTCCTAGCAATTAACAAGGTCAGTGCTTGCTGGAGATATGCAGCCAAATAAAGTCCTGCACTCAGCTGGGGACAGCAGCAGCCAGGACGCACCTGGGGGTGGAGACAGCTGTTCACTAGCCTTTAAGCACTGGCAGCCATGTCAGAAACAATGTGCTTCCACTCCTGCCCACCGATCATCTTCTTGATCGAAAGATTTATGTTACTTGGGCAAATGCTAATTCTAATAGCCTTAAACCTCTGTGTCCCACAGATAGAGATATTTATGTGTGTATAACGTTGGCTACTAACTATCAAAACCAATTGAATGGTGTTTCATCTGTTTGGGTATTACGACCAAAACCTACGAGAATGATCCCCGGGGAAATCTGACATGCTACAACTACAGCAAGGTTAGAGGGGAGGATTCAGGGCAGGGAAGAATGTGGTTCAGAAGCAGTTGCAACCATGATCAGGGTTACTGAGGATCAACGCTAGTGGGAGAATTACTTAAAGGGAGTTTTTTTGGATCCCGTTGCTATCTACGAGAAGCTGGATGCTTTTAATGATGAGGTCTAAAGAAGATGATGCTTAATCCTAAAAAGGGGTGCGCTACATTGGGCCAGGAAACAGCTGTAGGATTAATTAGGTGCCATCATTCACTCGCAGACATTGATTAGGACTTGCTCTTGGCAGGACTCCTTGCTGGGCTTGCAAAGGTTGACAACAGGATTCCCTTCGAGATGTAAACCAAATCTTGCTTGCTTCTGCCTGTGTTTTTAATGCTCATTTTATGTCAGACAACTGGTTATTTCTCTTACAGAGAGAGAGTAAATGAAAAGTTTTTTTGATTAGTTTTTTCATAAATCAGCATAATTTTTTGAAGTTAATATCTGGCTTAAATATTAAAGCTTACGGGCCCGCCCTGGTGGCACAGTGGGTTAAGCAACGCACTGTGAAGCAAACCGCAGCCACTGCAGCATGAGTTCGATCCCTGCCGCCGACCAGGAAGGGGATCCACATGGCGTAGCGGACCTCTCCTGCCTCGCCTGCTGCTGCCCTCGGCAGTGTGTTTCTGTCAATCTGCCTGTTCTGCATCCTGCTCTGTCTGGTGGATTCTCTCACCCCCCCACACCTCTGGCCTGTACTCCAGCGCTTGTATGCATAAATAAATAAATCTTTAAAAAAAATATTAAAGCTTACATTATAATGTGATAGGAGCAAGGTGCTGAACTGGCCCTTGAGAAGAAAGATAGCAGTTGCATAATAGACTCACCAAGAACTTGAAAGCTAAGGTTGAGAAGATAACAAATTCAAATCTTGTATTTGGCATGTCTTACTGCCCATTGGCTATACATCTGTGCTCTGGGAACTTGAAAATAGACGTATTTAGGAAGTGGAGAAACTAAAACTCCATTAAGCATATTATTTTTAAACTCCAGCAATTGACACTTTTCATACTTCACTAACCAGATTTAGAATAGTTTGACTTGAAGAAATTTACTCTTGACACTTAAAACTAATGCAATATTTTATGTCAACTGTATCACAAAAAATTAAAAACCAATTATAAAAGTCAAAGTAAAATAAAATCAATTTGCTCATGTCTTATATTCTGAAGATCTGTTTTATTTACTGATTAAAAAGCATTAGCAATAATTGATAAATAAGTTGGACTTTGTCCAAAATTTAAAACTTTGGACCTTCAAAAAACAACTATCAAGAAAGTACAAGACAACCCACAGAATTGGGAAAAGTATTTACAAATTGTATTTCTCATAAGGGACTGATGTACAGAATAATCAAGAGCTCTTACAACTCAGTAACAAAAGAGATTACACTAGTTCATTAACTTTTTTTTTTAAAAAAAAGATTTGTTTGTTTATGCACACAAGAACTGGGGGACAGGCCAGAGTCACGGGAGGTGAGACAATTCACCAGAGAGTAAGGAGCAGAACAGGCAGATCAACTGAAATATACTGCTGAGGGGAGCAGCGGTCGAGGCAGGAGCGGCCTGCTGCAGCATGTGGGTCCCCTCCCTGGCCAGGGATCGATCTCATGCTGCAGTAACTGCGGATGTTTCACAGTGCAGTGCTCAACCCACTGCGCCACCAGGGAGGCCCTAGTTCATTAACTTTTAAATAGTCTTAGTCTTCTGGTGTATTCTTGGGACAAGCATTTGCTCAGATGCAGGTCAGGGGAGAATTTAGAGCAGTAGCTCATCTCTTTCTAATTTTGTATCAGCCTCCATTCATCCCTGTCCTTCTTTTGGTCAGAAGAGAATGGTGGTCGCTGTAGTCACCCAAGGATTTTGCAGCAAGCCCCGGGGAGCCTTTCTAGCCTCTTTCCATTCACTCCTTTAGAACTCCATGCTGTCCAGCCACAATGGCCAGTCCTGTTGCTCCCACACCCTATGGCCCTTCCACGTCTCCTCTTCGTGATGGCCCCTCCTTCAGAACCTGAACATCCCCGCCTCTCTACACACCCCCTACTTGGTGAACTTACTCCTCAGTATCTAGTTCAATTCTAGCCTCTTTCTGTAGCTTTCCTCAAAAATCAGTGGCAACTGCATCTGAGACTCATAGAATTTCTCGTATTCCTCCACAAGCAGTTACATGATATTATAATTATGCACCTTCAGGCCATCTCCTGAGGTGGAGATTCAGCCCCTAAGGACAGGGATTCTCTCTTACTCACCTGCTTATCTTCAGTCATAGCTCAGTACCCAGGCCAGTAGGTGTTCAATAAATATTACACTGGTGCAGTTGTTAGACTGGGTGGAGCCTCCTCTTTAAAGAGAAGAGTAGAGAGAGGTACAAGGTGACCCCAGAGCACCTGGTGGAAAGGGAGTCTGACTCCGCCTTGCGTACTGAACAGCGAGGAAGCAGAAGCACATGCTGCAGTGAAGGCACTTTGTGTTGCTAAGGGGAAGGTCTGGTGACCGCACAACTTCGCAGACTTAGTCCTCCATTCAGAGAACTATATTCCAACGCCAGCCTCCGCCATCATGCCTGGAAGTGATTGTATTTGGGTTTGCATATCCTACCCCTGTACATGCTTGGATTTAACCATCTGACAGCTGGTCCTGAATCATTATTGGTGACTTCCCATTCCTCTTAATGGACCTTCCATCTAATGAGCTTGCCGCTGACTCCCAGCCTTCCACCGCATGCCATTGGAATGAGGCCTCTTACTGCTAGCTGCTTCCACCGAGTTCTTCTGAACTCAACTCTGACTAAACCTTCCTTCACCTTTGCAAGCCAGTTGATGAATTGAATTTGTTTTTTATTTCTCCTTTTTGATATCCTTCCTTCCAGTTGGTTGTTTTGAATTTTTATTATGCTTGCTTTGTTCCTTTCTTGCTCTCCCTTTTCTCATTTTGTTTTCTCCATTCTTCTCATTGGAGGCAATGAGCCGTCCAGCGGCCGGAACTCCCCTCTCCCTTACCGGCCAGACAGCCGCCCTCTCACTCCAACTTACGCTCAGGCCCCTAAACATTTCCATGTTCCAGGTAGGCGCTGACACGGTCTATGTCTCGGTGTCCTGTCACGGTGTAGAATGTAGCCTCGTTACCTCTGTCTCATCTCCATTCGTCATGCTCTTCAAATTGGGATGCACACAGTGGACAAACCCTAAATTGCAGGATCTGACCTAGAGGGCCCTTCCAAAATTCTGTATGTGAAATGCCAAGATGATATAGAAGGTTCAGTTTTCTCAGAGTTTTTGGAAGGAGGTGGAAGGCAGAGAGAGGAGTGGGGATTGAGTCGTTCCGTTTTGTTTTGTTTGGACTCCAATTTTAGCTTTACCTTTGTGTTAGCGTCCCCTAAGATGTCACTCTATGGTTTGGTGTCATTGACTAGTTATCCCAATATCCCAATGTATTTACCTTCTCATCCCAAAGCTTGAACCACAGCATCACTGGAGGGTGCTGTTTATTTTTCCTGTTTGTCTCCAGGGTGGAGAGCTTTCCATGGACTTTTCAGGAAAGTTTAAAATTGGCTCACCAGATGGTCGCCCTGCCATGCACAACTAACTCACCACCTCCACAGCCCACCAGGGTATCTTGCAATTTAGGCTGGGTGCTGGGGGCTGCAAGCTTTGCTCTGTAACCACAGCATTTGCTGCCACCATACTAAGAACATTTGCCACGTGGAACTGGAAAAATCAGAGCACATCATTCCCTTTACATTTGGAGTCAGGTCAATTTTGACAAGGACAAAGAAAAAATTGCCCATCAGAGGTCACAGTACTGTTTTTCCCACTGGAATTTCCTTGTCATGCTTCTTTTTGGTACTAAAAGTAATGTCATAGATTACTCACGATGTTAATGTTAGTACACACTTGGGGCCTATGGTCATTTTTTTCTTTTATTGTCCAAGTTTACCTAATAAAACCGAGGAACATTCAGTAAGATTCATAACACTAAACTAAGACTGCCTCTTTAAGTTTCATTGAACCTTAAAAACCAGTGTTCTACATTTGCAACTTTTTTACCTCAAGAGTGTGCCAAGAGACAGTGCCCAAGATGCTGGAGAAACAAACCTTTTGAAACTTCCTGAGCAGTTGCAATTAAAGTGAAGGGGTAGCGTGGTCAGATGGGGTCTGTAAAATAGATGACTAATACCTGGCATCTTGCTTTGTTTTCTTTTCTTACAATTTGGCTCAGACACGTTAGGGTGTTGTTGAAATCCTTGTCAGCACGTCAAGACGGTCTGAACATAAAGTGTGTCTGTGTTTTGTGTTCTTTTAAATATTCTCACTACATTGTTTTCCACTGTTCCATTCATCTGTTGAAAAGCAAATTGAGCCACCACTACCCACTGAGTGCTCAATTTCTAGACAGCAGCATTTTGGGGATTTCCCCCAAACTGGCCATGTCTTCCTCACTGTCAGCCCTCTGCTCCTTGTGTTTCTTCCTGTTTTATTCCCAATTTTAATGAAGTGTATTTGAAATAAATGGCTCATGAATGAATTGCACCTCTGTATAGCCTCAGATGTATTACAAAGAATTCCATATCACTGTAATTCATTCATTTCTGTGATCTCTTCTTCCAATAACTTCAATCTTTGTAATACGAAGATTAATTTTCTGGGTTATTTTTGCTCAATTGCATTTGGTTTGCCCCTTGGTTGGTTTGTTTATCCCATCACTGAACTGGTTCCCATAATCACACACCTTTGCTTTTCATTTCCACAGATCAAGGGATCAACATTTACCGAAAACCACCCATCTACAAACAGCATGGTAAAACCCGCTTTCCTCCGCGTAGCTTTTAGTGGCCGAGTCCGCTGACCTTCTCTTTGCTCTCCTCTGAAAGGCTAACCTGCTGCTGCCTTTGAGAGTCAAACTGGGGCGCCCTGGGTATTCTGCCTCTCTGGTCTCCTAGGATGCAAATACTGTGAAATCGGTTGTCCTTAAATGGAGAACTTTACTGGGGAACTTCTGTTTGTGAGCTTATCAAAGCATAGATCCTCCCATTCAGAGAAAAAGGGAAGTACTGGCCACACTGTAATTTACCCTAACAGGATGGTTTGGGTTTTTTGGTCATCAAGTAACTTAACCAGCCTTTGATTGCAAGTAGTTAAAACTCGTGAAAACCAGAGTGGAGTAAGCCCCATCAGCTTGACTGCATCAACCAGTTCCCCAGTTCCTTACTAGCCTCTGTGGTGGCATCTGTGCCCCAAGGTGGCATGGATGGGACTCAGGCAGACACAGAAGCCCTCACCCTGTACCAGCTCTTGACCTAAATGGCTGTGTGATGTCCTGGTCACAAGCTCTGTGTCCCTCGGTTTTCTCATCTGCGGGAAGCCAGTCAGTTTGGTCAATTGTCTCTAGAATTCCTGCAAGGAATCACTAATGTGGATTTATAATTGTGTCTCCTTGTCTGGGAACATAGAATTTTTAAACCCAAGAAATCACAGTACTTTATGTAAATCACATTTTTTTCACCATTATTAGGTCTCTGTAGATTTTATCTGCCATAGATCTTTGCAAATGCATAGGAAGCTGAGTCTAGTGTTCGGGGCGACTTCAAAAAATTATACATGAAATGTGTCTGGAAATTTGAAGGCTGCCTTTCGAATCCAGTTGACATTAATGAGTCCTTGAGGATTAGGATGACATGAAAAGAAAATGAAGTTGAAAATGCACAAGGAAAAACTTTTAGGCCAACAGTTGAGGGGGAAAAAGAGTTTGTGTTGTAATGGTTTTAGGCTATGATTTCCTTCCTTCATCTGTTGATTTTTTTTTTTTTAAGATTTTACACTGTGCTTGCTTTTTTAAGTTTATTAACATTGTTTTTGTTTGTTTTTTATGGTTTAATGTCTTCTCACCCACTCATTAACATGTGAATGTTTACTGACTTCATCAATTCTAATGCGTAAGTACTGTTTGAAGTCATGCTTTTCTTAAGATTCCCAAGATTTATCAATTTAAAGACTTTTGTTAATACAAACATCTCTAGGCCCTGTCTCTCTAAATAAGAATAATCAATTATGATTTAAGGTGGCTAATGTTGCGTTGTTTAGTTGGAAGGGATGAATTGGCTCTTTTTTCCTGAAATCAACTTTGATTTGACTTTTCCTTTGTCTGTTGTAATTAAGAGCAACAGAATCACAGCAGCTCCTCCCAAAGGACATTCTGCAGAACAGCAGTTCTGTGCCATAGAAGTAGTTGGTATACCCAAACCTGCTGTCAGTGCCCAAATGCATTTGGAAAGTGCTAGATGGAAATGAAGCCATGACTCTTCTTGAATAATGCAAGGCTTCTCCCTCTTTCACATGCTTTTGTCCTTTAAAAGGAAGACATAATATGCAGTACTTTCCAAGCTGATTTTTTTCATAAGCTTAGCATTCTGAGAGACAGTGTTCTGTGCCTGGCCAAGACTTATTTAGAGTGACCTCGGTCAAGGAAATCGAGACCCAGAAGGTTACTAAAAGAATGGGGAGTTGGAGCTAAAGATTTGGTTATTTCCAGATTGGAAATATGTGAGCCCAGGGAGGGAGAGAGCTTTATTTAAAGCATAGTGAATGTATTTTGAAATGTTTAGTAACATCCCAGGCCAGTTTGCAAAAGCAGACTCAGGAACTGACCGTTTAACCCAGTTTGTTCTGCTCGGTCTCTGGGATTGGACTGAGGGCTCAGAGCCAGTGACGGTCCCTCTGCGCATGACCTGACGGGCTCTGAGTGCTGCCGCTCCTGTCTGGCTTTTATTGTTTTAAACTTGTATGTGCAGACCCTTGAACAAAACAATGACTTTTGCTAGGTTCCTGCAAACTGAAGGTAGATTTTCCCATTTGCAATTTCTCCTAGGACTCTAGGACACATTTATAATGTGTGAGGACTAAAATGAACTGGACCAGTATATCTGTGGCTAAAAAGCCACAAAAATACAAAGCCAGCCAGTCCTCTTCCGATTAACAACTATAGTCAAATGATAGTGTCATGCTTCCAACTTAGCTCTTTAATTTCAAATCACTTATTTAAATTTTGAGTTGTCCTAGAGAAGTACTATCCAGTGGAGCTTTCTGTGATGATAGGTGTGCTAAGCTGCTCTGTGCAGTAGAAGAGCCACAAATCACATGTTGCCACTGAGGAGCGTGTGACCAAAGAACTGAATTTTTAATGTCATTAACTTTTTGTTTGATTTAATTTTATTCATTTAAATATCAATAGCTACACATCGCTTGTATTAGCACAATTCTAGAGCAAGGTTTTCAGGTGTAGAGCAAATGTAGAATGAGGCCTTGCTTCTCATGCAAAGTAAGGAAAATGAGCCGTCACTGGACGCCACTGAGTGATGACGGTGATAACCAGAGCTTTCTGGATGGATGCTTGCCAGAGAGCAAGAAAACAATGTAAATGGGGTTTTACCACCGTGGCCTTGCACACTGAGAGCTAAGCTCCCCCCTGATTCCCACCTAGATGCAGCTGCTTTGGCAGCCCAGAGCAAATCTTCAGAAGACATCATCAAGTTTTCCAAGTTCCCAGCAGCCCAGGCTCCAGACCCCAGCGAGATACCAAAGATTGAGACGGACCACTGGCCTGGTCCCCCCTCATTTGCCGCCGTAGGTATGCAATTGTTGGAGCTAAGCCAAATAGATACATTGCCAGGAGATCTCGAAATGAAATGTATAAAGATATGCAAGAATATGTGCCCTGATTGTAAAGACTCTGAGGGAAAGTATGACCAACAGTTGGAATAATGAGAAAGAACTAGTGTATTCATTTACGTGCAAGATCTTCCCGGGTAGAAAAGCCCAATCACCAGATCCTTATTCTAACCAGACTCATTGAGATGCAGAACTTCTCTAAAACTCATGGTTTGCATGGACTCTCAGGTCTTACTGCAATTAATAATTAAATATTATTTATGCAATAAATAATTGAAGCAATAAATAATTGAAGCAGAGCCTCCCATCCAGAGCATCGGCTTAGGGGATAATTAACCGAGTGTCCACAGAAACGTGACTTCTTTCAGTTAAGTGTGTTTTAGACGATTTCTGGGTTGTAATTACAGTGCTCTTAACCAATAGTAACACTTGACGCACTTTCACTTTTCTTGTGAGAGCCCATTCTTCACAATTAAGAAGAGTACTAGAGAGTAGTGGGTGTTCTGAAATATTACTTGTGTAAAGTTCCGTGGCTTTACATCTGTCATTTCCATGAATTCTGTGCTAAAGTGTCCCATTTGAGCTGTTTCATTCTTTGCTTTGAACCACACACTTATGCTTAAGAATTATGTCTGTGTCTTTACTGTTCTGTCAGTGGTAAAATCACTTGGCCTGAAAAGTGGGTATTAGCAAATTCAGAAGCTAATACTGAAAACTTAGTAGTCAGCTTACCAAAGATGTGACTGTCTTATCACAGTTTTCTTGACAACCCCAAAGGCCTTCAATTTTCCAAAAATTCCCAATTTTCTTCATCGTGCTGGTTTTCATGAAGTTATTTTGGGGAAAATGCCTGCAAGCAATTTAAGTGAATTTTGAAGCAGTTTCTATTTACAGAAATGGTTGAAGGGAAATCTGCCTCCTCAGTCATTATCACAAGCACTCTACACATGATGTAGACAAGATTTACCTAATTCTGGCAAAGTTGTGTTTATTTACTTTTATTAGGACAGACTAAAAGAGGAAATTCACATCGCCAGGAATGAATTTAGAACTAAGAATCAGTCATCAGCTTTTCTCTACCAGGCCATGCCCTTCAGGCATTTCTTGGGACCCTTGAGTCTCCTGCTTCAGTCAAGTTGTTTAGCTAAGCAGTTCAATTTTGGGGGAAAGGGGGAACTAACATTTTGGGTTTGGTTGAAACTAATTGCAAAATAGTTTGATAGTCTCTTGGGTTCCAAAATGAAGAAAAGTTATGGTCCAATAATCAAAATAACAAAAAGTGAGACTATTAAAGTTTATTTGGATTAGATTAGCAAGCTTTCCTGTTTCCTCCCACAGCCAGATTAATCCAAGCAATTTAGGAAAAACAATAATTATCTTAATTTCCAACCACTCAGATTCCTCCTTTCTACTCCCCTTTTCCTCTCTTCCAAGAATCTTTAAAATTGTGCCTGGTCAGCCTCCATGCACTAAAGTAAACTCTTTAGCTTCATTAACCCTATTTTCATTGACCTGATATCCTAGAGCACGCATTTTTAAAGGATGAGGAAAAGAAAACACTAAGCCCTGTCCCTTAAAAAAAAAACCAACATGGTTATTAATGAATATATTAAGGTAGGAGACATGGTGAGAATATGACAAGTCTAAATGTATTAGGAAAAAAGCACAAGACTTTAAAACTTGTCACAAGTTAATGTCTTATTTGATGGTAGGTAGATGAATTTGGATTCCTCTGTACTTGAAAATTGACCTCAGGACCATCAAAATAATAACTGTTGGTTCCCTCTCCACCTACTGTGAAGAGTTCTGACCAGTGCCAAAGAGATGACTCAGACCAGTCACAGTGGCAAACCAAGTTCTCACTGAGCAGAGCCATCACTGGAAGGCCCACATTCGTGCCTTGCCGGACCCCACATTGAACTGGCTTGTCACACAGAACCGCTGTCATGAGAAACCGACCGGTAGTGCTGAACTGGTGGTAGGCAGGCTGACAAGTTGAGCACAGGCGGACTAATCCCTTAAGGTCCCCTTGCCATGGGGCTAATGTGAGAAGTTGTCTTTGCTGTGGAATTAGGAGCTGACATGAGACGCAGATCTAGTGGCAGAGAGGACGATGATGAGGAACTTCTGAGACGCCGGCAGCTTCAAGAAGAGCAATTAATGAAGGTTTGTCCTTAAACTACTTTGCTGCAATTTTTCATCTTGTACCAACCCCTGCTTTTTCAATACTGTTTTGGGTGCACCATGAAGATGAACAAGAGCTGGTCCCAGCCCGCAAGCAGTCTGGTAGGCGAAACAAGGCAGGTAGCTCGTGACAGAGGTAGGGCCAGAGGACTTAGGGAAGAGATGACGTAGAGGCTGCAGGTCACAGGGACTGAGAATGTTTGGGCTTTTGTGAGAAGGAGACTGAGTGTGTGTGTTGGGGAGGGGGGGAGGTACCAGCATTGGAAGAATGCCGAAGGGCCACCATAGCCGGAGTATCCCAAGGTGAGCCACCCTTGCCCCCCCCAATGCATGCTCTCCTAAAGGAATTCCCTTGAAATTGAGCATTTCTCCAAGTCATCCCTCCGGATCTGTGGGGCCAAAAAGTGTATCCAGGACAGGAGAGGGAATAAAGTGGACGGCCACCCAGAAACCCTCATTCTACCCTCTCCGCTCTAGTGCAGCCTGCAGCATCGCAGAGGGCCAAAAGGACAGCCAGTTCCAGCCTGGGTAGGGGCAGCAGAGACATTGTCAACTCTCCTGCCAATAAGGGGCTATTAAAGCCCTTCAAGTGACATTTTCCAAAGATACTTAATCAGATGGGAAAAGCACATGACACTAGTTATGTGGGGAAAGGAGATGAAGTTGCATTCACGGTCTAAACTTGGTTTTGTACGGTAGTGGCACAGAAAAACACTGGCTAGACAGAAATCAAAATGTAAATGGTTGTTATCTCTGAGTAATGGATTATGAGTTCATCTTCTTTCCTTCTGGATTTTATAAAGTCTGTATAATGAGCGTGTATTGCTTTTTTCCTTGTTTTTAAACAAATCAGCATTTCTTTTTAAAGCATACCAGTTTCAGTCTCCTCTGACCACATCAAAAGTCTTCTCACACTCACCTCCCCCCCTCACCCTTTGGAGAGTGTGTGGTGGTGGCGGGGGTGGGAGGGAGCTGTGGGGAGGCTAAGACACCCTTCTGCATGGAGCTTCTTAGGGAGATGGAGCCTTGATGTTGACACAGTGAAGAGAGGTTCCCCGGGAGCCTCTCAGGGTCCAAGCCTGGTCTGTCTCCTAAGGAGGCTCTGGAGCTACTGCATCCAGGCTCCTCCCGGGTCAGGTGCTGCTTGGAGAATGGTCTAAAAGAAACTGGAGTTGCTGAGCGTTACAGCAACCTTCACTTCCATTTTTTTTTTTCTTGTGAACAGCTCAATTCAGGCCTGGGGCAATTGATATTGAAAGAAGAAATGGAGAAGGAGAAGGAGAGCCGGGAGAGGCCATCCCTGTCAGCTGGTCGCTACGATTCTCCCATCAACTCAGGTGAGCAGCAGAGTCATCGCTGCCCCCAGCGCGTGCTGGCGGCTGCGGTGAGGAGTCCATGCAGACTATCCCCAGAAGAACCATTTCTGGTGAACCTTTGACGTGCTCTGCAGCAAAGAAGTATGGGAATCCACTTCCTGTCAACTTAAAATCATGTTATGGTTCTTCCTTAAATTTATTTCCCACTAGAAATTGGAAATTTTCCAGTTTCCCACTGGACGATGTCAAGAGCCATGAAGGGTTAGTTCTCATGTGCTTGGTCTACCATCTAGAATATTCACTAATCTCAGAGAGGAGCAGCAGAAAGGAAATCCTGATTGAGAACAGGATACTTTGACTATGGAGAACATGAATATTTTCTAAGCATTATGATTTTCCACTTACATATTCAGTTCAAGAGGTGTTTTTGACACTTCTGAAGGAGACTGCTGAGATACCGGGCTGAAATAATCTGTCGGTGTATTTTCCCCTGTTCATATTTATCATAACCAGTTCTCTCTATACCCACTGGATCTCTTCTCCCATGTTCTGAACTAGTACCTAATTTTCCTCTCTTAAGCGTTCCTTTAAGAATTTGTTTAGTTTTATTATATGCTTTCATTAATCTTTATAACATGCCAATGATATAGATGATATTATTACTATCCCATTTTATAAATCAGGAAGCAAGTAGAAAAAGCTGAGGTAATTTGACTATGTCACATTACTAGTAAATAGCAAAACTAGGATTTCCCTGTATTTCCTAGTATTCTAACCCAGAGCCAACACTCTTAGTGGCAAAGTCTTGTCATAGATGCCTCCCTGGCCTTGACGTTGGAGTAGGTGGCTTACTACTCTTTTGAGTTCCTTCTAATTATACACCCCCATTCTGTAAGAACATGTAGTTCTATCCCTTCATGAAGTATTAAGTAAAGACAGATGAAATATCATGTCCAAGATGCACAGTCATTAAGTTGCAGGATTCAAGCCCAGTATGCTCTCTTCAAAACCCAGCACCTTCTGAGGCACCCATGCCATTGCCAGTGTGTGCACACCAGGCCTCCTGGGGGCTGACCCTGACCCATAGGTCTTCTTGCATGGCTGGCGTCCGGGTCAGTTGTCACTGTCACCCCAGCTGGGGCATGGACTTGAGTGCTCAGATAGCCCTGGGTGCAAATAGCCGCTCAGCTGTTTGCAAGCTGAGTGTCCTTGGACAGGATACTTAATTTCGCTTAGCCCTTATTTCTCCTCCTATAGAATTAAGTTTATATTAAGGATTCAAAGAGCTAGAGCTCTCAGATACAGGTCAGATGTAGCATAGCTAGTTCCAGTCCCAGCTCACTGTCTGTACTTCCTTCCATCTTCCTCGGTGATATCACTGCAACCGGTTCCCTCTCCAGTCCTCCAGCACCCTCTCATTAGCTTTCTGTTACAACAGATCTGTGCTTTCGAGAATTTTCATATGATTTAAGTCAAAGGTTTTCTTTTCCTTGGGTGACCTCGATTCACGTTTATTTTGAAATTCATCAGAGATGTTTATATGACTTGTACCTTTTTGTATCTTGGGAAATATATGTTCTTTGGGTTGACCATTATTCATTCATTTATGGTTATTTTCACTATTTCTAGTTTTGGCTATTGCAAATAAAACCTGCAGAAATCAGATAGTTAAAGAAAACTTCCTATGTGACCCAAGCATGGTAGCATTGTATAAATACTTGAGTCCAACCTTAGTTAGATTATCTTTTTTAAAATCATCTTTTCTGTAAAGTAGAAGATACACTGTCAATTCCATTTAATAATTAGACTTCTGATTTCCTAACAACTTCTTTTTTAACTTTCTTTTTCCATTCAGCTTCACATGTCCTGTCATCTAAAACTGCATCTCTCCCCGGCTATGGAAGAAATGGACTTCACCGGGTAAGATTTCGCTATTAATTATTTCTGTGTCCTTTCCCTCCATCCTGGTGGGAAGGCTGGCATATTAGCTGAATAAGTCTAACAATATGATCACAGTTCCAAATATAATGAAAATTGTCACCTCCCTGTAAATCTGGTAAATCACGTTTGAGGCAGAATAAAAGTTCTATTGAGAGAAGGAGAAATTGACTTTAGATGAGAGGGCAGTCTGTATAAGCTTATGGAGACTAGATTAAGTAGTTGTGTGGCAAATATTTCTACAATCAAGAAAATAGCAATCACGTGGGCCATTATCTCTATTATAAAATCATATAAGGAAATCTCTTGCGACTATCCTCTCACAAAGCCTAAAACAAATAAATAAAAATGTGTGTTTATTTATTAGCAAGAGATGCTTGCTTACCACAGGCCTGCTGGCAGGGGCATTAGCTGTGCTAAAAAGGACAGAGATTTCATAGCAGAAGAAAGAGGAACAAAACATAATGAGGGCCCAGGAATTCAGCTTGGGAAGATTTCTTCAAATTTTGTAACTCTTCTCTTCCTTCTCACGAGCCTCTAAAATTATCACTGTGGAGTGTGGAGCAGATTTTTAGTAATGTGTCTGTCCTCCTTCCAGCCTGTTTCTACAGACTTTGCTCAGTACAACAGCTACGGGGACGTCAGCGGGGGCGTGCGAGGTGAGGCGCCTGCAGCCATGTGTCACCGCCTCAGCTGAGGCTGAGGGTTCCGTGGTGTTGCATCCAGAGTAGCACCACAGCTGGCTTCTGTGGGCTGATAGAGCATTGGCTAAAACCTCACAGTATCTCTAGTGAAACCAAACCATGAGACGTGAGCTTGTAAGAAAGACTCCCGGCTCCTCCTGTGCTGAGTGTCGAATACCAGAGGGACAGGGAGAAGCTGACATGGCCCCTCAAGATGTGTATGGCTGATTGTGTGTGAGTGTGCATGTGCGTGTGTGTGTGTGTGTGAAAGAGAGAAGCTCCATGTGAGAAATGCTCTGATGGAGATGTAGAGAGAAGCGAGGAATCTTCAGGGTGTCAGGAGAAACTTCCACTTTCAGAGCCTGTTTTGCTGACAGAGGGAGGAGACAGGGAGAGACCATGGTCCTGTGGGGAGCTTTTGGGCAATTGCAGTAGATACTGTCTCTATGACGTGGCTGTCGTATTTTTGAGGTCTTTCACTGATGCCATTTTCTCTTCTTTTGCCAGACTACCAGGTATGGAACGCTGTCTTGCTCCAGTTGGCCCCACCAGCAGAACCACCATGTTTCACTCCAGACTCTCGTTGCTGCTTCAGGGAAGGGTTTCTATGGAGAAGATACTTACCTTGGTTGATCTAGTCACTAGTACATTCCTGAGGAGCCACCCTGTGCTGCGTCACACTATCTCTAGGGGGCAGGGGTTGTGGCCTGCACCAGGCCAGGCATCCGAGGACTCTTCTCTGACCTTGCAGGGTCTCCTCTAGGTGGAAGCCAGCAGCATCTGGGGTCTACCCCTGTGCAGTTTATCTTCTAGTTATAACCACTCAGCGCTTTGGGGCCTCCCCGCCTCCAGTGGGTCCCAGGTGGAAACTCCTGTCTTGGTGATGACTGTGGTACCATTCCCTTGTTTGCAGCACCTAGACCTGATACAAGTACAATGGAGGGGAAAGGAAGAAAGCTAGGATTAAATAAGAAAACAGCAGAGCGATCACAGACTCGGCAGGGTTGTTGTGGATTTTTTTGTTTGTATGTACCCTATAGTTCCATAAGTGGACACTAAATTCAGAGAGGGATCAGTACCTATTAAGACAGGCTCTTCCCCCAGTTTGATTGTAAAAGGTCAGTCTTCTTGGCTCTGATTCAACAAGGATCTCAGGCTGAACCTCCATGGTAATTCAGATGAGTCATCTGTTAAATGGTGGCAAGGTCATGAACCCCCCAACAGGGAAGTGTGGAACAACCAGCATCCCCCCAGCCCCTCCCTACTGTCAGGTCCTCCTTCCTGAACCCGCTTTTTGTTGCAGACCCTCCCCGATGGCCACCTGCCAGGGATGAGAATGGACAGGGGCGTGTCTATGCCCAACATGTTGGAACCAAAGGCAAGTACAGCTCTTGTCTTTCCTCCTGTCCAGGGAAGACAAACGGGCACGTGGCCCTGAGGAAATGAAGTCTATCTTTGCGCATGCTCAGACTGCTGAGCCCCTCTCAGCTCGAGGTTGGCTCATTACGCAAGCCTTGCCGTAAGGGCCTTGCTGGCGCTGGTGTTGTCACACAGGTCAGCAGGCTGAAGCCCTCCCTGGTCGGGGTGTGCCTGTCTCTCCTCTGACCTCATATTAACTTGGCCCCGCCACGCACGCACGCTGTCCAGTTCTCCGGAAACACCCATATCTCAGATGCTCCAATTATACTGTCTCGGCTGCGCTGACTGAGAAGTAGTGGATTTTAGGGAAATCGCACTTGGTAGTGAAATCCAAACACTTCCAGAAGAGGGTTTTTGTTTCCTTCTTAGGTATTTCCATATGAAATGCTCATGGTGACCAACAGAGGGCGCAACAAGATCCTAAGAGACGTGGACAGAACCAGGCTGGAGGTAAAAAAAAAAAAAAAAATCCAACCCCAGATGCAGGTCCCTGTGCATTTTTCCCACCCTGACCCTAAAAAATACCTCAGGAAAAGCAAAGTATAAAAAGGATCCATCTCATGTGGTCGGTAGATCTAAAAGGTAACTTGGGAGAAAAGCCCAAATTTAGAGCTGAGCTTAAGGACACACAGAGAAATGCATCATTCAGGGCACATAGGATGACCAGTGTTTCTCCTTGGAAATTTGATGTCACCATCATGTGGTTAGTGATATAGAATCAGATCTCCCACTCTCTCCAGATACCCCCTAGATCCTCATCTTTCCCATGAACCTGGGTTGAGCTGAAGAAAAAAGCCCCCCCCCCCTCACTGGCACATCCCCCTCTTGGCTGTATCCGCATTCCTTGCGGAAGGGTTATCTGGGTTCATATGCCCAAGACCTCCCCAGACACGGACCACTGATCTTTGTACTTTTCCATCTGAATGATTTTAATTAAGAAAACTCTGGCCGCCAGTTTCATAAAGCATCATTCCTTTTCCCTGACCAAAGACCGCACCTTTGAGAGGTCAGCCTCGTAGAGAGAACAAAGGCTCCAATACCTAAGGGGACTTTTCTACGAGGAATGACAGGCGGACGTTCTCTTCAGCAGACAGTCATCCTTTGGAACTCCAGTTGCTAAGCCAGGACCAAGTGCCAGGGCTCCCCAAGGATCACTCTGGAAGTCTCTGGCTTTCTTATTGCCTTGGTCCATTTCCCTGCATCTTCTCAACATCCCAAGGACCTAAAGTGGAGGCAGCTCCAGCATAATAACTCACGTCCTCTGTCCCATTGCCATTCTGTGTTGTTCTAGTCATTGTTAATACACCAACTCTTTTGAGGTTGGTGCCTCACACTTGCCCTGCCCAGGGAAGGAACCTTCTGGCCCAGTGCCTTTAAGTAAACAAACCTCAGAGGTAAACTCCACTTCCATGACTCAGTCTTACTTTTCAACGTTGTTATTCATAACCTGGAGAATAACTCAGGGCCATCTGTGTGTGCATCAGGACTGACCACTGTTCTTTTTTCCCATCACAGCGCCACTTAGCCCCAGAAGTTTTTCGGGAAATCTTTGGAATGTCCATACAGGAATTTGACAAGTTACCTCTTTGGAGACGCAACGACATGAAAAAAAGAGCGAAACTCTTCTAAGTCCCACACATAGTCAGCAATTAGAAAAAGGACCGACAATGGCAGTGACACATACACAGGATGTTGTATTAAATCCCAAATTGATTGGAGCATTTGCAGACTACTGCCCTGCAGCAATGGGGAAAAAAAAGGAAAATCTCATTAAAACACCCATGAGCCAAATATTGGGCCAACCAATAGGCAACACTTGCCAAGAAGCAATGGGATAGAAATTTCTATGTTCCCACACTGGACAGTAGTGTCCACACATGACCTTTTTACATCACCTTATGTCCACAGCAGGAGCTACATCTTTGGTTTTCCTTTAACTGTTGTCCAAACATAGTGCTAACTGTATGGATCAGAGCCAGCAAGTGCCCTTAGGATGCTGCATGGAAAAACGCAGTTGTCATGACCCCGAAGTCTGAGCACTTACCATGTAGCGCTGTGGCTGACGAGCAAGATCCCGAGGCTGCATCCACATGGCAGCAGTTTTGCACACATCCTTCTTTCCTGGCCTCACGCAGCTTGGCCCAAGCTCCCACAGAATGGAAATAAGTCAGGGACCCCAGCAGCTTTGCTAAGTTGGGCTGGAGAGCAGCCAGAGTAATTTTTATAAGCTCCTAATTCTCATTTGATAGGACCTGGTTGGCAAATTACTTAGTGTTAAAAGTTTTTTGAAAGACAGAAGGGAAAAGAATGAACAGAACCTCCCCCCACCCCCTACCTGTTAGCTCTTTTTCTTGGTTCTTTCTCCCCACCAAAGACAGGAGCCATCCTGGGCTCACTTTGTAGAGAAAGGAAAGAGGGATATTGCCTGAGGCTGGCCCAGTGCTGTTGCGTGACCTTTGCCCAGGGCCAGAGCGCACTGAGTGGGGATGAAGTCCCAAGTCCTTCCAGTGCAAGTTCTTCCACTCGCGTCCTCTGCTCTGTCTGGCAGCCCCTGAACCCCATCATGCTCGTGCTCGTTTGGGTTGATTTTCAACACCTTTTCGGTGATAGGCTAAGGAAAGCATGCTTTTCTCTTTTAAGCCTCTGCATCTCCAAAGTGGATTGCCTCAAAATGAATTTGGCCTTTTCAGCTTTCCTTCTAGCCTGGCACTGTTGACTTCTTGGGGGGCATGCGTGCGTGTGTGCATGTGTGTGTACGTGGGTGTACTGCGCACCCAGGGCATTTTTCTGAGTCCGTTCTTAATTTCAACTCTGTTCGAATGTGTGTCCCCCTGTGCTGCAGCTTCCAAGGCCATTTCCACAGGTGTGTGTCTCAGGTCAAGGGTGAAGCCGGACTACACCCCCAAACCACGTGCTCCTTTGGAAGGTGTTAGGAAGCACCCTCCACGACTCATGTACCCTAAATCAGCATCAAACTAAAGACCCCAGGCCTGGCATCAGGCTGGGAGTCGAACGTAGGTCATCTCGCCATTTCCACAGCTGAGCCCCATATGATTCACGCCAGGGCCAGGGCTGCACCTCCATGTGGGTCTAAGACCACACGGTGATTCCTGCCGGCCCCTCTCTCTGAGGCAGACGGGCCGTGGTCAGCTGAGGGACCCACCCATGGGAGGTTCTCAGCTTTGGGACTCCACTTAGGAATAGACAGCTGGTTTGAAAGCCAAAGGAGAAAGCATCTGAACTCACCTGCCTGTGCCCCAATGATAAAAGCTCAGAAATTCTTCTTGCCAGCACTAGGTATTAAGGTTGTTGGTATCTGACACCAAGGGAAAAGCAGGCGGAATTGTGTCCGCAGACGTCTAAGGCGCGGCCCATTTACTCACCAGTAACGCCTGTGGTGGCGCCATAGTCTTGTCCTGTGCTCTTCCCCGAGGGTTCTGAATCTGCCTGTCCTTTCAGTGCTGTGAACTGAATGTTTGAGGACTGTTCTCACTCTGTGTGTGTGTGTGTGTGGTGACCCGTGTCCATGCGTTGTACCTTGTTTCACCCTCCCGTCTCCCCTCTGGCCTCTCCTGCGTCAGCACCCCCAGCATAGCGCCCATGTCCTTGCCTGCTCTGGTGAAGTGTGAGGGTGGGACCACAGTGTGAACCTGTGTCTCCTGCCACAGTCCAGAACCAGGGGGGCCATGTAGGCCTAGTGCTCGGCTAGCTGAGAGTTGTTTCTTTTTTTTTTTCCTTTATGGAGATAACCGGTGGTTTTCATTGATTGGTGATGTTGGCCCATGCTCCTGTAGATCAGTTATCAGGAGTTGCAATAGTTGCTGAAGAACAGAACTCAAATCTCCTGCTAGTAGAACTGTTTTCTCGTATCTTCTGAATTCAGTCTGGCATCCAATTAGGGAGTTATTCTTGTATTCTGAATTCAGTTTGGCATCCAATTAGGGAGGTGGCTTCTTTGCATATCAAGTGTATGAACTGATTTGAATGACACTGTCAAAATGCATTGCCAGAACTGTCAGTCACCTTCTGTCTGAGAGCAGAGCAGTGCTGTGCTAGCTCTGGTGACGGGACTCGGAGCCCATTATGCTGAATGGGTGCCCCAGCTCCGCGCCCCAGCAGAAGCATGGGCCACATGCCACCTGACTCTCCTCACTGCCAGATCCAGTGTTTGGGCTACTGTTCTGTCCATTTGGTTAAAGGGAGCTCAGCGTGCTCATCCTCCCCCCCTCCCCGGAAATGTCCAGGCCATAGACCGGGAGATGAATGCTCTCTGCATGGGCCCCACCCTGCACTCCATGTAACAATCCTGGTTACTCGCGCAACCAGATTAACAGCATCATTCACTCCAGGCGAGCGGCTGCATCCCTGCCCTGCCTCCTGGTGCACATCCCAGGGGCCACGCTGGATGCTGTGTCATCTGCAACAGCAGGAAAGGCAGTGCTTCCTTCAGACACTCTCTTCCAGAAAAACCAAGATTCCATGGGTCTTCCAGTGTGATTTGGGTGAGACATGGAGCATTTGGCCAGCTGGGCCTCCACAGTTTGGTCTGGGTGAGTGACATGTTCTCACGGGACCTGTTCACTCTGTAAAGGTAAACACCGGTCTTGGAAACCTTGAACAGAAAAGCTAGATTTCACGGGTGATAGAGTGCACAAAGGTCGTTTTATTCTGCCCTGCTCTCTAGTCTCGACCTTCTCCCCATTCTCTCCACTGTGCTGCCGCCTCTTCCTCCCAGGGAGGCTCCTCTCACCAACTCGTCTTCTCCATCTGTTTTGTTAATCCGCTTGGAGAAATTTCGCTGGAAAATGTTTATAAAACTTTCTCCTAATTTCTTTACACTTTGAGGCAAAGACCTTTTTCTAAAGAATTGCTTCTCAGAGGATTATAGAAAAATATATCCGCTTTTGCAAGTTTTAAAACTCAAATTAACCATTTTTTGACTAGCACAGTCTTTCTAGAAACTCTTTCAAGCTAACTCAGTGTGAATGTTCTCTGCATCTGAGGGGCAGGCCGTCCAAAGCTCTGGGCCCCCAGAGCCCACCTCCCCCCTGCCCGGAAGGTCAATGAAAGGTGGGCGGAAATGGTCCCTGCAGAGCCCTCCCCTGTCCTCAAAAGCCAGCTCTCATCTACTCCTGGCCACTGTGGAATCTACTTCCTAGGCCAGCCTGATCTGAGTTGGTTATTAAGATTATTTTCTTTCGACCAACCAAGTGTTTGTCAATATGCCCTAAAACTCACTCATTAATGCTTCCTTTTGAAGGATATTCACTCTAGAAAAAGAGATGATTTCTTGCTTGAGATTTGCAGTGGCACCCCATTTTAGTGATGATGTACATTAAGGGAATTTCCCAAGTATGTTGTAATGAAGGGATAAGAAACTTTGACTTAAAAAAAAAAATTACTGCCTTTCCCTTTGTGGCCCAGGAAGCAGTGGGGGTTGGTGACTGATGTGCTTGCAAATGGATGTTTATGTTCTTATCTGGGCAAGTGTAATGTATGGTAACATGGGGGGAGGGGGGTGGGGTCAGTTTAAGCTGAAAGAAACTGAGCCGTGGATGAATGCACAGCAGCATTGAACAAATGCAACATTTTCTGAAGCTCGGAGTGATAGAGTGTGACGATGATCACTGAATAAAATTCTTCCCCAAGAGTGTCTCTGGACCGAGGACCCCACGAATCATTTCCTGAACCCCCATCCACCAAAGCTGGAAGGAGACCGAGTGTGTCCATGCTGTGCACTAAGACCCACTTAACGGGCACATGACAAGCCACCTAACGTCCACGCAGGTGTTTCTTGACCCTACGGAAGAGAAAACGACCGTCCACAGATTGATGTCCTCGGGTGTTATGTGTAGACGTCCAGTAATAAATCTGTGTGGTTTCTGTGCGTTGCCAGCAGTCCTGCAGCGAAGCTCTCGCGGTTCTTTGATTTCAAGTTGGGTTTATGGAATTTTTTTCGAGTGTGGAAAGGCATCTCAGTCCTTCCTGGCCTCCTCCCCATCTGAGAACTCTGA
Source organism: Galemys pyrenaicus (assembly GCA_019455555.1). NCBI lineage: Eukaryota > Metazoa > Chordata > Mammalia > Eulipotyphla > Talpidae > Galemys > Galemys pyrenaicus. The sequence goes on along the minus strand of JAGFMF010011658.1, from coordinate 6,764,344 downwards.
ACGCAAATGTGGGATTGCTGCTATCTGAAAGATGTGTCGTGTCCCCCGTGCAAGTGAGCAGGTGTCTGTCTGCACCCCGAGTATGCAGAGTCGGGGTAGCCGGTTGGCCCACTGGCTGTGCTTGACCTCGGCGCCTGCTCACGCCCCGCTGCCAGCAGCACCCCGTGCCTCTGCTCTGTGCCCGTGTCCCCGTGCTCACAGCTCCGTGAATAAAGTGTGTGCTTTATTCGTCCACGCCTCTGTGCGTGCTGCCTTTCTTGGGCCCCGCTCCCTTTAGGAGGCATACCTGTTAGAAGAAAAAAAAGAGCAGCCGCACTCCCCACAGCCAAGACAAAACCAGAATCAAAGCTCTGCCTTGGAAGGACATTTTTAACACGTAGGGAGGTCACATAAAAGGGGAAAGGGGGGCCTCCCTGGTGGCGCAGCGGGTTAAGCAACACACTATGAAGCAAACCGCAGCCACTGCAACACAAGTTCGATCCCTGCTGCCGGCCAGGGAGGGGACCCACATGGTGCGGCAGACCTCTCCTGCTGTGCC
>JAGFMF010011658.1:6604547-6763730 GCA_019455555.1 Galemys pyrenaicus | reverse complement strand
GCTCCCCGCTCTCTGTGGTGAATCCTCTCACCCTCCCCACACCTCTGGCCTGTACCCCAGTGCTTGTATGCATAAATAAATAAATCTTTAAAAAAAAAAGGAGGGGGAAGGGGCATGTAGCGTGGGGGTGTCTGGGACCGTTGCTCTGGTAATCCAGACCCTAGCAACCAAGTCTGCCGAGGAAAGGGCAGAGAGCTGTTGCCTTGGGCAGGCCTAACAGCCCTACACGGCGGGGCCGGCCGCGTCACTGGGACAAGGCCGGGGACCAGGAGGCTGGAGGACAGGAGTCAGAGCAGCTGTGAGTGTGCTGTTCAGCTAAGGTGCTGGAGCACAGCTGGAGGAAAGCATCTTTCAAGTCTCCCTCCCTCCCTCCCTCTTGTTAGCAAACTCTTAAGTACATAAAATCTAGATTTTTATTGGTTTTTTTTTTGTTTGTTTGTTTTACTTACAAGATATTGGGCCTGTTGGGAAACTCAAAGATCTATTTATATTCAAGGTGGCCCACTTGGGCCATATCCCAGTCCTTGTTACCATGTGTCCACGACGCCCGACTCAGTCCATCCGGCCGCTGTACAGAGCGCTGTGGTCTGTGTGGCTGGAACAGAACGTACGTTTATTCCTCACAGTTCTGGAGGCCGGAGGCCGGGAGGACCACGGTGAAGGTGTTGGCAGGTCCGGTGTCTGGTGAAGGCTTGTGCAGAGCTCCGGTGTGGACAGTGGAGACAAGGCAGTTAAGGTCGCACGTCTCTTGGAAGGGCACTAGTCCTTTCATAAGGGTGCTCCCTCATGATATAATCACACACACCCCCCACCCCCAAGATCCCACTTCCCAATCCTGATCACTTAAGAGTGAGGATTTCAACATGAGGGCAGAGGAGGGGGGCACATGTACCCCATAATGCCTGCACTAGATTCATGTGACTCCGCCACTGGAAGCTGGAAACAGATTTTTCCCCCAAGCAGTTGGAACGTTGCATCCACTGTAGGAAACAGGAGGCCCCGGCTGAGGCCTGCGTTGTGCTCACGTCTGCCTCCACCCACACCAGCATCCCATCCTGACCATAGCCAGTGTGGTCTCCAGCTCTACCCCGAGTCCTGGTGGCACTTGCCACTGCTCATCATTTCACTGCAACACCGAATCCCCGCCTCGCTTAGTGAGGAACCAGCGGAGCTCACGAGCCTGGGAATTCAAGGCCCTTCTGACCAGCCCTCGCCTTGCCCAGTGCTCAGCTTTCTCCCATAAAAGACCTCCTGCCTTCCAGCGGCATCTTTGAATCTTGCTCTTCTGCTTTCCAAACCCCTGCAACTCCCCTGAGCACACCTGCCCTCTTCCGCCTCTGCAGCTTCGCCAGTCCCTTTGGACAGTGGCCAGCTCTTCAAAGAGGCGGAGAGCTGAAAGACAGCCCCAAGGAAAGGAGGGAATGGCAGCGCTGACTATTTGAAATGTCTTCCATCAGCTCTTTGGAGTTACCCGTGTGAATTTCCCATGGGCTCCATTTGCCCTAAATGAAAGACAAGCCCAAGTTCATACTCTCTCTGAGCCTGTCTTGATAGGCCCAGCCCGACCTGCCCCAGTGAATTCCTTGCATGCCTCTGGTTGAACAACACATCTGACACTTTCCAAGTGTTGTCCAGCTCTGCCAGCTGCACCTCAGCGGATCAGCAGTGGGTCTATAGTGAGTGCTTTGTGTGCGCTGCATCCCTCACGTCAGTAGTACAAGTCAGATCACTGTGTCCACACCACCGAAAGCGGGGAGGAGACCACAGCTCAGGGCCCAATGAGACGTGCCTGACCGCTCGGCCAGAGCAGCAGAGCTGGCTTCCCAGGACGGCCCCCCTTCGGACCCGTGCTGTTTGCCGCGATGCCCCGCTGCCTGCACCCTTTTGAAGGTGAGTGTGTCTCCGCGTCACAAATCTGCCAGGGCCCATGAACAGAGCAGGCTCCCCGTGTTCTCCAGGGCCATTCCCTTCAGCTAACCATGAGCCCCATCACCAAGACACACAGGGGCTATGCTTGGGGGTACTCACTCTATGCTTTTGGACCCATAATTCAACCCATCTAGGCCTAAATTTGTTCATTTGCAAAATGGACACAAGGTGGTTGCTGAATTACGGAAACACGTTGAGCACAGCAACTTGCCTAGCGCATGGGGATTGCTCAAGAAATCGCAGTGATCTTTCTTAAGCGTGATTAAAGGCTTACAAAAACCCTGTCAACAACCTCAGCCTTGGTTTTGCCATCATTCATTAAGAGTGAGTACCTGCTTCCTGGCTACCTCGGGACTGGGAGACAGGGCAGCAAGGGAGAACTCTCAGCCGCAGAAAAACAGCAGATGGCCTCGGGCAACGGGGTTTTCTAATGCTCGGCCAGAGTCTAGTACCACTTTAAATGCTTAAGAATTGCGGTTTTGTACTGGACTTCTCTCTAGTCCTTATATCAACACTGCCTTTCAATAAACCCACGGCTTCTTTGCTGTGCTTCAGTAACAGCACTCTTGTTGTCCAATAGTGGTTTAAGGTCGAGATCGCCTGCAGATGTGCTCATTAGTAATCACAATAACAGAAACTATTACAGAGCTGTTGAGCGCACTGTCACCTCCAAGGCTGGGTTTGAGTTCCAGCAACACCAATAATTAAGTGTGAAACTAGTGGCAATTTGCATAATTTCCTTAAGCCTCCATTTCCATTTCTATAAAACAGGAAGATGCTTACCTATCTCAAAGGGTGCTTGTAAGAATCAGGTAGAACATGAGCTGGCATGATACGGAATGCGTACTCAAGCATTCGCGTTTACTCATAAGGACCTAGGATTTACCCAGCCCTGAGCTAATCATGCCGGGCTTACTTCACAGAACTTGTATCACTTCCATTTTAGAACTGAAAAACCCAGAGAAACGGAGGATCTTAGACGTGATCTGCCTACCTGGCTGTAGGACTGGAATTCGAAGCCTAGTCTCCTGAGTTCCACACTCAGCATGTGAGCACGTGTCACGCACCCTACCTGTGCCCTCCCACAGGTGGAGGTGCTGTTCAAAATGTTAAAAAGCGGGGTGCCAAGTGGCAGGCTGTTCATAATGGAAGCTTCCAAAGGTGCCTGGTCTTCTGGGTTTTAGAGTCCTTGGGACCTGTGTCTCCAGGATTCCTTGCCTACTTGAGGAACGCTTAGAAAACATCACCTGCAGAAGAGCAGAGACAACACGGTTTTGGTTCTAGAAAGATTGTTCCAATTGTATGACTCACTTCAAAACTACCCAAGGCAGTAAAGACTGAACTGCCAGTGTTTACAGTATTTGGGGACATTTTCTTGGCTTGAGAAAGTCCCTCTTGTCCATCGCTGGAAGGGGGCTCTTCCTCCCACAGAGGCAAACAGCCGGGCCTGGGTGTGTCCCCAGCCCTGCCCTGCTGGACATGACCCATTATTGACCGGAAAACTCTGAAGGGTGGGGACACGGTGCTGGCAACTTGAAGAAAGCTCAGGGTGTTCGGGAGATTGGTGCTCAAAGCTTCTAGAAATCCCAACCCCAGCCTTGCCAACCTGCTCTCACATCCTAAGTTCCCTCCTCCCCCACAAGACCAGGACTCTGACAACATTTCCCCTGCTGCTCCCAGGGCCCCCAGGGTGGGCTGTGGAGAAGGGCGGAACATGACCACATTTATTTTACTTTCCAGTCTAACTGGATGAAAATGCTCACCAGAGCCTGCCATTGTAGCGAGCACAATAGCAGCCCCCGAGAGGGCTTCTGTGTTTGTTTGTGCTTTCTCCCCTGCTGCTGCTGCCGCAGCTCCGTGCAGCCCCTCCCAGCAGATGGAAAGAAAAGTGGGCTTGGGAAAAGCTCCCTCCCAAGCAGTCTGTGTCTGCTTGGCCCAAGTATGTTTTGGTGGCGGGTCCTCCTAGAATGTCCCAGAGGGCGCAGAGACAGACAGGGCAGAGCTTCCATTCCCAGAGCTAGAAAGTCAGGCCTCAGGCCGTGTGATGGGTGGGTCCTTTTTGAGGGCCTCCTGGGTGCCAGCCGCTGGGCCATTCTGTGTAGATTAGTTCACATAATGTTCAAAGGGGAAACCCAGGAGGAGACTCTGCAAGAGGGTAACATGCTAGCCCCCCTCATCAAGTCCAAATGCCGCATTCCTCCTAGGACCCCACAGTCTGGAAGCTCTCCTCCTTAGCACATGGCTTTCTAACGATTTGCCCAAAGGACCATTTTTGCAAAGACAGATGGCAGCCCTTCTCAGCAAGGTGGAGCCCGGCCAGGAATAACACCGGTCTGTTCTAAACTGGAAGGACACTGGCCCTGAAAGAGTAGTTTCGTGAAAAGTTAGAAAGGATGGACGGCAGTGACAGCCCTACTCTATGGGAGCAAGATCAGCTGGGTTCTCCTGTGTTCTGTTTTTACTCAAAAGCATCCTCCTCTCCTTCACCTAGAACAAGGTACTCAGACAACTGAGTCTATTGCTAGTATTTATTTATCATCACTTTAATTAAATGGCTTCCACTGAATTCAGCACTTCCACAGGCACAGCCTGTGATCTTATTGGCAGGGAAGTCATCAGACTGTAACATAATCAAAAGGCATTTTCTGGATAATGAGAGTCCATGATTCAGGTGCAGGACCCCGGGGCAGTCCCTAGGTGTGTTCAGTCAGGGTCAGGACACAGGGGACTTTAAAGGGTCAGAAGGGAGCTGGTCTGGGGCTAGGTTAGTTGGGGGAAACTTTCGGCTTGGCTCTTAAGTCCATTTATCTGTCTCTGGTTGGGCCAGTCTCCAGACAGAAGGCTGCAGCGCGGGGGTCTGTTGTCACAATCAGAAGATGATCTCGGTTTGTTTTTTTGTGGTAATCATCAAACAGCTGAGTCAGGGTGCTTAATTGTTACCTAGAATTCTCAGTGGAGCAGGTTAGAGACAAGACAGCCTCTGTCTCACTCAAAATAGTCTCCACAATCCCCACAAGCAATCTGGGCAGGAGGTACTGTCCTGGCCACACACAGAGGAAGGTTTCTGCAGAGACAGAATGGAGGTTGTATGGTTTGCTCAGGAGAATGTGAAGGAGCCAGATTCTCACCCAGATGGAACTCCAAAGCTCATGCTGAATCCATAGGGAGATCCAGACTTGGTAGTTCAGGGTGGGGGCTGGGAAGCAGAATCTTAAGACCAAATTTGAAAGCATCCTGGTGTTTCTGATGCTCAACCAAGTGTGGGAAGCCTTGTCCCCCACTCTTGGTCTCAGCAAGAATAGAGTTGGTAGAGTCTACCCAAAGGACACAAAAAATCTAATCCAAAAGGAAACCTGCATGCCTATATTCACTGCAGCACTATTTAAAATAGATAGGATATGAAAATTACCTACATGCCCCAAAACAGATGGCTGGATTGAGATGTATATATCCACAATGGAATACGACTTGGTGTTCAAAATAGACAGTGAGAAGCTACCCTGAAATTTGACCCTTGTCCTTTCAAATCTGTCCCTACTCCAACTCAAGGTAGAAGGCAGAACCCTATCTCTAGGGTTCACACATTCTTCCTCGAGCCATTGCTGCTTTCTTCCTGAATATGTTTAGATTGTAGCAACACTGTGTGAGAGCACTTTGGTTGGGTATACAAATCTGTACTCCTGGTTTGGGGTGAGATCACTTTCTGAAGTGGACCTCTTGGAGATATTCAAGTTCCTGACTCAGAATAGGTATAGAACATACAGGCAGAGCTTGCTGAATGACTAAAAGTTCTTTTTCCTAGCTGTATTATTTTCCCTTAATTCCCCATGTAATAAACAATGCTAAAGCCATCTTAATATTTCAGTTTAAAACTTCAGGAACATCTAGTTGGTGTCTAAAGTTAGAGACCTGGTGCTTGGCATGGTGGAAAGTGAAAACATGAATAAAATCAGAGGTGGGGAATGTGGTGTGTGCCAAAGCTCACAACTCAGGAATTGCTCATTTCCAGGATGCTGCATGGGCTGAGCCTCCCTCCAGGAGCTCACAGGATGAAGGGGCCACACCAACAAATAAATAGTACAGTAGATTTGAGACCTAAGCAGCTAAATAGTTCACAAGATTTAAGTCTTTAAATGTAGACCCAAAACTTGTAAAAAATCTGAAAAAAAAAAATAGAAAATTCTAATGATCTTACAGCAAAGGGATCTTAGATATACCAAAAACATGAGCCATAAACGAAAGTGTGATAACTTAATCTTCATCAAAACTAAGTAGGGCTGCTTTTTGAAAGATACTTTGAAGAGACTGAAACAGCAAGCCTCAGTGGAGGAAAAAACCACATATCTGATAAAGGACTGGATTCCAGACCATACAGAGAATTTGCAAGAGTGCTGGCAAGAATGTGGAGTGACTGCAACTCTCTTGCGTTGCAGGCAGGGACACAAAATGATACACCCGTGTTGAAAAAGAGTTTGATGATTTCTTATGAAGGTAACCATACATTTATCATATGACCCCATATCCCTCTCCTGTGAATTTATCCCAGTAAAATCAAAGCCAAAACCTTGGATCACACAATAGCCTAGATATGAATGTTTATGCTGACATCATTCAAAATGGCAAAAACAGGAAACATCCCAGTGTTCTTTAACTGGGGGATGGATAAACAAACTATTTCCTCCATACAGAGGAGTAGTACTCAGCAATAAAAAGGACGGCTCTATTGCAATAACAGGGATGAGCTTCAAACAAGGCTAAGTAAAGAACAGTCAGAATCAAACTATCCTGTTTGATTATATTGACATGATACTCTGGAAAAGACAAAACTATAATCCAAACATCACAAATCAGTTTTCCAGTGGGTAGGGGAGGGAGAAAGTTGAGCAAAAAATGGCTCATGGAAATTTTGGGGGTGATAAAATGTCCCATATCTTAGTCGTGGCAATTATAGGATCGTATACACCTGTCCAAAACTCACATCCAAAAGGATGAATTTTGCTGTATATAAATTATACCTTAATATTAAATATCATGGAAACTAATGAAGAACAGTTGAAGCCAACAAATCGATATTGACGATACTAGAGTCCCACCGTCTGTGAGACACTACAAAGTTGTTGTGATACAGCTTCTATCACTGCCTTGCTACATCACTAGGCATTGTGCTAAACACTTGAGATAAAGTGGTGAGTGGACATTAGTCAAATAATGCTACAAATAAAAAGAGGGGTGTACAGATGTAAAGAATGAATGGCCTGGTTCTAGAATCTCAGCAAAGTCTTCTCTGGAGGAGGCTTGCTCTGAGTTGTAAGTGGACTGGACATGGGCTGCAGAGTGGGTGAGGGATGGAGGCGTCGAAGGAGTGGCCAGGACAGCTGATGAGCGCCTGGGATTGGACAGCAGGACAGGTGGTGAAGCCCGCGGGGACTTTGGAGAAGAAGCAGATTTCAGGCAGAGAAGAAAATCCTAATACTATGAACAAGAAAAATAAGGCTGGAGGTGAAAGCACAGAAAACAACACCTGATCAAGGACAAACTATGCAGTGGATCCAACAGAAATGAAAACACGCACCCACACGGAAAGTCGTACATGAATGGTTATAGCAGCCCCGAGCAGAAACAGCTCCAGCACCCATCAGCTGGTGAGGGGCTAGCCATGCCATGGGGTATTTATTACTTGGCCGTGCAAGGAACAAAGCACTGATGCATGCTCAAACATGGATGCATCTTGAAGGTATTATGCTAAGTGAAAGTAGCCAGACACTCACACTTTGATGTTCCTGGGCTGTTTGACCGAGGCAACAATAGTGCTCTAAGTGAGGTTGGGTCTGCATCCTCCCAGGAGCACTCGGGATGGTGGGGCAGGGCAAAGCCTAAAGCCACACTTTCATCTTCTTTCTCTAAATGGTCGAAGTGGCTCCATCCTTCTCTGTTAACAAGCTCTTCTTTGTCTGAGGACATGGCTCCCCAAACGCATTCCTAAAAGATTCTTGTTCCTTGACATCTAGGACCTGCCCCTTCTTGATTCTGAACCCCACACCTGTCCCTTCTGCTCTGGGATCCTTTGGTGTAAATACTACTTGAGTGACGTTACAGATTCTAAAGGTGCCGGCCTTCCTGGTAGCAGGTTGAGCGCCACGCTGTGAAGCATCCGAGGCACAGCAGCATGAGTTCGATCCCCGACCAGGAAAGTGATTATCCACATGGCGTGGCAGACCTCTCCTGCCTCGCCCGCTGCTGCACTCGGCAGTGTACTCTGTTGATGTGTATTTCTGTTCTGTTCCCAGCTCTGCCTCTGGTGAATCCTCTCTCACACACACCCACACCTCTGGACTGTACCCCAGTTCTTGCGTGCATAAATAAATAAACCTTTAAAAAAATTCTAAAGGCACGGCAGCGGAGAGCTGAGACCCTGATTGTAGTGGGCTGCTTTCCACGCTTTCCACGCTTTGCCCAGCTGGAGGCCCCTGGAAGACGTGGGCTTCCCCTTCACATTCTTTCTGTTGTTTCTGCCAGAAGACACTTGGCTACCTGAAACTGTCAGAAAGGAAGCTGGGGGCTGCCTCTCAGGGATGGGCTCTCCTCCTCCTGTCTCCCCGCTCCCTCCCCCGAAGCATCTTGGTCACTAAAGGAAAGCCAGTGTGACTGTGTGACTCATGGGACTCGGACCAGGGCGCTCTAGACCACTCTCCAGAACACCCGAGGTCAGCTATGGCCACATTGTGATGAATCCTCCCTGAAGGTTTTTTCCAGAGTTTACCAAGAAGAAACTTCCTAGACGTTACTGTGAGCTTCATAAGATGGGACGTGCAGCCAGCAGAGAAAGGAGAACACCATTTCCTCAGCTTTGCTGCGAGGAAGGGTAGTTTCTCCAGTTTGTGGTCTTGGGTCAGTGGCAGCAGCTCCCCCGGGAGCTGGTCAGAAATGCAGAATTCCCAGGCCCACGCCAGCCCTGCAGAGCAGAACCTGAGCACTAACAAGATCACTGATTCATGTCCACACTGTTCACTGGAACAAAAGTCTCCCTGATGATTTGAAGTTTTTAGATAGTCAACATGAGGGTTTGAGCAGTCCTGTGTGAGAACGGTTCCAACAATCACAAGTGTGAGTTTGGTTTATGTAAGTAGGAACAAGGACTCCTTGACATTAAAAATGTAATCATTCTTGACAGAGGGGGGATTTCTGGTTCCAAGTTGTTTTGACCTAAGCAGGTTAATGCTACCTGTGTACAGAGGCAAGCAATTCTGGGATTCAGTCTCTTCCTTTCTAAAGAATACTCTGTGGACATGCAAAGGCTGGGTTCTCATTATAAAATCTCTCTCTGGCTCCTTGGTCATTAGTAGGTGCTGGAAGGGCTGACTTTTCCTGCAGGCACAAGGTTTTGCACAGCAATTTCACCAACTTCAGCTCTGTGAAGAAGGCACTGCTCCCTTGTCCACCACAGCAAGGAGGGGTCTCTACCAGAACATTTGACAGTATGTTTGCATGATCAACATTCTTGAAGAACTGGCTTAATAAGTTAGGCTCTTGGCCAGAAAGGGTGGAGTTTCTGGTCTCCCCTTTGAGCGTGTTGTCCTTGAACAAAAGCATTAAGTCATTCACCAACAAAATGGTTTTATATGGAAGCAACAACAAAAAAGGCAATTTATAATGAGTATTCTCATGAGGAGACACAGGTGCATTTCTCCCCCAGAATTAAAGCCAACACCCCCTTATGTGCCCTTTGGAGGTGCTGCTGGGTAAAGAGGACCTTTTTCTGATGCTGGGATAGGGAAGAATATCACTTCCTGTCAGAGATGCAAGGTATGTTGGGTCCTATGGCTTCCTTCTTGTGCATATATGGCAACTTCTAGCTTCCCAACCACATAGAGTTTCTGTTTATTAATTTTCACTGACTATAAATCCCTAAGGGCTCTGTGACAAATTTATTACTCACCAGAGCACCTAGCACCAAGCTTAGCATCAAGCAGAGAGGTGGATGGTGGAGACTTGAGTGGGTGGATGAGTAGATGTGTGGTTAGAATCATAACAATTCTAATACTTTTTCTTAGACACTGATAAAACTCGTTTCTGCAAGATTGGGTCAATCCCTAAATAATTTCTTCTTCTTTTCCTCCCCACACCCTAAGCAATGACTCTGGGGAGAAGACTTAGAAATCCCACGTGTTGTCTAACCATAAGAGAAAGGCACAGGCAGGAACTGAAAGCACAGCAGCCAGGCCTGTCCATGAGGCCACAGTGGTGACCTGAACCCCAAGAGTGAGCTCCCCCATGCGAAGTGGAGCAGGATGAAGTGGCTGTGCTGTGCTGACCTGGTGGGACGCCAGGTGGCCTCAAGAGGCCTCAGGGAGTCCAGCGGGCTGGCAGCACAAGGCTGGGCAGGCACCTCCTGCAGAGGAGTGTGTGACTCAGTGACAATGGCTGTGGGCTTGGGGCAGCTCTGCGGACCCATGACCAGCACCATCCATCCATGCAAGTCTCCGAGTCCCCAGCCCTGACTGGCCACGGGCAAAACTGCTGACACAACCTTCTGGTCAACCTGGAGAGATGTGAGCTAGAAAGATGATCATTCTTTTCTGTTTTTACCTGGAAAATGAACGTTAGGGGAAATGTGTTACTAGGATCCTTTCATGATATCTGGGAAGCCTTGACAGAGGAGAACAGATTCTGTGGTTCTGGAAGGATTCTCTGTGGAAAGGGATCTGGAAGAGGAAGAGCAGTGCGTACTCTGCCTCCAGGACAAATGAACGATTCTTGTCTCAGGTCTTCTTCACGTGGGGACCTGGAGGAACCAGCGCAGCTGCTAGTTCTGGTCTGGCTGCATCTTGATCATCTTGGCATTACAAGAGTGAGCAAAACAACTGAGGAAGTGAGTCTAAGACCCAAAGCCTGGAGACTGCCCAGGAGCTGGTGGCAGCTGGCGAGTCTGTCACAGCAAACCTCAGCGGCACTGTGACATACTCAGGATGGCAGTGGCTCAGACTCCCCGGGGCGAAAGGACAGCCGAGCCCTGAGAAGCAACAGGTGAGAGAAGAGCTCTCGTCGGATGCCAGGGCCGGGCGCCGGTGCCACCTGCCCTCTGCTGCCCAGGCCTGGCAGCCCCCTGGGTTCTCGCTTCCTTACTGTCAGGTCACGTGGTACATTTGCTATCCGTCCACATTTCCAAACAGCCACCCCTGGTCCTCTGCGAGTAAGATAAAACACTCACGCAGCAACCACCAAGAAGTAAGAACTGCTAACTTTATGCTACGCTGATTTCAGAGTCTTAAAAAAGGGAAGACTCCCACTAGCACGGGTATAACTGGAAAGATAGAAATAATAGTTGCTGCTGACGAAGTAGAAAATTCGGAATCCTCATGTACTGCTAGTGAGAATGTAAAATGAAGAGCTCTGGGCCCACAGTCCTGAAACCAAGTTAAAACCCCCAACCTGGAATCTAGGAATCTAGATAGTGGCTGTTCCCACCAAACCCAGCTAGTTTGGGGTACATCAGGTCCTCTGGCTGTGTGGGGTGAAGGTGTCGGGGAGAGGTCTCAGGCCTCTTCTTGGGAAGTTCCCAAGTCAATCCTCAGCAGCTGAGAACGTTCTGAACCACAGTAGGCTTCCCCAGCTGAGCGGAGGAGGAGGTGGCGCTATGGAAAACAGTTTGGTGTTTCCTCAGTTTCACCCTATTGTCCAGCAACGACACTCCTAGGTAAATACCCCAAAGAACTGAAAGCAGGGACTTGAACAGATAGGCGAACATTACTGTTCACAACAGCGTTATCCCCAAATAGCCAAAGGTAGAAACCAAGTGCCCATTGACAGCTGAATGGATAAACAAAAGGTGGTCCATACACACACTGGAATATTACTCAGCCTTAAAAAGGGATGAAATCCTGACACAGGCTACATCAGGGATGATCTTGGAAGACATGATGCTGAGTGAAATAAGGACAATAGTTATGGTCCTATTTATATCAGGGATGTAGAATAGTCAGATTTAGTAAAGACACAAAGTCGAATCATGGTCTAACCTGGGGCTGAGGGAAGGGGGAATATTAGTGTCTCACAGGTACAGAGTTTCAGATTGAGGTGATGACAGAGTTCTGGAGACAGATGATAGTGATATTTGCACAACAATGTTAATATACCTAGTGTCACTGAACTGTACATTTTAAGATGGAAAAATGATATATCATGCATATTTTATCAAATGAACAAAAGAATCAATTTATCTCTTCAAATACCACCGTCCTCCTGCTTCAGCCTACCCTATGGTCATTCATCGGTGCATTTATCACATGGAGGACTCACCAGATACCACATTAACCCCGTCCCCTTAGAAGTCTGTGGTGTGTGCAGGAGCAGAAAGAGCCTGGGAGCACCCGAGGAGAACTTTCCTGGGAGGGTGGGGGCAGAGAGAGGGTCCTCTTGTCACAGCTGTTGAAGAATGAAGGGGGGTAAAGTGGACAGTAGCTGCAGGCATGACTGTTGACAAAATGTGATTACAAAATAGAGCCTGGGGTGGGTGCTTACCTAAACAGGATCGGCTTGGGCCCTTGTCCAGTCGTGAACTTGGCCAAGTTTCTGAAGGTCTCCATGTGTGAAAGGAGGGAAAGAAATTCTGCTGCCTGGATCACTCTGAGAATTAAACAGCATAAAGTTCGTAACCCTTTGAGGCCCCTCCTCACTGCCTCCACTGGAGAAGCCCACGGTAGTTGAGAGTCCTCAGGTGCTGAGCATTGACTTAGGAAATACCTACGAACAAGGCCTGAGACCTCTCTCTGACACCTTCACCTCACATACCCAGAGGACCGGGTGCACCAACCTAGCCGAGCTTGGTGGGAACACCCACTAGCAGTTTGGGGGCTTCCATGTGGTTTCAGGAATGTCCACTTTGGACCCTGTGGGTCTGGGGTGGGGTGAACTGCAGTACCAAGAGGGGTAAGAATGAGCTGGAAAGCAGATCGCTTGACCTCAGAGAGTAGGTGCTCAATGAGTTGTGGACATGGCCAAATGGAGTTTAACAAGGAGTTAAACTGCACCCGGGTTTTAGAAAAAGGGAGAAGCACTTCTGAGCTTTCTGGAGGTCTGAGATTCCTATTGATGATTGTAAGTTATCTGTTGGTTTTGTTGGAAAGGATGGTGAATTCCCATTTTAAATTCACTCTGCATACATTTCTGATTGATTTTTGTCTGAGAGACTCAGATGTGCCAAGCCCCCATCAATAAATTAAAGAGGGTTTAGGGAAGAGGCAATTAAAGGGATGGAGCCAGTTGGGATAGGAGGGTGGGGAGGTGGAGGGGGATGGAGGGAGGATGGAGGAGGGAGCGATATGAGCGATATGGAGCTGCCTGCCCTGGGAAGGCCAGAAAGGCCTGACAAAGCCCAGGGTGTGCAATCAGGAAACCTGATTTTTGAATCTTCTTCTGAAAGAGAGATCTCTTAACTATATGACTTGGGTGAGGTCCTTTGCGTCTTCATTTGTAAGATGGAGAGAACGTAATCCCTGCTGTGTGCTCTTCGTGACCTCAGGGAGAACCAGCCTGTCCTGACCTTATGGGAGTGGCTGCTGGAATGAAACCCCTGCTGAGTCAGGGCTGGACCTTGAGACCTGGCTCTGATGCCAGCCAGAGCTGGAACCTGGCCCAAAGTGACCAGCCAGGAGCAGGAGGCTGGTTTCAATGACAAGCTGAACAATCGCATTCTCCCTGGGAATTGAAAGGAAATCTGAGAGCCTGTGATGGAGACTCTGAACACCATCCACAGGACGTGGGCCCCACGCTGGGCTCTTTGCAAGAGGAGGAACGAGAGAACCACAAAGCAAGCGCACCCTCTATCATGATCTGTTCAGTGCCACAAACTCCACTTTCATCTCTTACCTTCATGAACCTGCCCACCACAACCCCCTTAAGGGGTTGCTGAGAGATTTAAATAAAATGTGCACTCGGATGGACTCACGTCTCTGAGTCCAATGGAGACACTTGGAGCCCTTCTCTTTCTACCCCCAATACCCCAATCTGCTGCAGGGAGCACATCTCTTCCTGTTTGTTGTCCCCGGAAAGTTCCTAGTCCACTTTGCTCTTGCTTTCTGCAGTGCCTGGTAGTCCGTCGTCAACCTAACAGAGCCTCCACGGTGTTTGGGGACTGACTGGGTGTTTGCACGGTGACAACACTCACCACCTGGCCCCCCAAGTTGCTGTGGCTTAGGGACAACCTCGGTATTTCCTTCTCCTGTGCTTAGGCACAGAGTCCTGGCATTGAACTTCCTGCAGATTTCTTCCCTTGGTCCCCTCCACCCCTCTAGGGTTCCACTCCCCTCCCCACCCCATGGTGTTTTGCCTGGCTGGTACAACTGCTTCCTGCACTCCACCCTTCAACTCAGCCTCCCAAGGAACCCCCAGGCACCCTTGGTTTTCAGTGCTGCCCAGTATTCTGGGTCCTTGCCCACTTTTGGACCTGTGTCTACCTTCCCAATCTCACCTCCTTTACTCCCTGCTTCTCCCCTTTGGCTTCAGAGACATCCAGTGGCTTGCAGTGGCTCAGCTCCCTGCCTGTTCCTGCTGTCATTCTCGCTGCCTTTCCTGTCCCGTCCCCTCCTCCCCCAACTTGCTTTAACTTCTTTGAAGACATGACCCAGCCATCACCTCTCCTGGGAGACTTCCAAGGCTTCTCCAGGCTGGTTTCAGGCCCTCCACTGGGGTCCTAGACTCCCTGGAGCTTCGTCTTATCAAAGCATGCACCTGGCTGGTTGCGCACTTGTCTGCAGGTGGTGACGGAAGCCTGGGACTGCCTGTGAGCTCTGGCAGAGTCTTGTGAACAAACTCTCTGGAAGCAGACAGTCTACAGACCAGGGTTTAGTGTCCTTTTTCCCTTTCAGTTGTGTGACTTTGGGCAAGTGGTTTAACCTCCATAAGCCTCAGTTTCTTCAACTATGTGACGGAAATAATAAAACCTACATCACAGGGTTATTGGAAGAAACTTAAAGGCAGTGTGCAGAGAGTGCTTAGCATCACATCTGGCCTGCGAGGAGGGCCCCACCGTGTTGGGTGCTAAGGGAACTGAGAAAACTATTTCTAAGACAACTGGAGCAGAAGGTCTCCAGCTGCCACGGCTGAATCTGCTGTTCGAGGAAGAAATCAGTCTTTTCAGAAGCAGCGATAATAACATATCTTCCTGGAGTATTTCTTCAAGAAAGTTGGGGGAGACTTGGACACCAAGCTTGATTGAGATTTTAATGAAAATCGAAGGGTTAAAGGAAGCCGGTTCCTCTGGGGACAGATGGGGGTGCTGGGTGTGTTGTGGCACGGGAGGGACAGATGGCAAAAGTTGCGTGGTGCGCGGTGCTGACGACTCAGGGCAGAGTTAGCTCCTGGCTGAGCTCCCTGGGAACAGGCGCCAGGCCTCCGGTCAGCCACAGGCCGTGCGGGCCCAGAATCTACCCGCGGCTTCTCGGAGAGCCTGGAACAAGGGCGCCAGGAGACCCGGGCTGGGTGGGAAGCGGGGCTTTTCACACGCCTTTACCGTGTGGCCGGCAGCTGCAGTCCAGAAAAGTCTCGCAAAAAGGTGGCAGCAAGTCCCGAGGAGCCGGGGCGAGTGCGCGGCGCAGGCTCGGGGACTCCCACCCGCTTCTGGTCGCCCCTGGCGGGAGGCCGAGGGTTGAAACAGCGCGACGGCCGCGGGGAGGCGGGAGGCGCTCTAAGCCCGTCTCTGACTCGGCTTCGGGGCCTCAGTCTCCGGCTCGGGGCAGTGGGTCTGGGCGCCGGCGGGGGAGAGCCGCGCTAGCCCCGCCCGGGCCCGCCCTCCGCGATGCCGCCCCCGGGCAGGGCATGTCCGGGTCTCGCCGGCGCTCGCCGCCCAGGGCCGGGCGAGTGGAGCTGCCGGGCGGCCGTGGGCGGGGCGGGCCGGGTGCGCTCGGGCTTGAGCGCCGTCGGCGCGGTGCTCCGCGGAGTGGCCCACGGGCGGCGTGCGGGGCGGAGATCGGGCCCGGCCGCGGGAGGCCCGGCCGCGGGAGTGACCTCACGGGGAGGGGCCAGCGCGGCCGCCCCGCGCGCAGAGCCGAGCGCCCAGAGCCCGCGCCGCCGCCGAGCCGCCGGGAGAGCGCGCCGCGCCGATGGAGCGGTACAAAGGTGAGGACGCGGCCCCCGCGCTCAGCGCGGCGCCCGGGGCGGGTTAGGGGTGGCGGGTGCGTCGGGCGGCCCGTTGGGTCTCAGGTGAGAAGAGCGAGCTGCTCCCGTAGACCGAACCTGGGCCGAAGACCCGGCCGCCGCGCCGGCTGCTCCATCCTCGCGGGCGTCGGGCGCGGGTCGGCGCGGCGGGGCTGCTCACCTGTCGGAGACCGGGTGCGCTTGGTGCCCACACCCCACTCCCAGCCCTGGCCACCCCGGAAAGTTGCCGGGGGCCGATTAGGCCCCAGGTGAGGCAGAAGCCGTGCGCACCGCTTGGGGCAAAAGGGCCTGTTGCTGGGGCCTCTCTCCAGGGGCCCGCCGGAGCGGAGCGGAGGACCTCCTGCAGACCCCGGGATGGAGCCCCCGCGGGGAATGCCCCGGGCGCTGGGGTGGGCGCGCAGCTCGACTCCGGCTTGGTCCCGTGGCCCCGGTCTCCTCCCAGGGAAGAGATGGGAGATCGGGGCCGGCAGGTGGAGCGCTTGGAGGCGTCCTGGCCTGAGAGCTTAG
Source organism: Galemys pyrenaicus (assembly GCA_019455555.1). Lineage (NCBI taxonomy): Eukaryota > Metazoa > Chordata > Mammalia > Eulipotyphla > Talpidae > Galemys > Galemys pyrenaicus. The sequence continues at coordinate 6,747,143 of JAGFMF010011658.1, read as the reverse complement.
CCCAGTGCGCAGCTGGGCAAGTTTGGGGTTGGGCTGGCCGGGTTGCGGGGGTCCCCGGGGCTGGGAGCCTGGGGCTGCAGATCTTTGGAAAAGGAGTTTGGGAAAGCCTCTTGCACTTTCTTGTCCTGGGCTCTCCTCTGCCGAACCTGTGAGAGGAAATGCTGTTTCTAAATTTGTTTTCCTCTGGGAAAGAGTGGTACAGGAGAAAGCGCAGATTCCCAAGGACTCTCGCTCCCAGCGGTTTCTCTTTTCTGAAACGAAGCTAAAGGGAACGTTTGGGACCCGTTTTGGCTCGCTAAATGCGTCCTGCCTTTTGAGTCTCCCCTTGCCCCCCCCCCCCCCCCCCCTCTTNCCCCTTGCCCCCCCCCCCCCCCCCTTTTTTCATTTGGTTCACCTGGTTAAAGGTGAGGGCGAAAGACCTAAATCCTGGACTTGCTTCACCCGTAAAGGAAGGAACTTGGCCAGGAACACGGAAGCAGCCTGGACAGTTAAATCGGTCGGCGAGCGTCAGTTTCTTAGCCCTCTCTGCAGCCTTGGTCACGTTTCTAAACCGGTGGGTATTTTTGGCCTCAGATTCTGCTGGGATCACGTCAGTTTTCTGCCTGTGTGACTGAATGGCCCCTTATGTGATCTCAAAACACTTGAGAAAGTCACTGTAAAGTGAAGTTCGGTCCTCCCTCCTTCGCTCTGGCCCTCCCTTCTGAAGGGACCCTCAGAGGGAATCCAGGACTCAGATGCCTTCTGGCCAGAGTGCTGGCCTCTGGCTTTCCTTCCAGCTCAGAGTCAGCCATTCCTGCAGGGAAGGAGGAGTCAGCGCGTGGCTGAGGGCTAGGTCCCCAGCTACTTGCTCAAATCAGCATGTAAATCTGTGTTCCTGTAAGTGATAACATTTGGGGCTCTTTTTCTCAAATGTCCAGTTGTCAGAAGGTTTTAGAATTAGTAGATTGTAATGGCGGTAGACTTGAGAAAGTCTTAGCCATTTCTCTTGGGAGTTAAAAATCCTCGCTCTTGCTCTCCTTGAAGATCATTTAGCGGCCTTTTGCCAGCTGAAAGAACCCTCCCAGTTCAGACTGCTTGTGTTTTTGGTAACACATGTATCGTGTAAATTACAGACACAGTGACAAGTGAATACATTGGAGGATTATCTGGTTGACAGAGGCTAACCCAACTCATCTTTTGGTGTTTGGAGCCGAAGTCCTAGTTCAAGTCTCACACTTTCACTATACCTTTCAGCTGAGGGGTTTGGAGAGCCCACATGTCAAAGTCCCCATTCTCTTGAGCAGTGGTTGACTTGGGCTTCAAATAAAAACAGTTGGTCTGTGCCGTGCGAAGCCTGCTGGGCTCAGTCTGATGAACCAGGGGCACTAGCTAGAATCTGTGGTCTCTTGCTCATTAGCAATTGGGGACCTTTTTTGGAAAGAGGTTGATTTTAAGGTAAGACTAAAACTTATGGAGTGACTTGCAGTGGTTTTAGTGATAAAGTTGAGTGGGAAAGCAAGGATTACTTGGGTTCTCAAGGTGTGTAAAGAAGTCGTCCATTATTGGGAACACGTTTCAGAATTGTGATGAACGTGCCTGAACCTGTGTTTCTAAAGTCCCTATTGAGCTTTCCTTTTCCCAGGTAGATAAATTGGCTCATCAGGGTCTGCAGATTTTCAAACTGTATTCTCTAATTTATAAATTGTATAAAGCAATGAATGTAGAATTTGTTTCCTGTACTCAACCTGCTTAGACATATTTTACATCTTCCAGAACCGGCCTATTGTTTTTAGTTTCTAGGCTGATTTTCCATTGCTAGGGAGCATGTAAAGAGATGTCTGCAACTAAAGGATTTAACATCACCTGATGGCTAAGCAGAAGTATTTTCAGATGTTCTAGCCAACCTTTCTAAGCCATTCACATGGCAGCTGTGACTCTTAAGCAGAAACAAGGCGGGAATTAAGGGGAAGGATTATGTGGGTGCCTTTCCAAAGAGATGGAGCTTTCTTTTTTAACTGAGTAATGTTGATAACGATGCTGTATATGACTTAGGGGAGTAGGGTCACACCTCTTCAGATGTATGCTACCATACCACCCCCACCCCGAAAGCAACCAGAGTCCTCTGAGATAGATGACTGTACCCCCTCCCTTCCTGGACCCCTACTCCCACCCTCCTCCTCCAGTAGCCACAATTCTGCAGTCATACTCCTAGGGCTTTGTAGCAGCAGGAAACAGCAGCACAGAACCAAGGTTCGGGATGGTTCTGGGCAGACGGGTCAAGGAAGGAGAGTGTTGGAGCCCTCAGTGGCTTTTCATATTTTATTTAGTAGAGATGGCCAGGTACATGGCAGGCAGGGGGGCCGGGGGTCGGGGGGGCTGGCAGGCCTCCCAGCCCCCAGCGCATCTCACCCTCTTGGCTGCTGCTTCTCTCTGCTGCTGCTGCTACTGTTCATCCTGTCGATTCTGTTGGTTCTGTCAGTCCTCGCAGTTCTCTCTGTTGGTCCTCGCAGTCCTGTCTGTTGGTCCTCGCAGTTCTGGCGTCCTCATGACACTGCCCATTTATGCCCGTGTCCAACACAGATGTGCCCACTTGCGCATGCCCACCCTGGAATGCTCGCAGCACCACAGGTGTCCATCATCAGTGGTGGGAGGGTGGAAATACCTGATCAACCTTTACCCTACAGGCTTGCTTTAGTTCTTTCCTGTTCCTTTGTTTTGCTTCTCTTTACCACATATGAAATTATCCGGTATTTGTCTTTCTCCTTCTGACTTTTCATTTAGCACAATCACTCACCAGTTCCATCTGACGTTGTTGCAAATGGTTACATTTCATCTCTTTTTATAGTTGAGTAGTATTTCATTATGTAGATGTACCGAATCTTTTTTATCCACTCATCTATCATTTGTGCTTAGGTGGTTTCCTTAATGTGCCCACTGTAATAGTGCTGCAGCGATCAGAGGCGTGTGTATAGCCCCTTGATTTAGTGCTTTTGCATTCTGTGGACAAATATGGAATGAAACTGCTAAGTCATATAGTGGATCTATTTTTAATATTTGGGGGAGCTTCCATCTTGTTTTCCACAGGGATTGGACCGTCTACATTCACACCAACAGTGTATGAGGGTTCCTTTTACTACACACCCTCGTGAACATTTGTTGCTTCTGGTCTTTTTAATATGGGTCATCCTCATGGGGGTGGAGTGGTAGAGAAATGGAGATTTTATGAGAGTTGTCATAAAAGGTGATGGTACAGTTGTTCGTCTTGTATGTGAATCTCTTTGGCGTATAAGCAGTGCCAGCATTTGAGGGTGACTTGAAAGGGTTCCCATCCTGGGGTGTTTACATATTTATGACTCATAAAGGCATTCTTGGATCACTGTGCATGCGCCCATTGGCTGAACTCACACCATGTGGCCCAGGATTCTGGTTTCTACTGCTCTTCCAGCTGGTGAGTGTGTCCGGGGCCAAATGTGACTGACCTACTATCTGTGGATCACACTTGGAATGTCCATTTGGAAGCTTCCTGAATTGCATCACCCTTGGAGCCCAATAGGCACAGCTGAAATCTTCACTTTAATTTGATCACAGTAATTGGTGGAGAGGATGAAGAATCCTTTCCCGTGTCCTTTTGTCTCCGAGTCAGATCCCGGTTCCAAGAGGGGAACTGAGTTCTAGGGGACTGGAAGGTGGAGATGAGCTAAGAAGAACCAAGCCAGTAAAAATGCCTGAAAGCTTCTATGGGAATTCCAAGATCTGTGATCAGGGAAGTTCTGAAGAAGAAAAATTAAAAGAGATTGATGATGTTCATTTCACCTTCAGAAGAATCACCTGGATTCCTTGATTTTTCTTCCCCGGGAACTTAGGTTTTTCCCTGCTTGAGTTCTACCTCAGGCAGTGGTGCTTCACTTTAACCACACCTGGCAACCATCGGGGAAGTTTAAAGAATAAAGGTGTATAGGCCCCCGCTCCAGACATTGAGGTTTAATTAGCTGGGACTTCATTTAGGGTCAGTCTTTATATGAGTCTCCAGGTGATTCTAATATGCAGATGAGTTGACCATTGGGAAAAGATAATTACATACACGCCTTCCTCACCTGAACCATCAAAAGCCAGTGTGGAGCAGAGTTGATGCACCTCCCAGTCACACTATGCCCTTTAACCAAACATTGTGAAACTTGCAAAATTTTAATGTCATTCACCCGAAGCCATGGGAGACTTTGCAAGGCTGTGGGAACACTGCTTAAAAACAGCCACCAGTGGGATGCTTCTGAGTCCTAAGCTCTGGGTTTGCTCAGTATCGTACTTGACCCTGAGTCCTCTTTGAAGCTCTTTGTGTGGGAGCACGTGATGCTTTGGCAATGAAATGGTCTCTAACAGATATATTGAGGGGTCACCTTTGGTGCTGAAGGGCCAGGGAGGGAGGGAGATTCTGCTTGGGACGCTGTCCCTCTTCTGAAGGGGCAGAGATTCTGGGAACCAGGCTGGTTCCCAGCACAATTAAAGGGCCAGGAGGGCCAAGGCTCTTCAAAGTCTAGGAAGTGGTGCCAGTTCTTCCAAATCCCTTTAATGATGGGAAATGCTTCTCTAAAGACTGCTGTCATTCAGAGAAGGGAGACTCCCCAGCCAGGCAGGGTGGCATGTCTGTGTTGGCCGAGACAGAAAGCAGAGGGGTCAGGGCGTGGTGAAACCGAAGCTGCCTGGGAACCGGAGACCCGTGCGGCTGTTTCCGTGTGCTCTGCTGGTCTCAGTTTCCCCATGGAGAAGTTAGCCTGGGGGAGTGTCTGCAGCTGACTCTGCACGCACACTTCAGTGGCAGTGCTTTGTGGTCGCCTTGGAATCTTTGGAGGGAGGATGTGTCTTGAGAGGAAAATGAGGGAGGGAGTGTGGGGAGCCCAATGGAGGTCAGTTTAGGATTGTGAGTTTATAAATACAACCAATTTCCTGTTGAGAGCTGGAAAGCAGGCAGACTTAGTGGGAAAGGGAATGTCATCGCCCCCCATGGGGTGGTGGTGGGGAAAGGTTTCTCTAGGACTGGTGTGTGAGCCTGAAGCCCAGAGTCACCCTCTGTAACACAGGTTGATTCACTCCCACTTGAGCGACAGGTCAGCGGAGACCTAAAGAGGTGAAGCACCCACCACTGGTCAGTTTCCTGTCCTAATAACAATTTATTTAGAAAGAAGTCCTCAAAGCAACTTCGGACTCCTCCTTATTGGTGTTCCTTCAACCAGGGACGTACTAGCTGCTCAATAAAACACTTCTGTCTTTAGGACCTAGTCTCTGTGCCTCCTCTTCCATGAAGTCTTCCTAGATTCCCTCTGTTCCCTCACTACTCAAAGTCTAGCCTCACCTGTGCTTGGCACACCATTGGTACTCAATACTTGTTTGTTGAGTTAATGTCGCGTTGTCTCATAATTATTATATGTGTGTGTGTCTCTTCCCTGTTAGACGGAAGTCCTTCCAGACAGCGATCTTGTCTGTGTTCTCTAAGTGTCCCTGTCTCCAGCCCTGGTGCACTGCCAAACACAAAGTAGCTGCCGGGAACATGGCTGAGGAGTGAATGAACGAATGAATTCCAGGCCATGGGAGCATCTAGCCTCCCATGCTCTGGCCTCAAGAACAGACCTGGTCCACCAAGGAAAATGAAGCGCAGTCTCAAGGCCAAATTCCAGAAATGGAGAGGCCAGCGCGTGGGGGCCACCCCGGGCTTCCCCGACACGAGCTGTGTTTCTGTCTGTTCCAGCACAGGGGTGTTGCTGCCTGCTGGTACAGAGAAGGATTCTGCAGGTTTCTGCTTGTGAGTATGAGCCTGCCTGTGCCCCTGCAGCACCTCCCCTGACCGCCAGGGCTTCTGAGGGCACAGACCTGCCCCTGCCCATGCTCTGGACCTGAGACTGAGGGGTCTCGTGGAGCAGGGCACGGCCTGAGCGCTCAGGGGCTTGGGGTTCTAATCTGGCCTTTGCCACTAACTTGCTGTGCGACCTTGGGCAAGTCAGTTAATCTCTGGGCCTTGTTTCCTCATCTGTACACGTGAGGATAATGCTACTAACCTGCCTCACAGGCTGCTTGCTTGGTAAAACAATGTGTAAGAGCTGTTGGTAAATAACTTGGAGAAGGGGCGAGGGTAAACCCATCCTGGGGAGCAGAGACTCTGAAACCGCCGGTGTGTGTCTGACCCTGCTGATTCCTGCCTTCCTGTAGGGGTGGGTGGGGTCCTCACAGGTGACGTGGGCACCCACTGTACCCATCGCATCTTTTTAGGACTCCAGGGAGCGCTGAGTTGGGAGTACCCAGTCCACTCGTGGGCTCCCTTGTCAAAGACAGCCAGCCCCCTGTGTCCCCGCCATGTGGGCTGGAAGGGAGAGGGGCAGGGGCGGCTCATCCTCTTCTGTGGAGACCACATCCTGGCCCCGCTTCACTTTTCTCTGATGCCCCAGAAAATTTCTGTAGAAAAGATGCTTACTTTGCCATGAGAACTGGGAGCGCCTAACTGGTTTTCTGTCCCCTGGCCCTTACCTTCTCCGTTAGTCCCTGTGCACAGACTAACCGAAACCCCATTGAGAGGAGGAGTGGAGAGAGCGTGGAGCAAACCTCACCCTGGGTGCTGCTCCTGACAGGATGTGCGGATAATTCCCCGGGGAAGTTCACGTCCTGTCCGGTGTCTCTGTGGGAGCTGAACATGAGGGCAGAGTGGGGAGGACCCTGACCCACCCCAAGAAGCCCTGCTTACTGCTCGGTAACCACTCCTGAGTTCTCTTCTGCCCTGGGGCCTCTTCCTGTGACTTCAAAGGCGGCAGCCAGTCTGGTGGAGGAAGATGGGCCTTGCTTAGGGGCTCAGGCCCGCACTTTGCAAATTGGCTTCCTACTGATGATTACATGGAGAAAGGGTAGTTGGCTGTTATTTCCCAGACAGCAACCTGCTGAGCCTGAAGGAAAGTGAGTCTGGTGAGCCTGGAGTTCTGCAGGGGCGGGGGAGGGGAGCTCCCTACCAGGTGACCAACCTCCCTGCTTGCCTGGGACTTTCCTGGTTTTACCACTGAAAGTCCCATGTTCCAGGAAACCCATTAGTCCCGGGGACAGAGATCATGGCTCACCCTATTCTTAGTCCTCTGCTTTATTGAAAGACCCTACGTCAATAATTTGGTTTCTCCACATTCATCTTCAAGCAAAGGTGAGCTTGAACTGTACTTTCGTCTCTTGAACAAAAAGAGTCCAAGATTTACAAACTAGCGTGCCAGTGAAAGAAGCCAGACTCAGAAGCTGACACACTGTGTGAGTGACTTTCTGGCATAACAAGAGAAAAAGAAAGCAGGTCTTTAGTTTCAAGGCTGAGACAGAGTGACCCCAAAAAGGATGAGGGAAATTTTTAAAACGATTGAAATCTTTGTCAAATCTCCCTCTGTGGCGGCGGCTGTCCAGTTCCAGGTACAACTCGGAGCTGTCGTTAGCAGGGCAGGTATTTCCCACTGTGGTAAATTACCATCCAGAGAGCCGAGTGTAAGGTAAACCCAAGAGCTGAGTCCTTCAAGTGCGTGTTTGGCCCCTCACTGCTTGTAAACAGAATTGAGGTCTTGCTGTGGTCACGTGTGCCGTGACATGCACGTACAGACAGAGAGGCTGACAAATTTTGGTACAGAACAAAAAGATGGCGCCCTCATGCTCCACACAGAATCCTCCGTGCAAGGCTAGTCTTGACTAGGTGCGTACAATGCGCTGGTGAAAACCTCCCTCCTTTTAGAGACAGGAGAGGCGGTTTCCCTGAAGTCCCAGCAGCAGATGAGCATAGGAGCATGACGGGACATAGAAGCCTCAGCCCTGGCTCCAGCCTGGGAACGCTGCAGCCACGCACACATGGATCTAATGTATTGACGCTGGCAGCCTTCTTGCGAGTCTTTTTGTTCCACCAATAAAGTGATTGAGTTGGAACTGAGTGCCCACGTCTGCACTCCAATTCTTTCTGGCTGACTTTTTGTTTTCAGCACTCCTGCTTCTCTGTGCTAGCTGGGATTGATAATCAGGCGAGAGAACCCGTGAGTTAGCAAGGCCATGTACCTAGTCCCATGTGATGTAAGCGATGGCGTGTCTTGTTTCCAGCCTGGGAGAAGCCTGGTGATGCAAGGGCAGGTGTACCAGTCCTGGCAGAACCAGTCTGGGATATGGGATATGGAATTTTACAGAAATGAAGGGCGATCTATGCAGGACGAGTGCAGCCCAAAGATCCTGCCGAGTCCATTTTTAAACAATCAAAACCCATGTCAAGTTGGCTTGTTCTTCAGGTAAACTTTGACCCCTGATTCTGGGAGCTGGATCTATGCCTTTCCATCTGCAGTCCAGGCTCTGTGAAGACTGTAGAGCTTCTGTCCACAAGGACCAGATGGGCCCAGATCACATTCAACTGTGAATGACACTGAGCTGCAACTCATGGGGGCAGCGCTTCCTGCTCACAGGAATAGTCTCACCCAATATGGCGGCTCTGTTGCACCTGTTCTTGGGAGTGTCGGAAGAATACAGAATACAGGATAGATGGTGCATTATTTGGTTCTCATATCTGACTTAGTTGGGGGAGGAAGAGGCAGGAATTTTTTTCTGTGCACGTTTGAAGGGAAGCTATCCTGTTGCAGGACAGGCCTGCTGGGGCTGGGCCACCTAGGACGGGCCAGGCTGAGGGCAGCCCCAGAGGTCATTTCTGGTTGGAGAGCAAGGGTGGAAGAGCTCTGCAGGAGAAGCTGGGTGTGTGTGAGTGGGGAAGTTCCAGGAGCTTCCTCACCTGGCTACAGGCTGTGGCCACCATCTCCCCAGGGCTCCCCTGGCTCGCGGATATTCTTTTGGGTTCTGGGGAGTCTCTTAACCTTCCTGTTAGACCAACAAGTGGGAATCTTGCCATTTCCTTCCATCCTCCACCCTCTCTTTTCTTCTCCCCCAGTTTTTACACAACAGGATTTATTCATATGAACTGTATTCACGTCCCCAGATGGGGGGAGAAAAAAAAGATTGTGTTGAAAGAGCTTATTGTCTGGTGATTTCACTGACTTCTTTTACTGAATACCCACAATCCTAGACCATATTGAGCTGATTTACTAATATTCAAATATGGTCCTTTTGGAGGGAATTCTCTAGCATGTTCAGTGTCCTTGACACTGGGCCTGGGACCTATTGAGTAACAAGTTTACTTGGGGTATCTTGTCTCCCCTTTCGTGGTCTCCTGGAGCAAATGTTCAGAGCTACAGACTCCTGGGGGGCCCGAGAGGGTCACCCCCCCTGCTGTCCTCGGTACTGTCGGGCCTTTGTGGCATTGCCCCTCCAGCACATTCTTTGAAGGAAGAGGGTATCACCACGGTGACCTATGGGTAACAGAGGGATCCTGTCACCTGTGCTTGGCAGTTTCCTGCACAACTGGAAGGAAATCAAGGGTGGTCATCTTGATTTCCTGAAAGTTAGTCTGTGGTAAAGCAGGTCAGGCTCAACAAAACCATCACACACAAGTGTGAATGTCTTAGGTACACACAGGCTCACACCAACTCCTACACAGATGGCATTTTTTCTTCCCCTGCCACTTCCCCTTCCTGCTCTCTCTCTCTCATCCTTTTATTCCCCTCTCTTAATTTTCCTTACCACTTTCTTGTTCTTTTTTTCCCTGCCATTTCCCTCAGGTGTCCTGCTCTCAAGTCTAGCAAAGTCATTTCCACTGAGAACTTGAGGCCAGCTTCTCTGGGTAGAGAAGAGAGGTTCCCCTGGGCACCAGGGCTCTGGTCGCCTCAGGCTGCCCTTTGCTGGAGCCAGACCTCCCCCCCCGAGGAGCTGATCACCTCAGAGTCGGAGGAAGTGGGGTTTGCTCTCAACCAGATGAGCAGCATCTCATTCCCTCCTTGAAGAAGAGGTGTGACTGAAAATCTGTTCGGTGTAGCCCCTGCTGCCCGGGAGGCCCTGGAGGTGTCAACCTTCCAGCTGCTGGGGAGGAGGCCGCCTTCCCTGTGTGCACAGCCCGGCTGCTGCCATTGTCAACCATCCCCAGGATGACTGGCGTTCCCAGGACAGGGGACTCCTCTTCGTGGGCCTGTGATCCACCAGGGCTCCTCCCCGTGGCCCCAGCCTCCCTGGAATTGAGCCTCTGAGGAGGGCCCACATCCGCACCAGGGAGCATGAGAACGTTGCCACAGTTTGGATAAAAGTTCCAAACATGAAGGCTCCACGTTGACTAAAATAATTTTTTCCCATTGACCTCCCGGCTTCGCAGCGGGCAGGCATCCATCCCCGCCAGCTGATGCTGGTTTGCCGTATGGAACTGTAAACAGTGGGCTGGGAGCAGAGCTGCGAGAGTTATGGGATCCAGGTGTCGCTCCCAGCTCTCCGTGGCGGTTCCTTCAAGACTGGGCAAGCCCACTTTGTTTTCAGAGAGCGAATTTCTTCTTGGAGCTCAGATCCTCTTGCGCCCCCACCTCCCCACAGGGTGCAAAAGCCCAAGACTGGAAGAGACTTTGGGGAGTCTAGCTTATTAGTCAATCTCTTGCATGTGGCTTTTGCCTTTGTGACTTCCAGAGCTGTCAAGGACGCAGGGAGGCACGAAAATGGTGCATTGTCTGTGTGAGGCCGTGGGGCTTGCTAATCAGGGTGAGAAGGGGGGGACTCCAGTCAGTTTCCGCCTCTTAGGTGCAGCTGCACTCTGAGCTGGGCATGGCAGCTGGAAGCTCCTGTCCTCTAGAGTGTGGGGTCCCTCGGGAAGCTCAGTGACCTCCCCTCACAAGGATCATGAGACATCAGCAAGTGCTCACAGGGATTTTGGTGGGGAGCACCTTTTGAAGTTGGAGGAGGGTGGGGAGCACCGATCTAACGATCTGACTCCTGCTCCTTGCTTCCTGTAACCCTCAACCCACCTGGTGGAGCCGAGGAGAAGGAAGAAACCCTGCATACCCTCATTCCAGGAGTCAGCAGGTGTCAGGTGACACTTGCCCCATTTTCTTGAAATTTCCTAACACTATTGACCTAGTACCCTGGCTTGATAAGGTGACTACCCTACAGCAGAGTTTCTTTCTCTGCCTTGGAGAGACTCAGGCCTTGGAGAGATGAGAGGGTGGCCGGTGAGAGTGTTCTGTTGGGCTCGAGTCCCTTCCAGTTTCCAGGCTGGTCTTTGGAGGTTCGCTCGACTTTCACACCTTGACCCCTTTGAAGCCTTCAGACTTCACTGTGCCTTGCACAGCCCTCTCCTGTGCCTCCCCACTTGGCTGCCGCGTGTCTGCCCTATAGATTCCTTCCCTGGCAGTCTCATAGCCTAGAGCAAAACGGCCCCACCAGTGACTTTTTTTTTCCCCTTGAAAATTGTCGTTATTGAGCATGCAAATGGTTTAGATGCAGCGAACAGCTGACTGGCAGAGATCACGGTAGGGTCTTGGAGAAGATGCTGCTTTGTTGCTAACGAGGTCGTTGCTGTGTTTCTGCACCAGCATGTGTGAGGGGGGTTTGTGGCTGAGAACTGTCAAGGCAAGTGCAGCAGTGACAGCAGCTTTCCCTGCTCCAGCCCCCACCCCCAAGGGGAGGGAGGGAAATAGTCATCTCTGGACAATAAAGACCTGTCCAAGAGATGCCTCTTTTCCACCTTCAGGATGCTCCTGAATCCTTCTCTTTCTAGAATTTTCTGTGTGGGCTTCTTGGAGACCCTCATACACTGCTCTTATAGATGAGGCAAGGCCAGATGTCTTCCTAGAGGGCAACTCCCCAATGGAGTGCTGTCCCTTGTCCTGCACCAGAGCAAACTGAGCTCCTCTGGACATGGCCCCTTCCACCTTGTCCATCCTGTGGCCATGCTGGATTCCTGTGGTTGCCTAAATTGGGATTTTGCAGGTGCTGTTCCATTGGCCTGGAATACCCTCCCTTTGGGTTTGCCTGGCAAGTTTATCTGCCAAGGTCTATCAGTGAGACGCCTTGCCCGCTGAAATCTTTAACCCCTCACTAGATCTTGCATAGCCCTCCATGGCCATGGCCGTTGCATCCATGTTATAGCTGATGGCCGGTCTGTCTTCAGCAGAGCCTATGAGTTCCGTCAGGGTCAAAAGCTATCAGTCCTTTCTTGTGTCCATAGCACCCAGCCCATTGAACAGGATACCTGAATCAGGTGTTATGGCTGAGAAATGGCCAGTGTCCTCAGCTCTCTTATACTTGAATTACATCAGCATTAGAGACTTGAGCTCACTAGGGACAAAGTTAATGGGCATCCAGAAGAAAGAAGAGAGAGGTTTACAGTGTCTAAGACCTCCAAGGAATTGGGCCTTCCTGGTGGCGCAGTGGCTTAAGCAGCACACTATGAAGCAAACCGCAGCTACTGCAACACAAGTTCGATCCCTGCTGCCGGCCAGGGAGGGGACCCACATGGTGCAGCAGACCTCTCCTGCCTTGCCCGCTGCTCCCCTCAGCAGTGTGTTTCAGTCCATCTGCCTGTTCTGCTCCCCACTCTGCCTCTGGTAGGTCCTCTCACCTCCCGAGACTAGTGTTTACAGACCGTTAAACATTCATAAAACACACACAGGAACACTAACCCAGGGGGACAGATGGAAGGTCCTCTCACCGGGTGGGGAGAGGAACAGGCTATGGGGAGGAAAGGGAAGTTGCCAGAGTTTGCAGTGGTCTATTGTTGATGGCAATGGCCTACAGATGATCTGTCTTGAATTTTGTCAGATTCAGGTGAGGGCAACCCCAGAAGCTCCAGCAGTGTGATCTGGAGAGAAAGGGGTGGACGGAGAGGGAGACTCCCCTTTCCCTGCCCCTTGGGGAGGCGTCATGGAGAGGCCATGTTCCTTATTAAAGGCTGGACTGTCTAAGGCCCCTTGCCTGTGACGTTTGGGCAACAAACCACACTTAGATGTGACTCCGAAGCTTGTGCTTTGTCTGAGCTGTGGGGGTGGCTTGCCCTTGTCTTGGGGGCCAGGTGCTCGGACCCACCCTCTGACACGCCTGGGAGGCGGAGCTGACTTCTAGTGGTGTTTTCCGTGGGCTCCAGCCACTCTGCGAACCTGGTGCACCTTTGGGTCCACTTTGCTAAGTCCTGGCCACGCCCAGACCTGGGAGCTGACGTCCAGATGTTATCAGACTAGAGTAGAACGCTTTGGGGTTGGACTGTCCCGGGAGCTGACTGATGGGACGTGAAGTGCCGGACTCCAGCTAGCACTGCTGCTCCGCTCCACCCAGGAGATGGAATATTCGCTCAAAATCCGGGCGTCCAAACTGGCTCGACGCTCGACGGGCCTCTTCTGCCCCTTCCTTCCTGGGCCTGTTAGATCTGGACTGACTTGGCCCCGAGCACGTTTCTGTTCCTTCTCTGTTTCTACTTGAAATAATAGTTGTTTTCCCCTTATTATTATTATTATTATTAATTTTTGAGGTTCAAAGATCATTGTGGTAAAGAGCCATCTGGACTGGGGAGACCGGTGCCCGGTTTTGCTCCCCTGGGGTGTGCTGTGCAAAGCTTCCAGGGCCAGCAGGCAGGCCCCGGAGCTGCCCGGGTCCATGCTCGTGGGCAGAAGAGGTCATGCTTTTGGGCGCGGCACAGTGGGTGGGCGGCACATCCAGCATGTGGAAAGCCACGACCAGCGTGTAGGGTTTTCAGAAGGTGGAAAAACCCTAAGTTTGTTCCTCTTGTTTTGACTATTCTCATGCACCCGGAGCATTCCACTGACAACTTTCTTCCAGCTGAGCTTCATCTGCCCTGGTAGCCCGAGCGTGCTCAGTCTCCCCTCATATCTGGATCTGTACCCCAGCTCCTGGTCCCCTGGCATGTTGGCACCTCAGGAGGTGCGACTACCAAGGTCTTCACTGCTCTTGTCTTGCATTGGACTGTCAGCCCCGGGGGTCTTTCCAGTGAGAAGAAAACGGGACCTTGTAGTAGACTCACGGATGGCCAGGGAGCCCCTCTGCGTGGGGCTGTCCAAGACGTCGCGTGATAGGCCACGTGCTCCTCCACGCCCCTCTGTGCCAGGCGCTGGCCAGGTGCTCACAGAAACGGGGCTCGACGGCAGTGAGACCCCGTCCCGGCAGAGCCGATGCCCTCGAGGAGGAAAGCAGACTGACTCGCACGGTCCTAAAGGATCATTTGGGATAGTAAGTAGCATGGAAAACGAAAACAAGAAGTTGTGGGAGTCGCTGGGGGCGGCTCCCAGCATCAGGCAGGAGACTGTCTCTGAGGGGATGATGCTTGACTTGAGCCTGACGTGAACAGGAGGGCCCTGCCAGTTAGAGAACCAGGTTTGGGGGCCCCGAGCAGAAGGAACGGCAGGTGCAGAGATGCCGAGGTCGTCATGAGGTTGGTGGTGTGGACGTAAAGGCTCGGGTGGGGGCAGAGGCTCGTGAGCCGGAGACGGTGGAGAGACAGGCAGGAGAGCGGGGCCATGCGGGGAGCGCCTGTCTTTTTGGGGGACCGCTTTGCAAACAGTGAAATTCAGCTTGGCGGCCCCCAACGACGTGTCCACTGCCTCCTACAGCCGGGTGCTCACCCCCACATAGACCGCTTGGATTCTTTTGGCAAAGCGCATCTTATAAGAATAGTCTTCATTGTCTCTGAAGAGGGTGAGGTGCAGCCGACTTCAGGAGGGGCTTTTCAGGGGGAGGTGGGCGTGGGCTGAGCCCACAGGCACACAGCTCGCTGGTGGTGGGAACGGGGTGATCGGTGGAGATTCCTGAGCGGCGGGCCCCCTGCCGACTCCCCAGGAAAGCAGCTACTTGACCTCTGAACCCCCTGCTACCTCTGAATAGGGGAGCGGTGGAAAGTTGCAGAGTTTATGTGGACCTGGTGCGTATCCAGCTTGGGCACCTGTGACCGCAGGCAGTTACTTGCTCTTTCTGAGCTTCAGTTTCTTCATCTGATTATCCTCTTCTCTGGAGGTCTGTAAAGACTGAGTGATCTCCTCTGTATTCCCAGTAGGGTCACACAATCAGGGCTCTAAACTGTTAGCGAGGAGGTAGGGGAAGGTGGTCACCGAGACACTGGGTGCTGTTCGCCGTGCGTCTGCCATGTCTGCTCTTGCTCGGCCTTCAGTAATGCTGCCGTGAAGCTGGAGTGAGAGGGGAAGCTGCTTTCATGAAGCAGAGTGTTCCCTGTTTCTGAGCTGTCACCATGAGAACACAGTACTTGGTCCTGTGTCACCCCAGTCCACCCCATCAGTGATATACTGCTCCCCTCGGGCCCCCAGCTTGTTGGGTAGATCCGTGGAAAACTGCATCCGAGGGTTTTGAAAACGAAAAAGCGCTAAACATGTAAAGCGGGTGATTGTCATGAGCGCTGGATTGGGAGTAATGTGGGGGAAACCCACGGTGCTGCCGTGGTCATCGCTGGTTTGCTGCTGCCTGATTCTCGCCCCGGGGGTGTCCATGAGCAGAAGGGGGGCTCATTTGGTCGTGGCCCCAGGGCTGGTGGAGTCGTGCTTGAGATGAGCTGATGGGAGGAGCAACTGGATGTGGGATCACCATGGACAGCGGAGGCTCAGTAAGAGATCTAGTCCAGCTGGGAGGTTCACGTCCGTCCTGCAGGCAGAGGGCTCGTCATGGCAGGGAGCTGGTCTGCAAGATGCGGAGGGAGGATGGCGAGCCCTCAGGGCCAGTGCGCACCTGACTGGACAGCAGGTGCAGCCCCAGTGGACATCTGCCTGGGGATACCTGCTGCTGGGCAGACTGCGCTCTCACCGGGCTGTGTTCAGCCTGGGCCAAGCAGCCCTGGGGACCCGGCAGCTGCTGCCTCAGGAGGCCTGGGTTACTCGAGACAGCCTCATCTTGCCTCTACTGACCGCCAGCACTACCTCTGTTTGGGGGGTAACCCCCACCTGTTAGGACTGACTGCTCCCACACACCCTGCTCTGTAGCTGCTGACCTCTTTAGGTCAGTGAAAAGTGATCGGGCTTTTCTGTCCTCCCGCCGTTGGTGTCGACGACGGACACCTGCGGTCCTGCACGCGTGCCTTCCTCAAGCAGGGTGTGGGCATGCGCAAGTGGGCACACCTGGGCTGAGACATGGGCGTGTAAGGGTGTGTCACGAGGATGCCAGCAGCAGAAGAGGAGAAAGAGAGTAAGCAGAGACCAGAATGCCCAGAGAGATTGAGATGTGCCGGGAGCTAGGAGGACCTGCCGGCCTCCTGGCCCCCGGCACCCCTGCCTGCCGTGTGCCTGGCCACCTCTGATGTGATGAAGCAATAAAAGCCACCGAGGGCTCCGGGTCTCCTCCTTGACCGGTCTGCTCAGTCATGGAGAACCTGCCCTGCCTTGCTGCACCACACCTCTTCTTGGTATCAAGTGGAACAACAAGAGTCAAGAGCAATTTGGAAGCTACCACTGCTGGCACCTCTTTTAACGTCAGTATATGTTCCGGTTTTACTTTCACAAAAACCCTGGCGAGACATGTCCGGTCTTGTCACCAAGGGCCTGTGCCTCTGCGTGTACCCGCCAAGCAGCTGCTGCTGACGAGGAAGCCATGGCTACCAGACGGCGGGTTTCAGACTCAGTGTGGGGCTTGCTGCCCACAGCTGTCTGATCGGGACGGTGGCCCTGCTTAGGGTCCCTCCCTGGCGTGGTGTTCTCACCGTGTTTAATCCCTAGAGACTCCAGGGATCGGTGCGGTGGTGAGAACCTAAGTGCCGTCTCTCACTGTCCTCAGGTATCTGTCGCCTATGGCGTTGCTGGATACCTCAAGGGCTTCTGATAGGAAGAGTTCTTGGGAATCTCTCAGTGACATTCTTGGCATTGCTTTGCTCAGGGAGAAGTCCCTTGGAATGCAGAGACTTGTTCCCCTGAGCTCTGCTGGGCTAAGAATGTTAATAAATGCTTCCCGAGCTTTTCTATCAGACACTTTCATCTTATTCCAAGCCTGGAGAATCAGGACAGGACATGGGGGCAGGGAGGCAGGAATCCAGAAGTTAAATATTTTTACCCTTATTCTGTGAAGGGAGGAAATTGAGGCCAAGTATTAAGGTCAGACGCAGCGCAAGCAAAAGCTCAGAGCCAATTGGCAGAATCCAATCCCGCTCCGTCAGACTCTAGAACGTTCTGCCACTTGGTCTAGCCTGACCCAGCTAGACATGAGCTCCACCTTCAAAATGGCCTGCAGCCATGTTTGTCTCAGATGTGAAGGGGCGTTTTGGACCTTTCGGCGGCCATGCAGCTGTCTCAAGTGTCCCTTTGGGATGGAAAGACGATTCTACAGTGTTGCCTCGGCTGAGGTGTGATGGTCTCTGAGGAGAGCCCTGGTCTGATGACGTCGCCTTTCCTAGAAGAGGGCTGCTCTGTGTGCCTGAGTTCCAGATGTCTTGTTGGCGTCACGTTCCTGCTGACCCAGCCAGACCTCTGCTCTTTCAGACAAGGAGCCTGCTTCTAGCACTCCGCCCTCCCCATCACACCCACCTCCGTCCTACGCCCCCACCGGCCAGCTTTCACTGGCCACCCGGCCCCAGCTGCGTGCACTCCACATGGGAGCCAGTCAGCAGGCCCCGACCTGCCGTGTGCCATTCTCTGTTCCTCTTTCCACCCTCTTCCCCCACCGACGGTTTCATAGCCTTGAGGACGCATGGCCTAGCATTGACACACAGGCAGGCCATCGCTTTGTCCTGGAATTCCCAGGCGGTTGCAGCCAGTTCTGGCTGTTGCAACCAGCGCCCGAACCTTCCCTGCTGAGCAGATGGGCCAGCACAGCTGTGGCCACTTGGACCATCAGGAGACAAGATGTGGCCCCTGGCCCCGCGGGGGCGGCTCTCCCCACCTGGCACTTCCCCCATGGCCCAAGGGTTAGGTGTGTGGCCCAGAGCGCAGGAGGCCTCGCCGGCTGACAGGTCCCTGGTCTGTGGCTCGTGGGATGACTGTGGGCCTTGTGGACGGTGGGAAGGTGAGCACTTTCCCTGTTTTTACTTTTTGGAAGAAAGGAGAAATGAGGATCTTCTCACTTGGAAAATAAATCACATCGCGGGCAACATTCAGCCACACGCCGTTGGAGTCCAACAGCTGTCTCTCGTTTGTTGGCAAATGTTCCCGGTGATGAATGTCCTCCATCCCCGCTCGCAGCCGGCCCTAACGGGAGACTTTGGACAAGTGTGGGGCGAACAATGGCCCTTCTCAGAGAGCAGACGCTCCCAATGAAGTTGGTTCATCACTTGGAGCTGGGTCAAGGCCACAGACAAGGTGCCATTGATTCTGCGGGGAAGGCCCCAGATAGCCATGGAGACAGAGCGGCTGGGCTGAGGCAGCAGGAGGCAGAGAACAGGGTGGGATTCATGGCTGCCGAGAAAGACAGTGGTCAGAGCGGAGGTTCCACCTCCCAAAGACTGGCTTCTGGAGGCTGATTCACAAGACAATGTCCTCCCTCTTGATACCTTTGTAAGACCCTCTGCAGGTAATGTAGGGCCCTAGGGTTGAGAGGCCCTCGGCTCCTAGGGAGGGCATGCTGCCACACACACTGTTTTGAATGGTGCCATCGAGGGCAGGAGAATGGGGGCGGGGCCCTGGATGAATCTGTCTGCCTCAGTCTCCCCATAACCAGGTCGGAGGAGATGATTGAGGAAAAGATGAACGGAGGAGTTAGGTAGAGCCAGAGAGGGCTTCTGACCTCAGAATGAGGCTGAGGCTTGGAACACGGTGGCTGGGAGCATTTGTGCCTGCAGGCCCACTTCCGCTTCCATTCTCCTCCTCTGGTTTGTCTTCATGGAACAAACATAAGGTCACATTTGCAAGCTGGTAGGACCCATCTGGGTGAACTATTTTTTTTTTTTCTTTTTCCAGATGGAGTTATTTTAAATAATTTAAAATAGCATAAACAACAACTACACATTTCAAATTGCTGTTTCACTCTGCAAGGAGTTCAATGTAGCAATTTCACATCTTTTTATAGCAGATCATACACGCTCATTATGAAATATGCATATGGAGGAGAAATTTATAGCACAGAATGTGAAAATCCCTAGAATTCCACATTCAAGGATAAAATCAAGGATGTGTCCATCCAAGTGTTTTTCTTCCTCTCTGCAGTACTGAACCTTTTCCCCCACTTGTTCCTCTTCCCTCTTTCCCTTCCTCCTCTGCCTCTCCCTACCTGTGCCCTCCCTTTGCCTCCCATTTTCTCCAAACCCCATACATCAAGTTTTATAAAGCAAATGGGTATAGTAAGAAGTAAGCGCCCTTTAGCCCCTTTATGCTCTTTCTTTTGTATTTATTAGACATCCATCAAAAGTAGTCCACACATAAGCATCCATGTATCATTTTCCCCCTGCTCCCCAAATGGGCCACCCTTACTGTTCACCTTCTTAAGATGGTTCCTGGAGCTTATTTCTGTCAGATCTGCTGCCTTCATTGTAATGCTACTCAGCATTTCCTTTATGTGGAGAGTGCATTGTGTATAAAATCATTGAGCATGTGAATTTTCCCCAAGCCTTTGCTATGACGAACAATGCCTCCATGAATTTCCTGGCATGTAGGTTGTTTCAGACTCATAAGGGGTATCTGTGCTATTAAATCTCAGAAGTAGAGTTGCTGGGTCAAAGGATATGCACATTTAGCCATTTGATTACATGATGCCAAATTGCCGTTTGGGGAGGTTATATACAGTATATCATTTAACAGACATCAAAAGTGTAATATTCTGTGGTTTTAGACATGTGCAGCCATCACCACAAATATAGAATGTTTATAGCACCTTACAAAGGAAACAGTGGCCTTTAGCAATCACCACATCCTATGCCATTGTCTCTCTACCCTCCCCCCACCCCAGCCCTAAGCAGCCATTATTTTCTATCTCTGTTGATTCCCTATTCTGGATTTTCATATGTAATGTGTAGATACTTATGATTGGCATATTTAATTTGGCATAAAGTTTTCAAAGTTTAGTCCAAGTTATGTCATCTTGGCAACACTTTCTTTTTACGACCAAATACTATTCCTTTGTACATAGTCTTACATCACTTAACATGATATGATGGCATTGGCTACACTGTTGAGCCAAGGTGTTGATATGGCTGTACCCCTGAGATTTTGGTAATTGCATCCTATGATGTTCACACAAGAACAAAATCATCTAATGACTCATTTCTTAGAATGTATCCCTGTAGTTAAGCAAGACTTGATTGTATATGCATAGATTCAACTACATTGTTTATCCATTTATTTTATGCCAGATAGCTGTTTTTTCTACTTTGGGGTTATTAGAAATGATGCTGAGATAAACATTTGTATACAAGTTTTTGTGTCAACAATGTTTTTGTTTCTCTTAGGTGTATGTCTAGGAATCAAATTTCTGGGTCACATAATGACTATTATTTGAAGAACCGTCAGGCTGGTTCTCCAGAGTGACTGCACTGTTTTACATTCCCACCAGTCATGTTTTCTTCTAGTACTTCTGTAATTTATTTTTTATATTTTAAATTTGAACAACCTGAAATTCTTCATCAGGTGTGACATAGGGCTGTCTAAATATCTGTTTTCCAAAATGGCTACCCCATAACACCAAGAATGTTTTCCACAAATCTTTTTCAATATCTTTATCATAAACTAAGTACTGTATATTACCAGGATCTATTTTAGTACACTCAGTCTTTTTTGTTAATCTGTTTATCCACTTATATACATTGCTTGATTTTTGTAGATTTGTGGCATGACCCCTCACTCTTAATTTCTTAAACCCTACTCATCACAAGAATTTATCAAACCCTTCTGCATGCCTGTGTTTAGTGCAAGGATATATATGCCTGGATATTGCGCAAGGTCAATCCAATCTTGTTCCTGCCACAGTTAGCTCTCATTCCCATGCTCTCTAACAAATGCACTACATGAATTATCTTGTATAACTTTACAATTATGTGAGGATAACTAGACAACTCTGAAAGACAGGCAGATGTTGGAGGGGTGGGCTTAAAAATCATTATCTCTTGGGTGCTTTATAAATGGAGAGACTGTCCAGGGCAGCATGGTGAGAAATTCTACTTCAGGTGTAACCACTGTCTGCCCCCTCAGAGTAGAATGTTTAGGGTGAGAAGAGAGCATTTTGAGAGAGCCCCTTGGAATGGAAGCCTCTTTGACATAATTCTGTCAACCTCCAGCACAAAACTGCCATTAAGAAACCAGACAGTGGGAAAGTAAGGTTGGGCTTTAGCTACATTTTTCACTCCAGTTAGTGTTACTTAAGATCCTTGGCAAGGATGGAGTTTTGTTTTGTTCTCCACCTCCCACCCCCCTACAAAAGGACAGCAGAAGTATCTGCCACACAAAACATATAAAGCTCCATAAAGTCCCAACCAACGAAATCATCATCTCTGTCCAGGCAGGCTAACTCTCCTGGCCTTGGCTATTTCTATTCTCTAGAGAATTATAAGGCAAGGAAACTGATTTACTCAAGGAATAGACCTATTAACTTTCACTTCCTCAGACTTTATCAAGCACTTGAGGTTGGGGGTTATGTGATTAAGAGAGTATCATGTAACTTCCCTAGAAGGGTTCACTTTAGGAATGTGGGGTAAGCCCACAGGGAGGAAGAAGTCTGAAGGATTTTGCCTAGAAATGGCAATACAATTGCGATCTGAGTTGCCTTCATGCTTCTGAATTTTTAGCAAAGGAGAAAATAACTACTTTTCCCTGTCACCCCTCCAAAACACTTGGAGAAATTTTTTTAATTTAAACTATTCCACTGGGTGGTAGGTGACTTATATATTTTTTGATGGGGAAAGTACGAGATTGGGCTGAGTCAGTGTGATCTGGCATGGAAGAGCCTGCTTTTGCTGGCTTGACCCTGATTACCGAGGAACTGATAAGGGTGTCCCTCCATGCCAGCGCCAGGGGCTTCCTTGTACTTAGTCTGGGCTCTTCGTCCTTGTCCCTTCAGTGATGACCAGTGTTGTGTTCCTGACCAGGACCAGGAAGTTCTGCCCAGACTATGCCTGCAGGCTGGAGACCAAGTTTCCTTTTTTCTGGATGTCTGGGGCTATGACATCTTGGGAAGTTGGAAGATGGGGATTCTGACTTCTCTGGGTCCTAGCTTTGGCCTCTGTGACCTAATTTAATTTCAAGCTTCATCTTAGAAGCGGAGAGGTCTCTGACAATCTGGAATATAGTCCCTTTGCAGGAAAAACAAGCCACATAGCTTCTTAGAGAGACTGTTTCATATTTAGAAATTATAGTTCATCAAATAGCAGGTATTCATTTACATTCTAAACATCCTGGCCTCTAGGGTTTTAATGAAGACATTGGCAATAGTTTATTTGTTGATAACAAACTTAACAGCTTGTCCTAATTTAAGCATATGTTTCAACCTTTTCTATATTCCATCCAGATGTCCATAAAATATCAACTAGTGAGGCTTGATAAAGTCATAGGAAAATTTTAGTAGTGTGAGATGGTTTTGCACCTGACTGCAGATTCTAGTTACTTTCCTGTAGCACTTAGCCAAAGCTAGCACTTATTTTCAAAACATGTAGCTTTGAAACCAGACTGGTAAATAGCTGCCTTGGGAGCGCCATGAATACTGTAAACAATGCAAATTCAAGTGGCCCATTGGCAGGTGGTGGAGCACCTCATGACTTGCGCCCTCATTCTGACAATCTCTTCTCTTACCTTGGGCTCTGATTTCGCTGTGACTGCCCTCCTGGCTGGCAAGGCTTTTTGGCAACTAGTGATGTGGTACATTGCACGTGTGGTTCTATCAAAGATCTGGAAAAGCCACAGTTCAATTTCTTGGGAAGCAACACTAAGAAATGTCCCAGAAGATCTATTTGATTCTGCAGACTCCCTCCGATGTGGAGAGGACTCTCAGGGCACTGGCCCTTTGAAATGGCACCACCTTTGATGATGCTCTCTCCTTACTCCTCTCCCCTCCCTGAACTTTGATTCATTTACCTCCTGAATGGAAATGAAGACATTTGAGGGCAGAAATGCCTCTTAATTACTTTTGTACCTAAGTATGGGAACTCAATAAATAATTACTGAGTGGTTACCTCCCTACCGTAGGGAAAGCCGGTAACCACTCTAGTCCATTTACTGTTATTCTGTCATTTGCTTCTACAGCTGATATTGACCGCTGACATGGAAGTTGTAGTTCCTTGATTAGATATATGCAGTGATAGTACAGTGTTGAGAATACAGCGGTCAACAGATGTCCACATCCTTCCTGTTCACCTCCCCATTACCCTGTGGGGAGCGCGCTGATGGGTCCTTTCTGGGAAGCACGCCACAACCCTGGTTGGAGTTCACCCAGAGTGATTAGTCTGTGAATTGTCTTGTGCCACATTGACCCTGGCCTTGGGACTGGTCTTTCTGAAGAGCATTCAAAGAGGAATACTTCTGCTAGGCTCTTCAGATAATCTGGTAAAATAGTCCTTCTGTACACACTCATATGCTACAGTAGTTACGGTGAAGTCCTCGGCATCACGTTTGCTTGCTCAGAGGTGTTCTTTGCTTGGGAGCAAGAGGGTTGGGGGGAGGGGCAGGAAGGGAGTGTGAATTAGTAAACTGTGGGCCGAAGGAGATGCTATATGTGATCATGACTTGGAAAATGTTCCCTAGTGATGTTTGAAAACACCAAGCCAAGTGCACTTCGCCTTTCCCGCGCTGGGGAGGCAGGTGAGGGATGTGCCAAGCCCAGTCCCCAGGGGTCTGTCCCCACCTCCTCTCCATCCCTCCTGGCTCTTGGCTCTGTGGGTGGTGGCTTCTAGGGAGGCCTGGCTCTCCAATGGTTTCTCAGTCTCTGGGTGATTCTGCCTGGGTGGTCTTGTATTCTTCCCATGTTTCTCTAGTCTTAAGTCTTCAGTACTTCTTTCCCTTGCAGAGTGTTGAGGTTGTATGTGTTTCTAATTGAGTGTGGACAGTTCTGGATATAACAAGTTCAGCAACTGCATTCTCAGGGTCTGAACTGCTGTGTTGTTTCAGCCGGTGTGATTGCTTCAAAATCTCCCTGTGGTTCTTGAGTTGGATAGTTGTCGTCATCCCCTTCCAAGAGGAGTTATGATTATAGAAAGTCTTCATTTTGAGTAAAGAAACTCTGCACTAGGTTAAAAGACCTTTGCATTTTTCTTACTGTTTCTCTGCCTAAGCAGCAGCCGGGGCTCAAAGTTAGTTCTATTCCTGAACTGTCTTCTGAGTTCAAAGTCCTAAGTGTAGATAACAGTTGATGCGCTTTCGTTCTGCACTCGTCACTCTCCCACCTCCACCAGAGCTGAGCACCAGGCCAGGCTCATAGTTGACAGGTTACATATTTGCTATTTTTCCCGTAAGCCAGAGTATTTCGGCAGCAGTGACTAAACACGATCCCTTCTCTGGAAGTTCTCAGTCTCTTGCACAAAGTTTAGTGTGTCTGGAACCTTTAAAGCAGGTGACGCTGGGGGTAGAAGTGCAGGGAGGAGCAATACAGACAGGAGCGTCATGCTCTGGTGCCCCAATTCCAATTTCACATTTTGATATTTCTTCCCCATTGGACGCTTATGGGTCTGAAATATGAAATCAGAAAATCGAAGTCACCTTGTCTTTTTGCACAGGCCAATGACGTCAAGCTAATGGTTTTTACAGGTGAACATTTGTGATTCACCAGATGATAGAGAACATTAACTTTGAATGCCAATGAGTCGAAATGTTACCGCTTCTAAAAACAAACTGTTTTCGTTCTCATTCAACCACATTCTAATTCTTTGTTTATTAAAAATTGTATTCAACGATTAGGGTTACTTTTTGGATGTTGTGAAAAGAAAAGTGTGTGGGTGTGTGTGTGTTTTCTTGTGTAGAGCAGCACCTACATCATCTCCTTGGTTTGGCTTATCGGACCGTTCTAGATTAGGAGCTACGAGGCTGTTTTGTAAAGGGTAGTCAATATTTTAGGATGCGTGGAATGACTCAGCTCTGCCTTCGTAGTGTGTAAATAGCCACAGACACTGCAGACAAACGGGCCTAGCTGTGCTCCCAAAAGACTTGACTTAGGGATGTTGAAATTTGGATGTCATGTACTTTTCACGTGTAACAAAATATTCTTCTCTGGGTTTGCCTTCAGGCGTGTAGACATGTAAAAGCCATGCTCAGCTCAAGGCCCAGATGTGAGAGCCAGCAGATAGCTCGGTCTGGCCATAGTTTCCTAGCCCCTGTTTGCGGGGGTGAAGCAGTTACCCTAACGCCACAGCAGGGGCCTCCCTTGTGGTGCAAGAGGTTGAGTGCCCCACTGTGGGGCTTCCACAGCCTCTGCAGTTCGATCCCCAGCCAGGGAGGGGACCCACATGGCGCAGCAGACCTCTCCCGCCTCGCCTGCTGCTCCCCTCAGCAGTGTGTTTCAGTCCATCTGCCTGTTCTGCTCCCTGCTCTGTCTCTGGTGACGCCTCTCTCTCACACACACACACCCCGAGTCTCTGGCCTGTGCCCCACCTCTTAAAAAAAAATCACACCACAGCACTTTGACACCCTAGTGGTCCTGAAATGACCCTAGACCAGGTAGTGTTTGGTACAGTGATGTCAGGGGCATATTTTCTACTTCCCATTCCGTAGCTCAAAGGGATTTGATCCCGCCCACCCTCCTGTGCCCTTCCCCGCCCCACAGACCTAGTTCTCTAACATCTGTCTAGGAAAGAGTTTCTTCAGGATGCAACATCAGCCCTGGGCCCCTTCCCGCTCCCAGTTGGAAGTTCTTTCCAAGGATGGAGAAACTAAAACAGCTGCAAGTTTTTTTCTTTTCTTCTAGAATCATCCAGCGAGGGGGTGAGTTCAGGACTCTGGCAGCTCCTGTGTAAATGCCGAGCAGCTGAAGACAAATCTGGGAACAAATTTGGAGCAAATCCTGCTGCTTCTAAACCAGTGAGAACAGCTTCCTCCACGCCTGTCTTTATTTAGAGGCCGGGGCTGGGCAAGGGGAGCCTGGAGGAGGGTCTTCAGAGACCCCTGAGTTCTCTCTCCTTCTGCTGTGTGTCTGTGAAGACCCTCAGGGCAGAAACACACCTGCAGCTTCCTAAATGAGACCCCTGCCCATCCGGTTGCCCCTGTTGTGAGCCTGCTCCAGAGGTTTAGCCAGTGGTGCTGTTTGTCTCATGGAGAAAGTTTCCAGAAACTCTTTCTGCCTTTCTGCTCGCAAGTTTCAGAAAAATCCAGTGATAATGTGCAGGCATTTTCAATCTGTAACTTTAGCTGGGATGTTTAGGGTCATGTTGCCTAGGAAATTTAAGGGACAGGCATGTTAAAATCTATGACAGAGCCTACCCAATGCCCTCTCACGCCCGCTGTGCTGAGGCCACAGAGAGGCGAGTGGATGGGGCGCTCAGAGCTCGTGGGAGGCGGCCTCGTGGATGGGACTTTGTTGGCACCCATGAGAGTGGGACCTCCTTCCTTCTCTGCTACAGACCCTGGGCAGGTGTGGTCTGGGGGTTCCGGTTAGTGTCTTCTGTTCTTTGGGGACCCAGGGTCTCGCCGATCAGGCCAGCAGAGAATGGGTTAGATTATCCTGAGTCTTACTGCAGAGCGGGGGCACATTGGTGGGGGCCCATGGTGACAGTGCTGGAGGCTTCAAGAGCGAGATCAGGGAGTAGATCTGGACCTCAAGGCACGGAAATTGATCTTTCTTCCCAGTCCTCATGCCCTCACCCCCCTGTCACCCACATCACACCTCCCCTCATCCCCATGTCACCATGGGAACAGCTCACTATTTCATGGCAGGGGGCTTTGTAGTGCTACAAAGGAAATTTTAGAACGAGGGGAGGGCACTGAGATCTTTCTTATTACTGTGCACTTCCTGTAATGCAGTATTGCAAAATAACATTTGTATGGCACTTTATAGACAACAGGTATGTTTTAAAGCATGCATTGCTTCCACAAAGCTATTAAAAAGTGTGCATTCCAAAATGAAACTCCAGGGGACACTAACAATATAAACAGCAAGAGCATTATCTGTATTTTCCTCTGTATATTTTGTATATGGACTATTGACTGGGAAATGAAAGGATATGAAAGGATACAGTCCGATGGTAGCTGCCAGGGAAGGGGCTGATTCTGGGAATTCTGAGATGAGAAGGGGAATTTTCATTGTCTACATTTATACTGCTATTTGATATATGTGTATATATATCACACATATACACATATATATCATGGCCATATATTCCATTTTTCCAGTAAAAGTTTAAATTAATAAAAACAGAAGAAAATACACAAAAGAAGTCATCGAGAAAGTATTTGGCTTCATGAAAGCTTCCGGAGCTGGTCACCCTCGGCCTGTTCTGGACATTGAGATATGGAGGATAAAGCAAAAGAAAATACTGGTTATTTCACTCCTGGCAGCCTCTGTCCCTCCCACCGCACCCAGCCCGTGCAGCTTCCCTTATCGGAGCCATAAATTCTGAGACAAACAATTGCAAGTCAGCCCAGGCCTGGCCTTGGTGTTTACAGAGGGAAAGTGAGGAACCTTTTGGGGTGAAGGATGGCGCCTGGGCTGCTGGGCGTGGAGGAGGAGGACTCTTGGGCCCGCCCAGATGGCCGCAAGGCCCAGGCACCGGACCGTGGTGATACTGGGGGTTAAACTCCCCAGCTGTCCTGAGAGCCTCTGCTAAACCATGCTCACAGCCTCACTCCCAAGTCCAACAAGAAACTTGAATTTGGAACAAATTAGTCAAGAATTTTGCTATTTCATCCAAGTGAAGGAAAGGAAAACTTCACTGCTCTCTCTGCAGGACTCAGCTTGCTGGGGGAAGTTAATGCGACTCGTGGGAGAGGCATGCCATTTTATCTTCTTTTCCCAGTAAAATACAGTAGGACTCTCCCATCTTACACTGGAATCCTAGTTAATGCTCTAGGTTTATGAGCACCAAAGGGACCTCTTATTTCCACCCAAAAATAATCTTCCCTCTACTTCTTGCTTTTCAAAGAATAAGGACAAATTAAAGGTTAACACAGGGAGATTTCTGTGGCCCAGCCTCCCTGTGGTATTCCCCACCCCAGGGAAGAGGGCACTTGGCCTCCTCTTTCCTCAGAAACATTTGCAGTGACTCCCACCTAAGAGCCCCTTTATTCCTGGAGCTGCCTGTTCCCAGCTGAGCTGACTCTTCTTCAAGGTACTTGCCCAATCCCTGGCTTCTCCTCCCCCTTTTCCTCTGCACAAACCCGCCCGGCCTTGTCCTCTGGGAACTGGGCCTGTGGACAGGCCAACAGAGAGTGTTGCTAGCGTTGTCCTCGCTGCTCTGCTGGGTAGCAGCTGGGGAGAGGTGGGCAAGAGCCCCAGTTGGCCCCCACCAGCCAGTGACCAGTACCTGCAGCCCCCAGCCTGTTACAGTGAGTAACCCCCAGTGCCCCACCCCCAAACACACTTTCTGGTCATGGCAAATGTAAAGACCAATTTGGTGTTGTCTTGTGGCCTCCCACTCCCTAACAGCTGAGAAGGATCTCTGGGGTAGCAGGACTGAGGCTGGAGTTTACAGAGAGGGGCTGACGAGGGAATGCCTGGTGGAGATGAATGCAAATGAAAGTCTGGAAATGGAAAGAGCCACACCATGGGAACTCTGGAGGAACACAGGTGACTTCCAAGTGTGAGAAATAGAAGGGCCACAGGTCTCCTTCCCACAATTCACTCCCCCTTGATTTGTTAAATTGGAAGCAAGTCTGCTGAATGCAGCTACACCCCAGAGTGGTGAACAAGCACAGGCTTGGTCTGTTCTTGGGGTCCCTTGAAACCCTGGCATTCAGGTGTTCTCCCTGCCAGCCACCTCTCTGCAGGCAGGTGCAAGAAAATGTCAGCAGGATTTAGCTACCATAGTGGGCCAGGCGACAGAATCTTCTAGTAATGGTGCACAGTGGGCTGCCCTTTGTCCAGGGACTGGGCCACGACTTTGAATCTAAGGCTGCTGGTTTTACCTTCATCTTTACACCCCGCTCTTGTTCAGGGTGGAGGGTCCGCTGCAGGATGCAGCTCCCACCTCCCCCCATTCTAAGCAGTGCAACAGCATCCGTAGAAGTATCTGGAGCCTGGGAATAACCACCTCCAGGGCGTAGGCTGGACACTGGCATTTTTCAGCTAACCAGCAGCCCCCAGCATGCATGTGTGCTGATCGGGTTTTTTACGTACTAGCTCCCCACCCTGCCGTGTGGATTTAAATGAACTCACATGCACAGAGATACTGCACTGTTCGGAGCATTCAGGTGAGTTGTAGGTAGTATGACTCCACCTGTGAGCACCTGGGGGGCCCAGGCACAGCCACATTAGATTAGACCTAATCACTGGCTTTGAATTAATGTAAAGATTTTATCTGACAGCAGTACATTGAGTTATTTGTGCATGTAGTTGTGTTCACATAGTTTAAGTGGATTGGTTTGAATGTCAGCAAAAAAAGGGACAGAGATGACATGAGAATGGCAAGATGTTAGAGCTGATGAGGCTCAGTCGTGGGTTTCTGGAGGGTTCATTTTATTCTGTGCATGTTTGAAACTTGTCATTTAAACTTTTCATCAAAAGTTTTTAAAGATCAGAAGTGATTTTTTTTTTTTTTTACACTCAGTCAAGGAAACCCTCGTTCAAAGCCCGCAGAGCTGCCGGCCCCGGAGTTGCCAGGAAAGATTGGAGTGGGCTCTGTCCCACTGGCGCTCTGAGCTGTCTACTCCTTGAGGGCAGATGCCTCTTACACACTCTTATCTCAGACATACTCAGCAGTGTTGCACCAACTGATTCCCAGCAGCCATTTGTGGGATCTCCTGCTGACTCATTCTTACCTTGCAGTCCGCACATGGAGTGCATTAACACATCTATACAATTATTCCAGATGTCCCAGATGCTGCAGCCTGGCCCGCAAGGGTGGGAAGAATACGGAAACCTTCTGTCTGTATTAAGTGTGTGTGTGTGACATCAGCTGCTGCTGTTGATGTTGCAAAACATTACCCCCCAGTTAGAAGAGGGTGGAGAGCCGTCTGTCCTCCTACTGTCTGTCCCCCTACGGCCTCTGCCTCCTTGCCAGGAAGCCTGGGAGCTGGGGAAAGTGGGGAATAACCTGAAATCAACTTGCAAGTTCAAGCAGAGCCTTCATTCCTTTCTCCCTGGCAATTAACAGTGATATGCCAGAGGTCCCCTTCTAGCCTGGCCTCTGGTCTTCTGTTATCAGCTGCTTCGGGGTCTGGGCTGTTATTGGTCAGTTCTTTGCTCCTCTGCAAACAGACCTTTCACATTTAACTCTTGCCTCCAACCACTTCCTGTCCTTTCACACTCTCCTGCCCTGAAGGAGGGGAGGGGGTGCAGTGTAGACAGCCACCCAGGGCAGATGGAGTGCATCACCGGCTGATGTTTCCCTGGCATTTTGGAGTTTGCTCTCTCTAACCCAGTCTCCGCGGACGTGGGCTTGCCCGACGCTAGTCTAAATCCCGGATGTCCAGCTGCGAACAGCTGGCGATGGTGCTCCCTGGCACCGGCCAGGGTGTTTCCAGGCTGTTGTCTTGTCAAGAAGACTCCCGTTACACGGCAGGGATGGGATGTCGCCCAGAGTCCAGGTTTCCTGGTGGCTTAGCCAGAGCGATCTGTTGGCTGTCACCTCCCACACATTTGGGGTTCGGTTTACAGGCGTCATGTGACCTGGCCACTTGAGCACACCAGCCTGCCCTCGTGCTGAGTGTGCCCAGAGGAGCCTTCCTCTGTCCCTTCCATGGAATTCCTGTTAGGCGGCTGCCATGTCAGGGAAAGACTGGTCCCACCTGAAGAACTGGTATGATTCCTTGTGTCAGATGAGCATCTTACCTGCCCCTCAGCTGACTCTGTGGCTGCTTTGCAAGGTAGACCTCATGGTCCCTATTCTTTATAACCTTGGCCTGGTTTGGGCTATACTTTCTTCCCCCTCCGTTTGACTTGGGTTTTGGTTTCCTGTTTCCATTTTCGGAAACCACTTATAGGAAGGGCCTGCTTGCCGCCAGTGGGTCCTGAGCCCTCTTCTGCCTCTTCTGCAGGTGCAGAGCCTGACTGTGTCTCTGCAGCTAAAGAATCCGGTGCCAGGCCTCAGCCTGGCCTGCGCCGCACTTTGTCCTCTGGTTTGGAGGCCCCTTTACAGCCATGCGCTTCCTCTTGACAGAATCCCAGCCTGTCTGCCTCAGGAGTAGAAGAATCTCTGTTTGGCTAAGAGATTGTACCTTACTCCTAGGGGCTGAGCATATAGCCAATGAGGTGCACATTAACTATCCCTGCTAGGAACCCCTGTAGACTCGGCCCCAAAGAGACAGTTATGAATGCACGAGGAACATCTAGAATTTCAGGTTGCTCAAAGAACCTTGCCATCAGTGCTGATCACGTAACTGGACCTGGGCGGGCTTGATTGGACCGCACGCACTGAGGGTCACGTGCTCTGTGGAGGGACTACCAGGTGGGAGCTTGTTCCTTGGAAGGTACTGTAGGTGGTTTCTCCAGCACATAAGATTGTTTTCCAGAATGAACCGTAGGTGTTATTTGCTTTCCTGTGAATTCTGTGAAGATTTTAAATGTTCTGCTTTCATTGTGTAATAATTTAAAACAATGACTCCTGTTCTGGACCCCCTGGATGGCCACCTGTGACTCAAGGAGCTTGGTCCCACCTTTCCAGGCTGGCTGGTGCCCGGGGATTACCGTCACTACCCCCCTGGTAGTCACTGGGTTTCCCCAGGGCCCACCAGGGTATGCTCGGGGCTCCTGGTGTGTATGTTAGCCCGGGATGGAAGAGGAGAGCACCCGTGCACCTTTCTGCATGTCTTCCTCGTGGATGCTCTCTCGTTCTGTCGCTGAGGGTCAGGCAGGGTTGGAGGAGCCAGTGGCTTTCTTCGCCAAAACGATCACAGTGATTTCATATGCGTACTGAGAAGGCAGGAAGGGAATGTCTTCCTATTGAAAGCCCTCAGCATTGAAGTCGCTGTTAGGCGGTTGCCCTTGTGAATGTGTCGTGTTGCAAGTCTGTGCTTTGCGTTTGGGCTCACCAGCGGACCGTGCGCAGCCAGCGTCTGAGCTGCGAATTTGAGCGTGGGACTGAGCTGCAGCAGAGCTGGTCTTCAGAATGCTGCCCCCGCCTCCTGTGGGGTCACGCACACCGCCGCGTCTCTTCTCACGCCAGCCCACCTCTGGCTCCCGCGCTACCTGAGTGGCTTCACCTGGAGAGCCAGGGACACCTCCACCTGGCCAGCAAGGTTCCCTCCGGCCGGCAGGAGTCCGTCTCACCACTGACCTGCTGGAAACATGCGCTTAGCCACTCTCCCGCTCAGCAGCCCACGCAGCTCTTGTCTTGACACTCCGGTCCCCACGAAAGCGGTACCGCCCCATATCCATCACCCAAACTCCCGAAGGCCGCCTCAGGCCCCACTGTTGGCGCGCGGATCACCCCACTCACTCGCCACTCTCCTCCCCTGCAGAGTAGCAGCCAGTAGGGGTTTCTGGCTTTGGGTCTTTTCAGCATGCCTCATGGCATCGACCCCCGTTCATGCCTTCGTTCATTCGTCTGATAAGCTAGGTGCTTGTGTGAGCCACCGGGCTTGACATTGTGACTGGCGATGAGGACAGGCCCGGAGGACTAGCCCTGGTGAAATGCGAAGCTGGCGGAAGGCGGGGAGGAGAGGCAGGCCTTGAAGACGCCTGTTGTTTGGAGGGCGGGGGAAAGCCCTGGTTCTGCGGGCTTACCTCTGCTCTTGCACGTGGCGCTGTGTCTGGACACCGGCTGTTACTCCTGTCTGCTCATCGAGTCAACAGGGAGCTTCCAGCAGCTTGTCCCCACCCCGGCCTGATTTATTTGACCTGCGGCATGGGCGTTAAAAGAGACAAGACTCCTAGTCCAGGGGCAAGCAGGAGGACCCAGAGGTGCCCCTTCCTGCCCCTCTGTAGCCAGCCCGGTCAGTCGCTGAGGAGGGGGCCTTGCTTAGTGCGGGGCCTCCAGGTGAGGGGACTCACCTGGGCTGAGGTGGCTCTGCATGCGTTCTGCAGAGACCCCAACTCCCCCCCTATAAAATGGGGATAATTATGTATTTTATATCGGGTTGTCATAGGATGAGTAGTGTGTGGGTGGACACCTGGCTGCCGGGCTGCCTGCTGTTTGGTGCTGTGAACGGATGGGCTGAATATGGGGGTGGAGGCCCCCAGGCCAGTCAGGGAAGAGAGGTCTGATGTGGGGCTCGGCATGGATGCCAGGCCAGAGAGCTGGGCTTTGGTTTAGCCCTGCTACCTCCGTAACTGAGGCAAGTCACTGCACTCAGTGACCTCAACTGTTAGGTGGACAGTATAACCCTTTGATGAGACTGCGGAGGCTGCAGGAATGAGGCCGAGTTACACAAACGCCTGCTGGCCCTGGAGCCCAGGAATCGGGCTGGGGCCTCTCTGCTGATGGCACAGGGGACCCCGGGGACTCGACCCTAGAGCCGGGCGCACGGCAGTGGGTGAACAGGGGCGGGAAGCCAGAGGGCCCAGGAGCCCTCCCAGGAAATGCAACCTGCAATGTCTGAGCCCCAGTGCATCCCAGGGTTGCCAGGCCCAGCTCCCAAAACCTGTTTTCCTGATCCGCTGCGCCTTGCCCAGCACCTCCGCCTGCAAGGCAGCTCCCGGGCGCGCCAGGCTCCGGCTCCCACCCGCTGCCACCAGGCTGCTCTTTACCCTGGGCCCCGGCAGCTGGCCTGCCCGCACCTGCCAGCTCCCAGCACCTGCTGAGCCGCCCGTGAAACCTGCTGGCTGTTACTGTTGGGGAAGCGGGGGGCTCT
The DNA here is from genome assembly GCA_019455555.1 of Galemys pyrenaicus. Taxonomy (NCBI): domain Eukaryota; kingdom Metazoa; phylum Chordata; class Mammalia; order Eulipotyphla; family Talpidae; genus Galemys; species Galemys pyrenaicus. Next base: position 6,713,538 of record JAGFMF010011658.1, on the reverse strand, counting down.
GTTTCCCCAGAGTGGGTGTTTTCAAATCAGAAGTTGTCCCGAGTTTGAACATAATCAGATTCCTAATCCAGTGGAAAATCAGACTTTTCCCGAGCAGGTTAATCTTTTAAAATCTGTCCTTACTGGAACAGATTTGTTTTCTTCTAAAGCTATTCACGAATATTCTAGTTCCTTGCGTTTGCGGGGAGGAGAGGTGGAGGCATAGTCCTTCCCTAGGGTTGCAGAAACAAATCACCACAAACTTGGTTTCAAACAACAAACTAATTCTCTCTCCTGGCGGCTGCAAGTCCAAGATCAAGGCCTCAGCAGGGCCGTGCTCCCCTGGGGACTCCAGGGAGGAGCCTCTCAGCTTCTGGTGACACCTGGAGTTTCTTGGCTGTGGCCGCATGGCCTCCATCCTTGTGTTCCTTAGAAGGACGCCAGCCACTGGATTTAGAGCCCACCCTAAACCCAGGAGGGTCTCCGCTGGGATCCTTAATCTAACTACAGCTACAAAGATGCGTTTCCAGATAAGGTCCCTGTAGGGTAAATGGAAAAGTGATCAGGTTTTTCCGCCCTCCCATCAGTGTGATGATGGACACCTGAGGTCCTGCACGTGTGCCTAAGTGGGCATGCGCAAGTGGGTGCACCGGGGTTGAGACACGGTGCATATAAGGGCGGGGTCACGAGGACGCCAGCAGGAGAGAGGGCAGAGACAGAGGGAGAAAGGCGTAAGCAGCAGAAGCAACCCAGAGAGTGAAGATGCGCGGGGGGCTAGGAGGCCTGCCAGCCTCTTGGCCGCCCCCCGGCCCCCCTGCCTGCTGTGTACCTGGTCGCCTCTGATATAATGAAGCAATAAAAGCCTGACAAAGCCATCAAGGGCTCCGGGACTCCCCCTTGACCCATCTGCTCGGATCATTGAGAACTTCCTCCGTGCCCTTCCTGCCACTACAGTCCCGTTCACAGGTACCAGGGGTTAAGATGTGAGGATATCTTCGGGGGGCGGGGGGAAGAAGGGGTGCTGCTACTCTTGCGTATAGGGGGTGGTAAACAGTTCCATCATGCTTTGTATCTGGTGTTTTCACATGTTGACTCATTCACTCCTCACACCAGCCCTGTGAGATAAGATTCAGTTTCCTCCTACTTTGTAGGTGGGAAAGCCATGGTTCAAAGAAGATATAACCTTGCTGAAGCTTGCACAGCTTGTTAGTCGCTGAATTCCAATCAGCTCTCTTCCACTCCGCTGGGGTCATCTCCCATCATTTAAGAATTTAACAGCTGCAACAGTAAAATAGCTGTAGGGAAAAAACATGGTGTTCCCCACTCCTGTGTGTGCATGGAGAACCTTGGAAGAAGACTGAGACGCTGATAATACCAGGGATTTTGTATTGATGTGGGTCCCAAAAGTGCAGGAAGCTCCCTCACTACAGGAGGAGAAGCTAAATGTTGCTGGAATCCAAGGGTCTCTCTCTAAATAGTTGTTCCCCAGGAACCTTAGTAATACCAGTCTCGGCACAGTTTGGAAGTTAAGTCCAGAGTCTCTTTCTGTTCTCTTCCTGTATCACTGTCCTAGTAAGCGATGGTGTGGTCACTGGCACAGCTTGTATTGATAAGCGGTGATTGTTAATGGATTAGGAGTGTTCTCCCATAGTTACATAGTCTCCCTTGGGCGTGCTTTCTCTGTCAGAGTATTTCAAATGACTGCATTTTTGTTTTGTGTTTTATTTATTTTTTAAGATTTATTTATTCATGCATACAAGAACTGGAGTACAGGCCAGAGGTGCGGGGGAGATGAGAGGATTCATCAGAGACAGACTGGGGAACAGAACAGGCAGATTGACCGAAATACATTGCTGAGGGGAGCAGTGGGCGAGGCAGGAGAGGTCTGCTGCGCCATGTGGGTCCCCTCCCTGGCTGGAGATCAACTCGTGCTGCTGTGGTTGCTTCATAGTGCGGTGTTTAACCCCTTGCGCCACCAGGGAGGCCCTGTTTCATGCTTTAATATTCCTATCTATACGTGAACATAAATTGCAGGGGAGACCTCCTAGGAGGAGAAATTACAGTCCTTTGCATAGATCTAGACTCACTACTGTGTGACTTTGGGCAAGTTACTTAACCTCCCTAAGTCTGTTTCTTCCTGTAAGGGGTGATTTTATCTACTGTATGTGTTTATTATAAGAATTCAGTGTGATAAAGTTTGTCAGTCATTTGGTTGGCTTTAATAAGACTTTTCCTCTTTTGGTTGTATTTTCTCTGTGCTGGTTTATTATTAGTAATAGCATATTTGTGTTATTTACTTAACCATAATCCTAGCTTCATCATTTCAGTAGAAAAGTACCCGTCATGAAATCCACTCATCTTTGTTGTTGAAATTAGAGTTCATTGTATTTTTGCTTTACTTTATGTCAAGTTACATCCAGAACAAGGCAGACAAAGATGCCTTTCTTCTCAGGATTTTTTAAATAAGTCACATTTCTAAGTAAGCAACTCATGAACCAAGTTTCAGATTCAGAGCAAGATGGTTCTGGAGATGCTGGCTGTGAGGTCTCAACCAGTTTTGAGTGGGAAGGACAGGATTCACAGGTATGGATTGGAAGAGGGGGATTCTTTAAGCAGCTCCAGCCTTAGTCATATGCGGGGCGCATTTAGGGCCACGGGGTGTACTGAGGGCCATGGGCCTGACCACGTGGCTACTAGGTGCAGGAGGTGCGGTGCACTAAGATCAAACAATGGTGCTGTGGTAATCTGATTTGAGGTCTGAGGTAGACACAATTTTAGCATTTAAGGTACATTGACCTTCAAGAAATTTAGCGCATTGCAAATAATCCCACCCCTCCACCCCCACCACGAGCTCACGGAGAATGACGGCTCCGAGGATGGCACTGATATGAGAGGCATCCTCAGTTTAGTGAGCAGAGTTAGGGAACTCTGAGGGGGTGAAGGAAACACTACTAATTACATGCAGAGTTGCAACATGCATTCCTGCTTTATGACTTCAAGGAAGACACGCAAATTAGACATGAGGAACTAGGGGTTTGCCTGTTTTTCTTCTCAGTGCCCTGTTCTGCTAGAGGTGGCCCTGGCAGAGAGGAGGTGGCCAACGCGTGTTTAAAGGGACAGGGGATGTGCAGACAGCACTCGGGAGATGCTTGCTGACTGTCATTATCGTAGACGGAGCCGGGGCGGGAAGACGGGCCAGCACACACCGATGGGCAGAGATGCTGACCGCAGCTTGGGTTGTTCTGAACACCTGGTTTAAAGGTCAAGGGGTTGATTGATAGGCAGAGTGTGCTCTTTGTGGCTGTTGACTATAGAACCTGGGGATGCCAGAGAAAAAGTGGCCAAAGACAGCTCCTGGGTACTGAGGCTGGAGCAGAGAGCAACTTTGGCAGCAGAGAGAGGAGGCGCGTTGGCTGGGGAGATAAGGAGCTGGGGGGGTCTCTTTGAGATTGGTTAAGAAGGACTAGGGAGATTTAAATACAAAACCAAATACAAACCAAAAATACTCCCCTCAACTGAAATTCCCCAAATTTCTGAAGAGTCGGAAATTGTACATCAGCAGTTCCTTTTGACAGATTTTGGCTGAAACATTAAATAAAAACAATGACCCAGCCCCAAACTGTGATACCTTTACGTTGTTGAGAGAACAAGGCTCGGGGGGTCTGATGTCGAACGTTTCTGTCGTGAACATCTGGCCCCGGTTCATGTAAATACAGGGCAGCATGCGAGAGGGACCAGCAATTTCTCCTCTCCTCACGGCTGTGTTCCTGAGGCTGGCTTGCCCTTCGTGCCCCTTCTCACCTTGGTGAATAGGCCAACACATTTAGACAGCTTTTGTCCCCCAGGCGGCTTTTGCTCCCCCAGGCCCTCTCTTGCTGCTCTCACTAAGGCGTGACCTTTCTTTTGCTTTCCAGCTAAACTACTTGACTGCAGGCTTGGAAAGCCTGAGACAACCACAGGACCCTTGGGTTCTCTCCACCTTCTCCCTTGAGCTTGAACTTCCACAGAGGTGGTTTTTCATGCTTTAAAAATGCCGTGCATCTACATTAGCTGTTTCAGATCAGTGCTGCCCAATGAAAATATAAAGCAAAATGTGTATGTCATGTCACAGGTGAAATTCATTTTAAGATTGCAGTTTGATTTACATCCAAGATAGCACTTCAACATGTTATCAATATGAAAGGAACTGTTGAGATACCAGCATTCTTTTTCCAAGGGGTCCTAAGTCTTTGCGAATAACTCATCTTCTCACTCACAGCCCGTCTGTCTTGCTTCCCAGCAAGCACCACCTCCCTGTACCCATACTGCACATGGCTAGTGGCTGAAATCTGTGCCCCTGTAGACTCCATCCTGGAGTGAGCCCCTCAGAAACAAGTTTGTTTGAGGTGAGTCTTTAAAAGGCCACCTCTAAGGCACCCACCATAGCCCATGTGCTTCCTCCCCACACGACACCTGCCCGTGGCCTTGGGGGTTCTTATTCTCTGGAGTCTTGGATTAGTTCCTTAGAATCCCAGGGAGGGTTTGCCATCACACGTGAGGTCTTTAAAACAAATGAAACTCATAAGAGAAAGAAACATCTAGATAGGGACTTAGTTTTGTGGTGAATAAAGAAGTTGTGCTCTGAAAAAAAAAAAAATTGAAAGTCAAAAGTCCATTGTGAGGCAGAAGGAGGAAGGAGGTCCTGAGACGCCTTTAGGTCCACAGGGTCATCTCCTTGGTTCCAAAATCCCCAACTTTGGAAACCTAGGAGTGTTTCTGGTAAGGTTGGCACAGACTGGTTTGGAGGCAAAACCTGACGGGAAATGCCTTGAGGCAGTCAGCATGGAGCCTTGTGACAGGGACTTTGCTGGAGAAACATGCCGGTGTTTTCCTTCTGAGTATTTCCCAGCCCTCACTGGGCAAGCGTGTGCCCTGTTCCTTTCCTAAAATCTGAAATTCATCGGATTTCCAAACACCTCTGCGTTGCGGATTTTAGACGAGAGACTGTGGGTCTGTGGTGGTGGTTTTCAAGCTTTTGGTTGTGACCATAGGAAACATTTTAGGTTGTGTCCTGGAACGAAGGCTTTATGAAAGAGGAGGTCCCGTACTAACTGTGGTTCTGGATAGTTCCCTCAGGGTTTTAAGCCGCAGGGCTAACTGTTGACAACACAGCCCACAGAAGGTCGGGCTCACAGACTGAAAATCACTGTGGTGGCCTATGTTGGGGACCGTGGGGACTGTACAAGGGTGTGGCTACCGGTAGGATCAGAGACGGAAAAGGAGGGTCAGGATCTTCCCGATCCCATCCTGGGCCTGTCTCTCCTCGGGGTTAAACAGACCACCACACGTTCCTCGTGTCTGATCTCCATTGTCAGGGATTTCTCGGGAAGGCTGAGCCTCGTGTGTCTCACTCAAGAGAATGACCTGCTCACGTAGGCTTTGTGCTTGGACCTTTCAAAGGAAGCAGGCAGCGATGCGGCCTCTCAGGCCTTGTCTGGACTGAGGTGTCCTGCCAAAGTGGGAGGTTTTTACCGAGTCACCATCTATTCAGTCTTCGATGAATAAGGACTTTCTGGCCATCAGTGGCTAAAAATGAGATTATATGTAAAAGTGGAATTTATGAGTTTATGTACTTGTGGGGAGCAGTGTTAGCGCAGGCGCGGCTAGTGACGTGGGTGGGGCTTTATCTCCCTTCCACCCTCTTGTCCCTGGTTTCATCCTCCGACTGGAAGGGGGGTGGGGCATCTAACCCAAGTGTACATTCTCAAGCTTGCCATCCAAAAGGAAAAAGTGACTTCCCCCAAAGCCAGAAAAGCAAATCCTCGGAAAATTTCTTCAAACTAGGAAACTTCCTAGGGAAACTGCTTGAAGCCATCACTGGTTTCTGAAGGATCAGCCCGTCTCGGCTGCACCCCTCCCTGCTGTGGCTGGTGTGGGGTCCCCCGAATCTGAATCTGCGCAGACCTGCCTGTTACGAAAGAGGCAAACATCTGAAGTAGATGAAGATGATTTCATTCATGACTGATTCCTCGTTCCGGCCAGGCTGCCCGATGAGTCGGATGGCTGGGGTCCTTAGAAAGGGGCTCTCCCAGATACGAGTAATCTTGCCCCTGGCGGTGCTCTGACGAGCGGGAGCAGGGCCAGGCGGCTGCTTGCGCGGTTGCCTGCTCTGCGCACGCGCCTGCTTCTTCCCTCACCTCTTGTGGAGGAACGTGGTTGGCTTTCTCCCCGCCCCCTCCAATATATTAACAGTCATAACGCCCCATTCCCTGTGCTGAGGACGCAGGCACGAGAATTTAGGGGTGACGTTCTCACAGCTGTTCCCCCAAGTCCAGAACTGCCGCTTCCAGACAGGCTACCCTGGAGCCCTCGCTCCCTTCCAGTCCTTCAGCACCGTCTAGAACAAGCAAGAGCCCTCAGTCCCTGGCCCAGACGCCATGCCCTGCCTCTGTCTGGGTTTGGGCTTTCCCTTCAGTTCCCGCTCCCGTCTTCCTCCTGGAACTGGGGGCGTCTGTCTTTGCTGTCCTCGGCTCTTCACCACAGGCCTTGGGACATTTTATCTGACTTTTCACTACGCTTTTTCCTGGATCTTTCCCCATTCACTTTCAACAGGATTGAAAGTTTTATTCTCTGGACAGTCTTTTATTTTTTATTTTATTTTATTTTTTTAAAAGATTTATTTATGCATACAAGAACTGGGGTATAGGCCAGAGTCCAGGGACGTGAGAGGATTCACCAGGGACAGTGGAGCGCAAAACAGGCAGACGGACTGAAACACACTGCCGAGGGCAGCAGCAGGTGAGGCAGGAGAGGTCTGCTGCGCCATGTGGGTCCCCTGGATAGTCTATTTTAAAAAGTAAATCGTGACCTATGGAGGGTAGATTCAGTGGGACAAGACAAAGCCTGGGCCAGATCCCTGTTGATTTTGCACTTTGCTGTTGGCAGTGACGCTGGTGTAACTTGGGTCCTTTGGTCTTAAGTCTCAAGTCTCCCCTCTATGACATGAGGGCGATAAAGCCCAACTCAGGGTGAACTGAAATTGTGTATGCCAGGTCCAGAACTGGGGCCTCCTCTCCCCCAGTTCAATCTGGCTTAGTTTAAAAAAAAAGAATAAAGGGCCTTCTTGGCCACATATAACTGAGTGGTGTAAGGGAAGTGCTAATTTGAGTCTTTGGCTGAATCCAGGGCCTGAGATGTCCTCATGCATCCCCAGGCCGTTTTCCTTCTCAGGTAATCAGTTAGGCTGTTTCTGGACATGCCCACAGTGCCCTGGGGCTGGCATTCTAGCAGCTCAGACCTTGAGGGAGAAGACCTCCCCTTCCTACAGTTTCAGGGAGAGTCCCACGGCTGAGGCTCATTGGCGTGGCTCTGGTCACGTGGCCATCCCCGCACCAGTCACTGCATCTGGGGGTATAAAATGCTCTGATTGGCCAGGTCCAAGGTCACCTGACTTCCCACTCTCCCCAGAGTGAGAGGTGGGGATTCTAATCCCACCCAACCTGAAATACAGGGGTGTGCAGTAGGGTTTCCCCAAAGAACATTATATACAAATGAAGGGAATCAGGTGTTTGGGAAGGGGATAAAAACAGTCCATCTTTTCGGCACTCAGGGTATTCTTAACATCATTCCAGGCAATGATTTTAACCTATCATTGTTGAACTCTTTGCCCCAAGGAACACGCCTGGGATGACACTCAAAGCAGGCAGGTGGTGGTACTGCAGGACCAGGGGGGTTAGACAGGCAGAGGGTGGAAAAGAAGCTAAGAACTTGGTAGCCACCTCTTAGATCCCACCGAATGCTGCTTCTTGCTCTGCCTTATGCTTCTGGTGTCGATTTGAACCTGTTGAGCCTGGATCTAGAAACTGGATCTTGAAGGTCTTGACTTATTCACAGTTTTGTGTGTTTGCAGGAAGGTAGGGTCCTCAGAGGGGCATAACCCAAATTCCACATCACCTGCCCTTCTGCCCAGTCATGTTGAGTCGTCCTGCAAAACCCAAAAGGAGATTTATAATTGCTTTTTTGTTTTTAAATTAATTTTTTACCGAGGTAACATTGGTCAACATTGTTCGTTTCTGATGCTATTACCATAGTGCTCCTACCACCACCCACAGTCCACTGCCATAGTCCATTGTGCTCCGTCCCCGGTGGTGCTAGCTTCCCCTCCCCCTCCAAATGCCTGGGCTCCACAGTTGGCTTCCAAGGGTTAGTTCTTGAGTTTGGTACTACTGGAGCCTGTGTCTGGATTTGCTATAGTCCACATGTAAGTAACACATTCTAGTATTTGTCTTTTTCCTTCTGACTTACTTTGCTTATCATAACCCATGTTGCCATAAAAATGGCACCAGTTTATATTTTTGACTGCTGAGTAGTATTCCATTATGTGTATACACCACACCTTCTTGATTCATCTGTTTTTGTGCACTTAGGTTTTTTCCATAGTTTGGCTATTGTCAGTACTGCTGTGAACATGGGAGTGCAAGTTTCTACTCACTTTTTTGAAGCTGTCCTCCTAAAATTAAAATGTGCATGTGTGTTTTAAGTTTCTCTCAGTCTATTTTATAGGAGAAATTTGGGTTTATTAACAGCTGACATTTAACTTAGTTCATGTACTTTATGGGGTTATTTTGTGAACTTTATACTAATGCTATGAAGTCGCCACTATTTTAGTCCCATTTTTCAATTGAGGAAACTGAGGCTCAGAGGTTAAGTTCCCCACAGTCACATAGCTTGTATGTAGTGGATCCAAGAGTGAACCAAGATTTAGAACTAAGATTTAGGCAGTATGAATCCAGGACCTGGTGCAGGTAGAAGAGAATGGAGGGAACTGCTCCTCTTGGGCAAGGAATCCAGAGAAAAAGGTGCGCCCCACATCACAAGACACCCCAGCAGTTTACAGAGCAGTTTACACTGCAGTGATTGGCAGGCCCAGCCGCAGTACCATGGGCGGCGAGAGGTCTTTGTTTCTCCCCCAGCTTCCTTGGTGCCCCAGGTTGGGTGGGCACCGTATTGGGCTGCAGGGAAGGTTGTGGTGGTTTGGGATTGCTGGGGTAGATTTTGACCTCTTTGGAAGCAGAAGCCCCAGCAAAACACCAGGATGAAAAGGCCCCAAGTAGCACATCCATTCAGTGGAGTTTCACTACTTTTGCCAAATGCTGGGAAGAAACAGGAAATCAGAAGGGTATGGTGATTTTTTTCTTTCCATGCATCATCTTTAGTTTGTGTCCTGCCCGCTAATATAAACAGCAGGGAACAGAACAGGCCTCAATTTGCAGCCAAAGCCAGAGCCTGGTGCTGCGGCCACTGCAGCTTCTCCATGTAACTCACGGCTCTTCCGGATTAAGGACGAAGGTGTGAAAAGCTTCCCAGTACCTCTCCGGTGAAAGATTTCCACTCCTATTTTCCAGCCTTCCCTTATCAGATGCAGACCTTCCCAAACTTTCAACGTGCACTTGAGTGAGTCGAACAATCTTTTGTTCAGAGGAAGGGCCCATGCCCGGTGGTGCGACTTGCCACCAGGGACCCACCAGCTGAGCCTGTAGTGCCTCCCACCCGCATAACTGCCCTCAGACTCCGAAGGAGGCCACTCTTCTCAGATTTCTTTCAGGAATGTCCTAAGTGAGCCCCAAAGCCTCTTCAGCTGGCCGGGACCCTACTAGCTACTAGGACCTGGGTGTCTCTCATGTGCCCTGGTCTCCCCTTCCCTGGACTCTTGGAGCGCCCTGGGCATCAAGTCCTTCTTGCCCTGGTCTCAAGGGGCACAAACCCCCTCCCTGCCCTTCCCACCAGAGCACCATCCAGAGTGAGGAGTCTCTGTCCTCCCCAGTTCCTTCACCTGCCAGGAGCTGCCTCCTGGACATGAGCTAATGTGACCCTGGTGGGGACTGGAACTGTGGCCAAGGACTGGTGAGCCCTTTGCCAGGGCCTGCTGGACACATCAGCCCAGCCCCAACTTAACTCAGGAGGCACTTTCGTTCGTGTGTGTGTGTGTGTGTGTGTGTATCTGTCTGCCTGTCTTTCTGTCTGTCTCTCTAAGCCTGTGTGCAGCAGATCTTTCCTATGCACTGACTTTGAGCAAAGGCCTGTTTAGTCACAGTAGGGGAAACTAAACCAGAAGGTGTGGTCCCCACCTACTCAGAGCCTTCCATTTCATTGGGGACAGAGGATTTGAAGTCATGGGTCAAATAAAACAATAAAGACGGGGGATTGCCAAGTAATGCCACGTGCCATTGGCTGGCATGTGGCCCAGGCTGAGTACGGGTGGCCTTGCCCTTTCTGCTTCACTGTGCTCGGTTTGAGGTCTTCGCCTGTGACCGTGTGAATTTCTGAAAGGCCCTATTTGTGGAGGTCTGGTTCCAGCTGGCTCCTTAGCCTGGCTTGGAATTCTGCTTTTGGGGAGGTTTGTTCCATTCGAGAGGTCACCAGTGAGCATCTCGCTTGTTTTTCCAGTGGTGCAAGCCACGGCAGAGCATCTGTCTCATCTCTGCAGCCCGCACAGCTCAGCGGGGCATGCAGAGGTGGCCTCTTCTTGGGGATAGTGTTTTACATAATGAGACTCCAAGATAGGTGAGGAAAAGCAGATGTTGCCAAAAAAAAAAAAAAAAAATATATATATATATATATATATATGACAAGCTAATCTTGAAGGTCAAGGCCTGCCTGGCGCANGAGGAAAAGCAGATGTTGCAAAAAAAAAAAAAAAAAAATATATATATATATATATATATATGACAAGCTAATCTTGAAGGTCAAGGCCTGCCTGGCGCAGCGCATTCACAGTGCTAGTAAGAGCAGCAAAACCCGCTCCCCCTTGCCTTTTCTGGGAGATGAAGATAAAGAAAAACTCCTGCAGTATTTATACTGGGGAACGTTATTTAGATCTCTGGCTCAGTCTCCTGGCATCAAAGCCCGCATGAGCAAGTACGATCTGGTGGGAAGGGAGGCTCCACAGTCTTTTGGGTGCTGATGGTCAGTGATAAGAGCCCCCACTTACCTCAGCAGGATGAGGAACCGAGTTCAGGATGTGTAGACATACACGCCTCTGCAGCCTTGCTGTGTACACCTTACTGGCAGGGGAAGAGGGCGTTAGGAAGGGAACAAAAGTATTTTCAAGTGACTTTCTAAATCGGTGTGCATCTAGAAAGTTCTAGGTATAAGATTACAATTGAATCTTATACACACTATGGAAGTTTTTTTTTAAGGTATCTTATAAGTCATTTGAAAAAGTGAAAAATGCTTCTTGCAAAGCAGTCAACACTCCTTAACTTCTGCTGGTGGTCTTTTCCTGGCGGTTATTGTTGCCTGGGAAGCTTTGGAAACTTCTGGTCCCCTGTGACTAGAGCAGTCACAGCAGGGGTAGACCAGTGCTGGGTTTTTGTAAAAAAAACAAAACAAAATCTGTGATTGCAACGCACAGCAATGCCGAGAGCCGTCTGTAACATGCCCCGAGTGGCCGTGGCTGGGTGCTGAGAGCAGGCATGGCAGCCCTGTCAAGGCCGCAGAGGAGGCCTGTGCCACGGGCCCCGGCCATGTGTGCAGAAGCAGCTGGCAGAGGAGGTGCGTGAGGACAGCCTGCACTGGCACAGCGGGCGCAACAGTCATTGAAAGGACTGCCTCAAGCAACAGCCTGGAGACGCATCGGTGTCTCCAGCGGGTGACATCGTGGCCTCCAGTGCCTGGTGTTGAGTCATTCAAACTCCAGAGCCCATGCAGGTGGCAGGACCTGGAGGGAGAGACGGGATCAGCCTCACAAGGGTCCAAAGGCACATTTCTGGGGGAGGAAAATATTCTGTTTCGATATTAGTGGTGGTTTTCACAACCTGAGTGCCTCTGTCAAAACACTGAACTAGAAAATAAAATCTAACTACATGAAATTTATATCCCATTTTTGTTTCAACAATCTACACCCTCATTAATGCAAAGAGGCAAACAAAACAGGTTCTGTCTGCTTCATGAGCCGTTTGCCAATCACAGGGAGGATACAGCGCTGATGCAGGGCCACTGGGGGAGCCGTGACAGCTTTATGCATAGTGACATGAGCTGTCACACTGGGCCACATACTATGTGATACCACTTAGCACGAAATATCCAGAATTGGCAAACCCATGCAGACACAGAGCAAAATTGGCAGTTGCCACAAATCGGGGTGAGGAGGAAATGGGGAGCTACTGTCAGTGACCTTGTTTCAGATGATTCAAGGTTCTGGAATTAGTGGCGGTGATGGTTGCCTGACGTTGGGGATGTCCTTCATGCCCTTAATCCCTAAGAAAGAACAAAAAGGCCCATGTGCGCATCACCTGCCAGGTGCACAGCCGGTGCTTGGTGCAGCTGAAGAAGGAGGGTTGGGCTGATGGCTCTCTCGGTGGAGTGAAGGGAGGACTTGAGGCCACGGTGTTTCCGCCCTCCCTTGCCTCCAGTGAATGCAGTTGTTGGTCATAGAAACTTCCAACGGTTTGGCAACTTTGGTTGGACCCAGCAGTGGGGTGGATGCAGTTCACACGCAGAATCTTGAGCTTGGAGACTGCTGGGGTGGAAGGAGGAGAAAGGTCTTTGTGCTTAAGGAGTAGGTCAGCTGAGTTTCATGTTCAGGAGGAAAATCATGCTCAGCCCTGGGTCTCCAGCACATACAGCTGAATAAATACAAGTGTGCACGGAACAGCAGGGATGCGTGAAGAGCAGCTCGGCCAGCCTGTCGGGAGGCATTTATGGTTGGGGAGCTAGTGACCAAAGAGCAAGGCTCCTGGCGATGAGGAAGCCTGGGGGAGGAGGTCAGCGAGCCCTTTGCCAGCGCCCAGGGCAATGAATCGGGCAGCTGAGCAGGCTGCTCTGCGTGGGCCTTGGGGGTCGGAACAGAAATCTTATTGATGGTTTGTCAGAGCCTGGGCAGACAGCTCTGAACTTTAGCAGAGCCGCGACAGAGAGCCCACACAAGGGCCTACAGTTTCCAGAATGAACAACACACTTATTTTTCCCTCCCTCCATTAGAGGATGAGGAAGAGACCAAAATGAGAAGTGTGGGGGATGGTGGGGCGAAGGGAAGCGGGACAAGTGTCTTCCAGCGCCTCAATGAACCGCCACATTCCTCCCCAGGGCCACATTCCTCGGAGCTGCCCGTGGGCTCTGAAGCTTGGAAATGTCGGGGGTTGGCGGACACTGGGGCCTGCTTTTGTTGATTGTTACTTCCAAGTCTGAGGCTGGACTGAGAAGGTGTGATGGGGCCTGGAGCCCCTGACCTCTGCCCTGTTGCAGACCCCAACTGGGAAGGCTGGCCTTTGACCCCGTGGGGCAGGGTCCAGCCCCAGAGATGGGCTTGGCACCCGCAGAGACCACTGGGATAACTGGCTTTGCAGTGATGCTCCCAGGGAGGCAAATGCTGTGGAAACCCTGGTGGGGGTAGCTTTGTGAGGAGGGGACCTGGATGGGGCTCGGAGGTGAGGTGGAGCCAGGGATGAAGGTGGCTGACATGCCAGCTTTTGGACTCTGGTTCCCAGCCCCGCCTCTTGTCAGTCCTGGTGCTTACTGGTCAGCCAGGACAGCCCCTTTAGAGGAGAGGGATGCACCTCTGCTCTCTCCCGTCCTTCTGGCCCATCAACTCCCCACCTCAGGGTCCATAGCTCACTGGCTCACATGGCGTCCCCAGGCCTCAGCCTCCAGGGGCACCTTCTCGTCAAGGCTCCACATCTACTGTTCCAGGCACAGGCCCCATAGCCTCTACCTGTCGTGAGAGTCTCGCCCCACCCCCCACCTTGTGGAGTCTGGTGGCGCAAAGGCTGTGATGCAGAGACTCTTCCTGGCAATCGGGGTGACCGGTCATCAGGCAGCTGGTGCTGGACCCGGCGTGCCCGTGTCTGCGCCCAGGGCCACTCCAGGCTGCAGGGCACCCCGCTGGGTTGCACTTTAGTCTTGGGAGCCCGTTTCCACACTGCACCTGCAGGGGGCTGGGAGAACTGGGCGGGAGTGGTGCATGCAGTCTCCCGCATGCCCCCGATTGTGATTAGGCGGTCATCCCCATCTGCCCTACTGGCCTCCCTTCCTGGTCCCCCAGTCCCTTCCCCACTGCCTGCAGTCTCTCTAGCCCACTTGAAAAACAGTGTTCGAGGCCCCACGCCATCACCTAGAGCCTTCAGGATCAGGTGCTGACTCCTTAGCCAAGTGCATAATGGCCCCTATCATCTGCCCCTCTGACCTTACCCCATGGATCTGGTCCCCAAGCTCACCTTCTCCCCTTTCATGTCCATTCGTCCCTGCCCCCCATGCTGTGCCCTGCTACACAGAGCTGCTGGGGTTTCTCAGAACACCCTGTCCTCATGCCCTTTTCCCAAAACACCTCTGCCGCTTCCTGCTGAGCATCCTGCTGGGCACTCCTCAGTGGCCGCTTATAAATTCCTCTCCCCGGTAGCACAGTTTGTCTCTTTTCGTCATGCCTTCCCAGTCCGTGCAGACAGCCTGAATTCTGTCTTCACCCTATGCACACACCGAGTCCCCTTTGCCAGACAGTGGACCTCACCATGTGGCCTTTTGGTCCCCCTTTCCCCTTTAGCTTAGCACATATTTGCTCACGTGACAACACAGGCTGATTCCAGGAATCCGGCAGCTTTGGGGAAGAGCTGAGGATGTGGAAATGAAGAGACTCTTGGTTTTATGCTTTTTCCTTTTTGTCTTGTTGGGTTAGCTCAGAAGTGGCAGCAGTAACAGCCTCTGGACGAGATCAGAAGGTCGGGAGTGAGGCAGCCCCAGACTCTGATTGCCCGGCAAGGCCCTTTCACTTTTCCTGACTTACTGTAGCTCAGTTCAAGGCTCAGTGTCGTTTCCCCCACATTTATCCTTTGTTTTCCCAGCTTGACTCTAAGCTCACCACTTTTTAGCCACTTGGGTTCCTGCAGCCAGCAGGAAACTCGCCAACAGCTGTTCATAACAAAACAAAAAACAACCTAAGGCCCTTGACCTACTGCCGCCTCTTCCCAGAAGCCTTCCTGGCTGGCCAAGGACTCTTGTCTGGTCTCCTCCCTCGACATGGGGTGGCACCTGCGTGCTCCTGCCTTTCGGTGCCACGCCCTGTGGACCGCTGGGCCTGTGCTGCTCGGACCCCACCAGTGAGTCTGCACCGCTCAGGCACTAGTCCTCACCCCCTCTTCAGGGATACAGTACATTTGGGAGATTTGGCGGTGCCCTTTCAAAACCCTCTCAGCCAATAGTCTAATTGGATTGAAATAAATTGGGCCAAAGCCAATGCCTCTTAGAAACTCCGGCAGTGTTCTTGCCGATCCCCAAGGATGGGGCGTGAGGCTGCTTGGGCATGAACCTCTCCTGAGCTGCCCTCCTCCTCTCGTGGCTTGGGCCGTCTGCAAGAACCAGCCCCTCCTGCACCCCCCGCTGGCACACCGATCACGCGCATCCTCCCCCCACTTGGCTCCCAGAGCACACTTGGCAGTGACCTCAGTGGAACCTGCTTGGCTCTGGAGCCTTTACCAGGACACTGAATGGGGAGAGACAAGATTTCTCCGCTTCTACACTTTGGTAAATTCTTTGAAGAGGACTTCCTCGGTGAAGAGTGGCCCGTTCACCTGAGCCAGCTGGCAATCCCGGGCTTGATCTGACAGTCACACTCCCTCTGCTGTTACCACTGTTTCTTTCGAGATACAGCCTCCCCGCCCAGCCCTTCCTCCATGGTATCCCACGATCAATGGCTGCATTCATTCCAAGGCTCTGGGTTTGCAGGAATGGAGCTCAGAGGCCTCCCGCCCACAAAGAGCCAAGGGGTGTTTGAACAGAAACAGGCCACTGGTGCTCCCTGGGAGCAGGAGCGCACATGAGCTTCTTTCTCTAGGGAGCAGAGTCAGGACTGTTGGGCCGGAGGGGAGCCAGGCCTTTGGAGGATGCTGGACGAAGGCTGCATAGAGGTGTTGGTGGGGTGTTGCCAAGAGCTCGGCCTTGGAGGCAGCAAACCAGCTCCTTGCCAGGGGCCATAGGGGACCTTACGGGCCTTTGTGAAGCCTTCAGGTCTGTATCAGCAAAATAGCATGAGGATGCTCACCTCTTAGAATGTTGCCAACTAGTAGATGTCAAGTCAATGTATTCACTCGTTTATTCCACAAACATTCATCCAACACAGAAAGCGAAAGAGGCAATCCTGACTCTCGCCGAGCTAACACACCAGAAGAGGGTGCAACAAACGTACAATTTAAAGATGAGCAAGATAAATAAAATGATTATTGTGTTCATTGTTGATTTGTTCATTTACTAATTTTATTTTAAAATGCTATACCGTTGATAAGTTGTGATTAAGGCTATGAAGGCAGAGATTAGATGTTGAGATAGAAAATAACAGGAAGCACATGTTCTGGATAAGGGCAGAGAGGGAAGGCTGCTCTGAGGAGGTGACCTTCCTTTTTCCCTTCTCTTAGGTGGCACAGTAGGAGAGGTTACATTGGGTGGGAACTGAAAGAGGAATGGTACTGGTGGAGAAATAAATAACTGATGATGCCACAGGGTGCGAGGAAAACTCAGGATGTGTTATACAGCAAAGAGACTAAGTCCACTAGGCCATAAACTGAATTTCCAGACTCTTCATGGCCTGGTGGACTTAGTTGGGCTGCCTTGACTACTGTCTCCCCGGCAAATCCATGTTATCCTCACACTGAGACCCTGGCACTGGGAATCGCACGTTTTGGCTGTTCCCACCCCAACGTGCTACCAGGTTACTTCCAAAGTTCTCCTTTGGGGACCAGGTCAGTGGGTGGCTCCAGGAGCTGGAAGTGTATCTGAACTGGGCCTTTGGAGAGGAGGCAGCTGCTGTAAGACTTGTCTGTTTTCTGTCCCCAGCGCTGGAGCAGCTGCTGACGGAGCTGGAGGACTTCCTCAAGATCCTCGACCAGGAGAACCTGAGCAGCACAGCCCTGGTGAAGAAGTGCGGCCTGGCCGAGCTCCTCTGGCTCTACACCAAGAGCAACAGTAAGTGCAGCCAGGGGCCTCGGGGAGGATCCCGCAGAGGCAAGGTGGCTGTACCGGTCCACTCAGGGAAGACAAAGCCCACAGGCTGGTGTCGTGGCCAACGTCAGTCTCGTAGTTCTGGGGGCCAGCAGGCAGAACAGGGTGTTGGCAGGGTTGGGGATGGCTGTCTCCTCCCTGGTCTTTACACCATCTTCTCTCCGTGTGTTTGTGTCTAAATCTCCTCTTCTTGTAAGGACACTGGTCATCTTGGGTTCGAACCACCCAGTGACCTCACATAATGTTAATTACCTCTTTCAGGACCCCTTTGCCACATACAACCACAGTCTGAGGTTTCGAGACTTAGGACTTGGCATATAATTTTGAGGGACACTACCAAGCCCAGAAAAATAGTGGAGGAGTGATGTAAACTCGGGGGAGAGCCCCAGAAATCTCTGAACATTTTATAAAGCTGCCCATGAGTAAGGTGTTAGAGTGTATTCAAAGCCCTCTCCCTGCTGGTTGGGATTGGAGAAGGGCTAATAAGCTCTTATAATAACAGCTAAGGTGTAATTGAGTATTTCCTACCTGTGCCTGTATTAACCTGTTTCATCTTCCGGACACCGCTATGAGGTCATCGTTGTTACAGGTGAAAAAAACTGAGACCCAGAGTTTAAATAACTTTCCCAGTGTCATATAGCCCAAGGGAAAACAGGAAATTGTAGTTTTAAGATTTTGTGGTTTCTCAGTATCCCGAGTTCATTATTTTTCTTTTTACTGATGTCGATTTTGGATATAACCAAGTACATGGAGCTTAAGCATTCAATTTAGAGTGTTGACAGTGGCATACTCCTGTGTACAAATCACCCAAGTCAAGTAATAGAACATTGCTATCTTCTAGAACATTCCAGCAAAGTTCTTTGTTGTCGTTCCTCACCTCACCCCCAAGGCAACCATTCTGACTTCTCTCACCAGAGATTACCATGGCGTACCCTAGTGCTTCTATGAATAGCATCATACAGTGTAGACTTTGTGTCCATATTTTCTGGCTCAGGCGATGCATCCACTCTTGGGGTGTGTCTTTAGTTCCTTTATTGCTGAGGAGTTTTCTATTCTGTGACGAGACTACAGTCTGTCTCTGCATTTCCTTGTGGATGGACCTTTGGGTTGGTCACAGATTTGGGTTATTACGAATAATAAACCTGTTCTGAACATATGTACAAGGTTTCCCCTGGGGCCAGATAGTTTTATTTCTAGCACATTCAGACAAACGTTTCAAGGGAAACCTTGTGAAATCATAGGGGCTTAGTTGCATTTGTCTTTATATTGGACGTTGGAGCATTAGGACAGAAAGGGGCCAAGAGCCGGCATCTCGCCCGCGCTCTAGAGCCGGGAGCAGCCCAGCTCCGTGCCAGTGTAGGGCCGCGTCCCTACTCCAGTCCTCATCGGGAAATGCGCCCTTCCAGCCAGCGTGAACCTGCCAGGCCACATTTCAAGGCTGCTTTCTTTGTTCCCAGTGGAACTAGTTTCTGTTCTCTGAGTGACGAGAATCATAAAGCCCCAGCGTGATGCTCCATGCCTGGCAGCCTGCCTTCTGTGGACTCACCCTGGCTCCCCTCAGCCTTTCATCAGAGGCGCTTTCTGGAGCCCCTCTGTCGCCCGTGCAGCTCTCCGAGCCAGCCTGTGGTTCCCAGGCTGCTCCTGGCTTTGTAGTGCGTGTTGGCTGGCCTGCCACACAGTGTGGTCACGGCACATCAAAGGAAGCCCTCCGTGGGAATGGCAGGTGGGAAATCCACATTACAAGGCAGGTGAGCTGGCGCGTGATGAGTCACTCCCTGGAAGGATTCGTCAGTAGAACCCTTCAAAAAGCACACCACCTCCCCCCACGCCAGTTGGCTATGCCCCCCTTGAGAAGGTTTGCTGATTAAGAAGAAGACCTCTTGGGAGAATCCCTCTGTGGTGGTGTCTGATCATGATTCCTAGACTAACCCTCTGTCTGAACCTCCTGAACTGTGTTTGCTTTTGGCTTCATGTAGCACTCCTGTAGGATGATCTTTGTTTCACCCTGGATCTGGGTATATTCTGTTTTTATAAAGGCAGGCCTGTACCACCTCTGGTGTCTACAGCTTGCAGGAGGCTGTTGGGAACTGGCCAGGGGGCGCCCCTGTGTGAATCTTCCCCGAGAGCACCACCCTGAGCCCTATAAATGTGTACGGCTGTAGGAAACCCATGGCTGCCAGCCACGTTCCCAGCCTTGACATCCACTTACAAATAGCCACTGTTGGAGAACTTCAATTCTGATCCTCCGTGGCACTTCAATGGCAGAGTGGTGGGACAGGTTTCCCCACTCTCCAAAGGGAGAATGTTCTTAGTTGGTAGGTAATTTTAGGGGCCTGGGAATGCTCAAAAAAATTCCATATAAATCAGTGCTAATAGCATACCCAGACCCGAAAAGTAAGCTACCAAATCATACCAAGTAAGAAGTTCTACTTTCAGAGAGTGGGGAAACCTGTAACCGCAGCTACCACTGGTTGACCATGTCCCAGTGCTGTGAGTTCTAGAATGACGTCGGTCACGCCATTTACTCTTCATCCCAAACCAGTGAGGGAGTTGTTGTCCCCCTCTTACCAACCAGGGGTCTGAAAACCACTTGCTGGAGGCTTGTGGTCGTGAGCGGCAACCAGGGTTGGGCTGGGCCAGGGCAGCCGACCTCATCATTAAATGTCCCAAACACCCCATGTTCTTGATTGATCTGCCCCAGACTGATGGTTGTGCTGCAAGACTAAATCCAATCCCACCACTATAGAAGGTTCTGGAACATCTTAAGCTGCCTGAACAGTACTGGATTAGCAACCCTCTGGGAATTAAAGCCTGGTCAATCGTGGCCAGCAGAGCACCTGGCGAGGTGGCTGGGGGAGTTTTCTGTGTTATTTACGAGTAGCCATCTGTGGAGGGAGCGCTTGCTGAGCAGCTGGCGGTAAAAATAATAACAATATCTTACCTTTTTCTTTGTTAGCGTCAGAGTGCGAGCTTGGTCAACAATATGAAAAACAAACATAAGGTGAACATTGAACACGATTTCCTTCAATTCATTTTGCTCTCGATCAGCACCATCAGTGGATTGCCTCTTCTGCTTTCTATACTCAGGACTGGTCCTTGCTCACATTTACATGTGTTGTCTGCTCACAACTAGTGTGTGTGTGCACACTCACACTCCAAAGCCGACCTTTAGCTCTCAGACTCAGATAGCTCTAAAAATGTAGATACAGGGTTGCTTGGTCATTTTTCACAGTTGGGTCCTGTCCACTGGTGAACGAACAAGAATGTCCAGCCAGCCCCCTCGCTGTAGGCATCTGTTTTGTTTTTTAAAACACAAGACTTCTCATACAACACTGCAGTGAATGTCCTCAAAATTTTGTTTAAAAGCTAATGTGATCCAGGGCCTCCCTGGTGGCGCAGTGGGTTAAGCGGCGCACTGTGAAGCAAACCGCAGCCACTGCAGCACGAGTTTGATCCCTGCCGCCGGCCAGGGAGGGGACCCACATGGTGCGGCAGACTTCTCCTGCTGTGCCCGCTGCTCCCCTCAGCAGTGTGCTTCAGTTGATCTGCCTGTTCTGCTCCCTACTCTCTGTGGTGAATCCTCTCACCCCCCCACATCTCTGGCCTGTACCCCAGTTCTTGTATGCATAAATAAATAAATCTTTTAAAAAAAAAAAAAAGCTAATGTGATCCTCTGGATAAATGTTTGGTAGTAGAAATGCTGCGTCAAAGAAAGTGAACACTTTATCCCCCAAAATTATTTCTAAAATGGTTGTGTCGGCTGACACATTCTCCAGTCATCTGTTTTTTTTTAAAGATTTATTTATTTATGCATACAAGCACTGGGGTACAGGTCAGAGGTGGGGGCTGAGAGGATTCACCACAGAGAGCGGGGAGCAGAACAGGCAGATCAACGGAAGCACACTGCTGAGGGGAGCAGTGGACCCAGCAGGAGAGGTCTGCCGCGCCATGTGGGTCCCCTCCCTGGCCGGCAGCAGGGATCGAACTCGTGCTGCGGTGGCTGCGGTTTGCTTCATAGTGCGTTGCTTAACCCACTGCGCCACCAGGGAGGCCCCAGTCATCTGTTTTTAAAGGTGACATGCTGTTACGTCTGGTTTATTTCACCAATTTCCTATTATTGAGCCTTTGAGTAATTCCCATGTTTTAGGCTGTCATTTTAAATCTTTGAAAGTTATAAGATCACTTCACTTTTTCAAATTCCCTGATACTTGAATCTTGTACTCTTGAAAACTTAAGTTAGGTGGAAACAGACATCTCAGGACAACTGTTTCATCACAACTGTTTCTCATAGTTTCCCGTACTGTACAGACAAAACAGCCAAGGCCCACAGGTTAGTTGTTTTGCCCAGAATGACCCAGTTAATGGTGGAGCTTGGCCAACACCCCATTTCCTACCTCCCTCTACTGACCGACCATCTGTTCCCTGTACCATATTCTGGAAAAGGCACTGATCCCTCTGGGTCTCAGTTGGGGGAAGTTTGTACTTTGTGGTTGTGTTGAGACTCATGCTTCCCTACTTGAAGCTGCAGCAGCCCGTGGCCGAGCGGTGACACTCTCGATCAGTCCTGGCAGGGCTGGGAGCTGAGGTAGCAATCCCATAGGCTGGTGGCAGAAAACAAATCTGGTGAGTCAGCCTCCTGTTCTGGGAGGAGGGGTTCTGGGGCTGTTTTTCCAGGCCTGTTGGCTGGAGCCCGGGAGTCAGGAGCGTGGATGCTGCACTGCCTCCTTTGCCAGGAGTTAGAATGGGTCCCTTGGCTTAGTAATTCAGCCTGCAACCACTGGAATTTATCAGCCACAAGTTTCTAGGAAATGCAGACCAAGGGCCTTAAAAAGAAATGTAGAAGAATTTCTAAGAGGAAAAACACTGGGATGAACTTCTTCTGTGGGCTTCTAAAGTAAGGTCTTTGGGACATTAGCAACCAAGCGTGAGGAGACTTAGCATTTCTCTGCCCAGGCAGACACTAAGAAGGTGATTTTGCATATACAGAAATGTTATTAAAGGAGGATAAATGCTGTTCAGCTACAGGGTATAATCCGGGAACAGCAGGTGGCTGGTAGTGCTCCTTCTAATTTTTAGCAAACTTGCCCCCTCCACATCCAGAATTCCTGATTGGCTATCTAGGTCCCTACAGTGGCACCCCAACTAGAGTTCTGGGGGCTAAATTTTCAAACCTTCAACATGATTTGTCTTGTGTAGGCATCATTCTGATTGGCTCTCGCAAGTAATTCAGACTAGGGTGAGAGTGACTGAAATGTTTTACAATTTAAATGAAATACTATAAACCCAGAGAAAGCTCTGCTTTGCAAAGTGTGATGAAAATCTCTGAGTTCTAGGTTACTTTCCACTTCAGGCTTTTATTCCTGAAGCTGCTATCCTCGTGTACCCTCCCCTTCCTTCTTCCACATACCTCCCGTCTGCTAGAAAGCTAACATTCACAAACTAGACATTTCCTTTTTTTTTTTTTTTTTTGGAAATAACTCATTCTATAATGGACTCTTTTAATTCAAAATGTTCTGTGCTTTTACTGGAACCCAAGCAGATGACAGTGTCTCTGGGGAGACTGTTTCTCTCCTAACTGATTTTCCTTCATGAAATCACATGCAGTCGTCCGCTCTTCCTTGGCAGGTTCTGATGAGGAGTACATTTATATGAACAAAGTGACCGTCAACAAGCAACCGAATGCTGAGTCCCAAGACAAAGGTATGGGGCTGGGTGTGCCGAGGGCCTGGCTGCAGCCCAGGACAGGGGGGCTGGGTGGCGGAGGGTTAGACCTTGTCTGTCTCACCCCTCCTTCTTCCCATCCGGCAACACAGACAGGCCTGGTGCCACTATTTTTGGAAGTTCCATTTTGGTTGATGGTATTTTAGGTTGGTGTATTTTGGGATATTTCACTGGGCCACCTCCTTGGCCTGTAAAGGTCTGGTGTTCCCTTCATGGATAAGGAATCTGTCCCTAAAATCTCTCAACTTCCCAGCATTATCCCAGAAATAGGAAGTCATAATTCAAATGTTCTAAGAAGCCAGCTGAGTATGGTGTTGCTCCCACGGTTCCAGAGTTATGTCTTTTGAAAGAAGTCTGGATTTTATGGGGTGGGGGGTGGTGCAGAAGGGCTAGGGATAGGAAATGACATCAGCAACTGCCTTACTAGTCAAAGGTTTTGGTCAAGGGTGCCCGCCTTGGCAGAACTTTTTTCATCCATTAGAGGAACATGTTGCATTTTCCTTGGGGTCTTCTGCTCTAGTCTGTGCTCTGCTTTTCCCTGAAAACCCTCAGGAGGGGTCTGGCAGGTCCTGGGAAGGCTCAGAGGCTTGCAGACCTCTCCAGGTGGAGAGCAGAGGGATTAGAAGCCCCGTCTCCCCAGCCTGAAGTTCCAATTCAGAGGTGCAGAGAGGTGGGAATGTGCACCCAGCACACTCAATCCTCACGCGCAGCAGTTCAAGGCTTGGCCTCCAGGCATCAGCCACCAGAGTCCTGAGGTCAGATCTGCCTGTTTCTGTTCTGGGACTGGCTGGGCTGCCCCTTGAAAGCACCAGACTCAGAAGGGCCTTTTGTGCGTTTTCCTTCAATAGACACAAGACATGCAGCCCAACTACTTCCTGCCCCACTGCAGGCCTGAGGCTTGGCAGAACTCGTCTGCCTGGAGGCACTCACTGCCCCGGGTCACTGCCTTCCAGCTAAGCTGTGCCATGGGGAGAACTGTAATCACAGGGTCGGTGCCATGTGCGCCTCAATATAGTGACCTCTGGCCGCAACTCCACTCACCGGAGCTCTGCGGTCAGGCCGTTTTGACACAAAGCAGGTGGAGGAGAAGGGCTAGAGCCTGCCAGAAACCCCAAACCAGTTCCTGCTGAGGAATCTGCCCCAAACCTGGGCCACTACTGTACCCAATTCTGGGAGGCAAAACAAAACTGGCTCCAGGCTGCTCCTGGCCTGGTAATTAACGTCTCACATTGACCCTGGGGGCCCTGGGGGCCTGGGAGGCTGGGCACCCTCACCCTCGCCTCCCACTTGCTTCCCACAGCCCCTGAGGAGCAGAAGCCACTGACCAATGGGGAGCCTGGCCTGCACTCCTCGGCTCCTCAGAAGAGTCTTCCAGACCTCCCGCCACCCAAGATCGTAAGTGTGATTCAAGCCCCAACCTTCCTGACTCGAGTCCTGGGAGCTCCGGTTGTTTCCCAGGCGCCAGGCCGCGGGGGTCATGCGTTTCTGAGCATCTGCTGTGTGCAGAGCACGGGGCAAGGCACAGGAAAGCCCAAAGGAAACCTGCCAGCGGAGGACATCGGCCCAAGGTCACGTGACCCAAGGTGCTCTGGGGGACGGGAGTCGGGGATGAGAGCGATTGCCTTTGTCAAGTGCTGCCGTGTGTCTGGGGCTTTTCCCGGACCTCGTGACCAGAAGGGCTGTGTGCACCTGGAGTCACTAGCAGGTCACACTCAATTCTTAGAGTGTGAATCTTATGACACCTGCTTGAAACCACCATGACTCTTATGGAATTTAGGGAGAACAGCCGTCCTCCTTAACTTGGCTCTAGGCCCAGCCACATCCCGGCCTTATTGTGTCTGCTTTCTCTGGTCTCCCTTCTGGGCCTGGATTGTACCCCATGGTCAGTCCTGCTTCTGTGGGCCCTGGCGCATCAATGACTGCCCCCTCATCGTCAACCAGACAGTCTTAGACAGGCTTTCTCTGACTGGCCTATGTGAGGCATCCCACCACCCCATGCCCCCGTGACTATCTGCCCCAGTTATCCCCTCCATGGCACTTGCCTCCACTCGTATGACCTTGTTTGTTATTTGCTTCCAGACCAGATGTCAGCCCCCTGAAACAGGGCCCATGCTTCTCACCGTTCCATGTCCTGTGTCTGTCCGCACACAGTAGGGCTACATCCAAGCCCATAGATAGATCGAGGGAATTGTAAACACAGATTTGGTTCAGACCCTGGCCCTTCCAGGTCCCAGCTCTGCTCTTCGACCTCGAGCCAGTAATTTAAGGTCTCTGGCAGTTAGAGGCTGTGAAGGCCTCATAAGGTTGTCTTGTCCAGTGAGCTAAGGCTGGGCGTGGACTCCTCCAGGGTATTCAGTCAGCTGAGTAGCAGCCTTTCTAGCTCATGAACCACGAAACCCAGAATCATGGTTTTAGGGTCGAAATGCTGCATAGCCTCGAAGTGGCAGAGTCAGATTTGAATCCAAATCCTTCCCTCTCTAGGGGTGGCTTTGGGTGGGGGCAGGGGGGAGGCTTCCTGAGAGGTGTGAGCCGGGGCTGGGAAGGACGTATCTGGCCAGCTGCGGTTTGGGGCCAGCAGCCGCGGGAGGCCGTGATTCCAAGGTCAGTGACCGCGAGTAGGCACCTCTATGGCACCTGCGGGCTGGGGTCATGCCTTTCTGGGGGCGCCTGGGCCTCGGCCGCAGACACACCTGGGACAGCGCCCCCTCCCCATGCTGTCCCGCTGGGTGACAACTGGCAGGGACTCTTCAGGCCAGGTGAGACTCGATAGACTACCTGGGTCTCCCCTGCCCCCGCCGTGCTGGTGACGCCGGCGGCCCCCACGCTGTAGCTGCTGCCCCCAGCTCGCACATGACGGAAAGGGCCCACCTGCCGTCCAGGTGCAGCTCTTGTCACTGTCTCAGAGGACGAAGCCGGGTCCTCAGGTCCCGCCGCTGGGAGGCACCAGCACTGGGCGGCAGCAGGCCCCGGCTGAGCGCAGGAGCTGGGGCTCCAGGCCACTCTGCACCTCCAGACTGCAGCTTGTCTTTTTAGCAGCAGAAGGGCACGGTCGTGTCACCCCGGTGGCGAGCTCCTCGCCCTTCCAGCCCCAGCACGAGGGGAGGGGTCCGTCCGCTCACTCCCGTCCAGGTGGGGAGTTCCTGCTGCAGGGGTGGGGGAGGAAAGGGGCTGCTCTGAGCCAGACCTGGAACTTTTTCATGCCAAGCTGAGCCCCCAAGCCCGGGGCTGCGGTGGCTCTGGCACAGTAGGAGTGTTGGTGCCGGCCCCCAGGGCTGCTAGTGGGTCTGCACCTGGTGGGGGGGCAGTCACCAGGCAGAGATCCAGTGCTGACTTGTTCTGGAAATCTGTGTTTTAAACGTGCTGGAGGGCCCAGGTATGCAGTGACAAATCAGGTCACTAGCCCCCAGGCTCCAGGAGGTGAACCGCAGGTAGAGCCAGGTGTGGCCCCGGGCTGCCCCAGCAGCCGCCCTGTGTCAGCCGGGACGGCCCCTCCGGCCAGGAGAGAGAGGCCGGTGTGCACAGAGGAGAGGAGTTGGGGCTGGAGTGGAGAAAATAGCACCACCCAAGAATAACAGTGTCCCAGGCTGGCCTCTCAGACTGTGGTAACTGTTCCTGTGGACAAAGTCCAGGCCAAACCAGCTGACTTTACAGTCCTCCTCCTCGTGGGGTGTTTCTCTGCTCAGAACCGGGGTGCGGGGAAGCGGGTATGGAGACCACAGGCCCTTTCCTGGGGCCCTCCCCACTCTGTCCTGAGCGCCCATCCCCACCCCAAGGAGCTTCCAGACGTGTCAGGAAGGGTCGCCCTGCCCCCACACGCACACGCTTGCTCTCCCTTGGGCTCCTCGCCGCTCACGTTTGGCCGAAGCGGCCACAGCTTAGTCCAGGCCCCGGAGGGGTGGGTCGGTGGAGTGGGAAGCAGCTGTGTCTTCTGGCTCCAGGCGAAGAGGAGACTCAGCAGCAGCTGCAGTTTGGGTGGGGGAGCTGGAGGGTGCGTGGCAGCGAGAGCCTGGAGGGACCCTGTGGCCCTTAACCCTCCTCCTCCCCAGCCCACCCGGCTTCAGGGGGGCATAGCGCTGCTCTGTCCTAATGCCCAGCTCCCCAAGGGCTCACTGGTGACCGCTGCAGAAGGTGGGCATCTGCCTGGGGTCCTCAGCGCCTGTGCCTGGCCAGGAGGGTGGCCCACCCCTGTCTCTGGTGCCTGCCTGTGTTCCCTTCCAGCCCCTGCGGCGTCAGTGGCCAGCAGTGGAAGGGGCGGCAGGGGTCCAGAGCATCCTCAGGGAATAGCCAGCGACTCAGCAGTTGTGACCCTTCCGGGACACCGTCCACACAGCCAGGGGCCACGCTCACGCTGGAGGTTGCTGGCACTACTTGTGCCAGCTGCCCGGGCCCCCGAGGCCTGCCCTTCTCGGGTCCAGTCTTAGGTGAGCTGCTCCGGGGGGACCCAGCTCACCGCACAGGCATGGCCATGGGGCTTAGGGAGCTGGGCTGGCAGATAACACTCACACTCCTCCAGAACCTTCCATGGTGCACTTAGTACAGAAGTACAGGTCAGCTGAGCCACCCTCACCTTCCACTCTGTCGCATCAGAATCAACAAACTGCGGCTGTTGCCACCTGCTTCTTCTCCAGTTGCGCATTTTCCCTGTTTTGCTGGAACACAACCGCAGTCACTCAGTGACATATGGTTTTGGATGCCTTCGAACTGTGACAGCAGAGTTGAGGAGCTGATCAGAGACCTGGGGTAGCCCAAGACCCCTAAAGTGTGGACTGTTAGCTCTTCACAGCAAGCTTTCCAGCTTCTGGCAAATCATGCTGAGCGGGCAGCTTTCCTCCTTGGCCCTTCCTGTGAAGCTCAGAAAGTCAGTGCTGGTTTTGAAGGCAAATCCGTTCTGTGTCACTTCACGCTCCCAATCTCCATCATGGTGGTGAGAACGGTAATTAAAATAATAGTCCTTTCTGCTTGACCCTGCATCTTTGAGATTATCTGGCTTGTTCATTGTGATGCAAAATGCTTTCTTCTTTAACTTGACGCAGGCCGCATCTTTGCTTGCAGCCTGTCCATCCCTGAGTAAGAGGGAGCTCGGTGCAAGCCAGGTTAAGTCAAAGTCTACTTTATATTCCTCCACCTGCCTGTTCGCCACCGAACCTACATATAGACCTGGAACTTCCCCCTCTTTGATATTTTAGATTTCTCAGGTTAGTAAAAACTAATACTTACTAATAGTGCTGAGCCCAGTTTAATCCTTACCAAGGCCCTATCCACGTACCAGGTATTTCTTCTCTCCCCATTTTACAGTATTGCCCCCTAGGACCTGAGCTCAGGCCCACTGCTCTCCCACCATGTCCTGGGCCGGGATTAGGGGACCGGTCTCGATCATGTGTTCCCCAAATAAGCTCATTTCAAGGCAGGGGTGTCTGGATACCCCCCAACTCCCATCGGCAGAACAGGGACTTCTCAAAGGCCAAGGGGTCTGTTTGAGCTGAGGTCCCCTGGGGTTCTGCTTGTGCTGAGAGCTCACCCCACATTCCTTTACCATCAGAGCCCTCATCTGCTTTCACCTGAGGGTGTCCCAAAGGCCAGGCCTGCGCCTCCCCTGGACCACCCAGCATGAGGACTCCTCAAAACCTGGAGGGGTCGGCTTTTTAGGCTTTGCCATTTCTGCTCTCAATTCACTATGCCTATTCTCTTGGTCCTCCTTGGGGTTCCATGATTCAGAAAGAGACCACAGGCTCATGTGGTGACTGGTACAGCATCATGCGCATGAGGAGCTGACCTCTTTTTTCTGCTCTACTGTTACTTCGTTTGACAGGTGGAATCATGGAAGAACACGATCTCAGGCTCCATGCCCCACAGCTGTGTATGTTCTCTATTCTCCAGTTGTGCACTTTTCCCTGTGCCTCCTAGGAAGCTCAGGGTCACCTTTAAGATTCAGTTCAAAGATCTTGCCCTCCGGGTCTCAAAGTCCTGTTCCCACAGACCTTTGACCTGGTGTGTTCTCTACTCACCATGCACTTCATTTGAGGACATTCATTACCTAGCGACTCTCCCTTAGGCCACCTCCTGAAGCTCATCCTTCAGGACGCCCTATGTTTGCTGAACAGTTGAACTTACTACAGCAAAAAATTGGCGCTCAGAAACTTGGTCCCCTTCCTCTGTGTGCCTTAGACCAGCCCTTGTCTTTTCAGGAAGTATTTGCTATTTGGGAGCCATAACAGCCACCATGTCATCTGTACCTCCTCTGGGCTGCAAGCCACGTACACCACAATTGTGGGGGGTGGCTGAGGTCCTTTTAGCAGAGGAGTAAGCTGAGGCTTGGTGAGGTTAAGCACTGTCCCCCTAGCCCTTCATCGGGGTGCAAACTAAACGCTGCAGGGGTGTGCACGGCTGAGGGAGGTCGGCATCCATGTCTCTTCCTGACTTGCTTTGAAGTTCAGTTGGTATTTTTTCTTTCTGGGCCACCGCCCCCCTCCTTTCACCCAAAGGCTTAATTCCAAGTTGTTCCCAGTGTATCATATCTGAAAATGTTTATTTGTTCATACCACAGATTCCAGAACGGAAACAGCTCTCCATCCCAAAGATCGAGTCTCCAGAGGGCTACTATGAAGAGGCCGAGCCCTATGACATGTCTCTCAATGGTACCTCCTGGGGCCGGGCGGGGGAGACAGGGAGGGGGGTCCAGTCGCTTCCTGCAAGATGCCAGCACTGGAGGCAGAGGGCAGCCTGGGCTGCTGTGACCAGCACGGAGGGACAGAGCACTGTCCCTCGGGACCGCTGGGGGCCAGAGGCCTGGAGCCAGCGTGGGCTGCCCGCCGGCACGGTGCACAGCGGATGGGTGTACTGGGCGAGGGGCTTTCACTGCCCCGCTGGATTCAGCACTGAAATGTGCTGGAGGTGGGAGGTGTTGTCCCAGGGACACAAGCTCCTTGTGGCCTGGCTGAGCCGGAATGCAGTCTCCTCTGCTGGACCACTAGCCATTGTTCCCCCACATGCGCCAGCATGCCTCCGGGAGCAGGAACTCGGCAGCACTCAGGGGAGCCAGTGTCACAGCACTGGGTTCTGTGAAGAGACCACAGTAAACAGGAAGTGTCAGGTGCTGGTCAGGGGTTAGTATGGAGAGCAGCAAAGGTGGCAGAGGGGTATTTTAGACAGGGAAGGCTTCTTTGACACCATGACCTTGAGCTGATTCCTGGATAAAGTGGAAAGTGGGTAGCACAGAGATCTGTGGGAAGAACATTCCAGACTGTAGTATATGCAAAGTCTCTGGGGCAGGAAAGTTCTTGGTACATTTAAGGAATGAGAAGGAAATCAGGTGGGGCAGGGGAGAAAGAACAAGGACTGTGGCTGTTCACAAAGTGAAATGCCTAGCTTTAGAGGGTTACTCAGAAGTACTTGGTATTAAGAAGATCTACGCTGTGGGGGCAGGGCTCACACTGGAACCTTTTATCCATGGCCAGTGGGTTCAGCCTGAAAAGTCAGATCAGAGATGCTCTTGGTGCAGGACTTCTGACACACAGAAAGGTTCTAGAACAAATGACTGTGACCCTATACTCCTGGGCAGCTGGGCTTTGCTCCTCTTCCCTTCTCTGTGAGTGAAAGGTCTGTGAAAGCAGAAAGCAACTGGCAAGCACCAAGGGAAGGGTCCCTGTGGTAGGAATGCACGTGGTTGAGAGGGGCATTGCTGGTTTCATAAAGAACAGGACCAGGGCGAGGTGGGGCCCCTTGGAAGCCGCATGGGATTCTCGGAGCCTCATTGGATGCCTCTTGTCTTTCCTCACCCTTTCCTTGGGGCCTTCAGTCCCGGGAACTGTGTGGGCTGGGTTATTTTCTTCTAAGAGGCTGGTTTGGTAGGCAGACGTCACTGCGCTTAGCCCCTGCGTGTGGAAGGCGTTGCCAAGTCACCGGCAGGGCTGTGATTTCAGACCACAGCCCAGGGCGTGGTGCAGCCGTCTGGATGCGTCTGGAAGGTGAAGCCGTGACTCACCACGGGAGCACCTTCGCCCCATCTCTGGGATGGGACCCGTGCCAGCTGGGGCCTGCCTCCCAGATGCTTGGGGGTGGTGGGGGGGCTGTTTGTGGGGCAGACACTTCATCTCAACACAAACAAGTGGTAAGCGGGACCACGCCTCTCGGTGTTTCTCAGCAGCAAATTCGTGTTGACTTCAGCCAGGATCGGGGGTGTCAGACATACAAGTGTTTCTCGGGGAGCAGGTCAGCGTGGGGTAACTGGTCAGGCAGTAGTTTAGGGACCCACACTGCTTTTTAGTTTGGACCTGGTCATCCTCTACAGCCACAGAACTCCCTGCAGAGAGCGGAGGGCCCACGTGCTGCTTCCAAGCACCAGCGGGAGTGACCCACCCGGTTCCTGCCCACATCCCATTGTGATAAGCGGCCACGCGGTCCTCCCTTGGCTGTGGTGTGGCAGGGAGATGACGGGCCCGGCCAGGGTGGGTCCCTCCTCAGCGCCCCCACCTCTGAAGGGAGAGCAGCACCTCTGGCGGACAGGTGGTGGTGTCGCCCCACCTGGCGCTCTCTGTGTCCCTGAATGGGGGCCTGGCCCACTCGTCACCTTGTCTCTCTCCCCCTTGCCTTTGTCTGTGCTTCTGGACCCCACACAGGGCACTCTGGCTCCTGTCTCCCCACCGGAGGCCCCAGCTGGGCGCGACTTCCCGAAGGAGTCATTTACGCCACCATCACCTTGGGTACCGCCTGTCCCCCGCCGGCATGCCACTGATTCTGTGCCTGCTGCCCGGCCATCAGGGACGGGTGCACACCCTGGGGTGGCCGCTCGCCTCTTGCTGTCCTCACGCATGGGCATGCGCATGCCAGCCTTCTGGAGGAGATACTGGACCCACTCGCGCTCCACAGACCCCACCTGTAGCCTCCAGGATGTGTGGTCGTAGGGCCAGGGTTGTGCGAGCTGTTTCTGCTCCATGTCCCTGAGGACCCGCAGGTGCAGTGGGGCGCAGCCCACCTGGGGATGGCAGCTGGGGATGGAATGATCCGAGCATCTTACCCTGCAGCCTGTGGGCCAAGCATCTGTTTGAAGAACATCCTCCATTATGGTGCCGCTATA
Organism: Galemys pyrenaicus; assembly: GCA_019455555.1. Classification (NCBI taxonomy): domain Eukaryota; kingdom Metazoa; phylum Chordata; class Mammalia; order Eulipotyphla; family Talpidae; genus Galemys; species Galemys pyrenaicus. Next base: position 6,681,803 of record JAGFMF010011658.1, on the reverse strand, counting down.
ACTGTGTGTAGGGAGACGTCAACACATTGGTCCAGAATTCCCTCCACACTGCCCGAGGTAGCTTGAGCTACTGTGATTTGCTGTATCTCAGTTAATTTCCCCACCCTCCTTTGCTTCTCCCAGGACAGGCAGACTTTCCAGTTCTCCACAAAACACAAGGGCAGCCCAGAGGCACAGAGGGGTTTGCCCAAGCACTACACATGAATCACTAGCCTCCCTTGCTAACTTTTGTTACCAAAGGGGGTATCCCCGTGACACGGCATCCCCCCCTTCTCTGCTCTCACGATAATGCTGCAAAATGAGGACGTTTCTTTCCAAAACCCAATCGGCCATCTCCAGTTGTCTCAGCGCTGGTCTGTTTGCCTAAATAATTTTAAGTGTGCTCTCTCGCAGCCTGTCACGGGCAGATGCGAGCCGCGTTCTTGCTGGTGACATTTGCATGGTTTGCTCCTCGGTGGACGAAATCACCTCCCCCCAGCCTCTGCCTGCTGAGTGCTCGTTGCAACTGAATGACTGTCTTAGTGCATGTAACCATCTCCCCTTCTTTTTTTTTTTTAAAAAAAACAATTTATGAGCATAAACTCCCAGGACTAGGACTTTGGGTCGAGGGCATAGGTGTTTTCATGGCTCTTAAAACAACGGGCTGCCTGATTGTCTTCTGCGAGGGCTGCCTTCGTTCACGTTCCCCAGCGGTAGAGGCCAGGGTGCCCCACCGCATGGCCCGGCTATCGTCAGCCTTGGCTTACTTAGTAGGTGTAAAATGATGAACTCTGCAGCTTTTTAAATTCAACCATGAAGGTGAGTAATGTACTGCTTTTAAAGAAAACTGCTATCAGAATATTCCAAATGTTATTTTAAAAAACGAAAGCGCAGTTTTCGTTGGCATTGTGGTTAGAATGACTGCGTCGTGGTCTCACAACAGTTTCCTGACTTCGGACTCGCATGTGATTGTGTCGGTGCACGGGGAGCTGGCTGTGTAGGCACAAGGGGCTTCCCGTGAAGTCCCGGGGCCGCTGGGCGGTCGCTTTCCTGAACGGTGTCGCTGGGAGGAAAGAGGTTTCACACCCGACTCGGGACAGTCCGTGTCTGTGGAAGTCACAGGGAAGCAGATGGAGGCCCATGTTGTTCGGGCCTGCAGGGAAGGGAAGGAATGACCCGCCATCCAGCGGAGCAGCTCACACCTGCAGGTGGCCGAAGCGGCCGCTGGGCAGACCGCAGGTTGTGACGCACAGGCTAGGCTGCCCATGCCGGCCGGGCTAGGGCGGGTGTCCCCCGGCCCTCTCTCTGCCATGTTCTGCTTTCAGGGGCTTATTGGTGGAGTTTGTTCTTCACCTGGCTTTGGCTGGGCCTGGCTAGTGCAGGGAAGCCGGAGAACAGAGAGGCTCTTGCAGGGTAGGGGCAGAGGGGGGTGTGGGAGGATGCATAGACCCGGGTGTGGCTCGTGCCACAGTGCGTTGGGACTCTTTAGAAGCAAACAGAGGTGTGCTTGGCTTGTTGCCACAGGTGGAGGGAGGGTCTGAGCTGGCAAGGGGTAGCAGAAGCAAGTTCGTGCTGGAGGGGCTGGTGGGAAGAGGAGACCCATGTCTGGGGTAGCGGGAGGGGCAGAGTGAGCATTTAGGGATGCAAAGGTGGGGTGCCATCTCCTGCTCTAAGTCACCCTTTATTCCCTGGAACCACGGCTCCTCCCTTGTTCAGGGACAACTTCAGGGACAGGTGGGCCCAGTGCAGGCAGCTCGTGGAAACTGCCTCGTGTGCAGCCCTGGGCCCAGAGGGTCGCCCCCTCTCCCCTTTAGAACCACAGAGTGCCAGGTCCAGAAGAACCTGGAGGCACCTCCCCCCACGGCTTCAGCCTCTGGTGGAGGAAATGGAGGCCTGGAGAAGGGGACCTGGCCCTCCTGAGAGCTAGCCACGCTTTGTGGGCTCCGTCCGTCAGAGGTTCCTGTGGGGCCTGAGGTGAAGCGAGGGAACGGGACAAACTCCTGGATTTCAGTTGTGTCTGTGCCACAGCAGCGCCCAAGAAGCATCGCTGGGAGCTTGGGGGCCTTAAGGTCTGCGGGTGTTGACGGGAGGATGGGCTATGGTGCCTGAGCTTGGAGAGGCCGTGGCTGTGGCCAGGGCACCGCTGGCTGCCTCGGCCCGCAGCCCCGCTCTCCCGGACACACACGTTTCGGGCTGCCTGCCGGGCTGTGACCGAGCGGGTCTCCCTTGCAGAGGACGGAGAGGCCGTGAGCAGCTCCTACGAGTCCTACGACGAGGAGGAGAGCAGCAAGGGCAAGTCGGCGCCCCACCAGTGGCCCTCGCCGGAGGCCAGCATCGAGCTGATGCGTGACGCCCGCATCTGCGCCTTCCTGTGGCGCAAGAAGTGGCTGGGGCAGTGGGCCAAGCAGCTGTGTGTCATCAAGGACACCAGGCTCCTGGTCAGTGGCCTCTCGTCCTGTCGGGATCCTCTCTTCGGCATGGGGTGGGGTGGGGGAAGACGGTCCGTGGGTCCAGGTGCCTGCAATGGTTTTTACCAGCTTTGGTGCCTCTTCCTAACCTGGAAGTATATGCAGACTTTGTGTGCGTGGAGGACCGTGCTTCTCATAACCAGAAGTCCAGTAGTTTCCCTCAGGCTCCGGGCTGGCTGGGATTACCGTCCCTTGCCCCAGCGCCTAGTTTCTGCACCTGCCCCGCCCCCATCTTCTCGGAGGTTGCAATCTCTCGAGCTGCTGACTAGAAGCCCCAGAAAGTGCTACCTCTAACCACAGCCTGTCTCATGTTACTATAAATTAAAATTCCTTTTTCTGCCCTGACTTGAAGTTCCGCAGAGTTATTATAACACCCTACCTCCCCTGCTACAGCCGTGCTGCTGTTTTCCGGTAATCATGTTAAGCAACCCTGAAAGGACCCCCCATTTTACAAACGACAGACTGAGGGGCAAAGTGCCTTTACCCTGTCTGAGTGAAGACGGCCTTCCCTTTCTCTGTGTGCATCTCATCTCCCGACCGGGCTTAGCTTGCTGGGCTTAGCCTGCATTCCTTCCGGACCCCTCGCTGGCCAGGCCGAGCAAGACACACAGAGTTCGGAAGTAGGACGGCCGCTTTCCACCAGGTTGTCGAGTGGCCCATGAGGACGTATTTCAGGGACCAGTCCTGGCCTGCAGTGAGGTGGAAGCAGCTGGGGTGGTCCCGGGCCTCCTGGCCAGGGGGACATTCTGCCTGGTCACTCTGATACTGAGCACGAGACTTGAGGTCACAGCCATGCCCCAGGGAGTGTGGCCTGTGGCTCTGTGGGCGCAGTCACGCTGAGTGGGTGCTGCAGCCCCCAGGCCCTCCTCTGCAGCACCTGGTGGGGCCTGGCACTGCTGCAGGGTAGCATGCCGTCTCTGCTCCCGCAGTGCTACAAGTCCTCCAAGGACCACAGCCCGCAGCTGGACGTGAACCTGCTGGGCAGCAGCGTGGTGCACAAGGAGAAGCAAGTGCGGAAGAAGGAGCACAAGCTGAAGATCACGCCCATGAACGCCGACGTGATCGTGCTGGGCCTGCAGAGCAAGGACCAAGCCGAGCAATGGCTCCGGGTGAGCAAAGCCCCCGGGCTGTGGGGAGACGGGTGGCTCCCCTCTAGAGCGCCCAGGGGCTCCTGCACTTCTGCTCCCCAGCTTTTTACAAGAGGTGTGGACACTGCCGAGGCGAAGGGGGTTCTGATTCTTCAGGTTCCTGGGCTGTGTGTGGCCTGAGAGGGCACCAGCAGCCGCAGGGAAGCGGGTCCCGGGCTCTGCTGCAGGCCTGCTGCATCCTTCTCGGTGGCCTGGGCTGGGGCTCACTGAAACCCTTCGCCCCTAGCGAGGCATCACCAGCCCCCCCATTAAATAGTAGACCTCGCTGCCACTTGCACAGTGCCTGGGACTGTGGCTCTGAGCCAATGTGACCCTCCTAGCCACTGGGAAAGCTGGGATGCCAAGGATTGGAGACTGAGGGTCAGAGGGAGGAGGTGGCAGCCAAGATCGCCTGGCAGGTGAGTGGCAGAGCAGGGCCGTCTGAGTCCTGCCCCGAGGAGTGCTGCTCAGGGCAGCCCACTCTCACCTGTGCTGTGGTCCCCATGACGATGAGGCCCCTGGGAGGGATTTGCCTGCCCCGTGTTCAGGGCGAGCCTTCTAGTTGCAGACGGTAGAAGGATGGCGCTGAGCAGGCGCCCGTAGTTCCAGAGGCGTCTCGAGCCTAGCAAGTGCCTGATGGGGCCAGTGAGAGCGAAGCCCTGCCCTCCTGCCCGCCCCACCATGCTGCCTGGATGTATCTCCAGTGCGGTGCATCCTCTCCACTCCCCACCCCGGGCACGGCCCTGTGAACATAACCTTGGTGAACCTGTCGGAACAGACCTGAACCGCCTCCTTTAAACACAGCTGAAGGGTCACCGCAGCCCAGTGAGTTTTGTGGCTCAGCTTTGCAAATCTCCAGGAGGCTTTCCGAAGACTGTGGCTGCAGAAGGTCAGGCTAGACTATTTAAGAGCATGGTTTCTGGGTTCACATCTTGCCTTCACCCCTTTGAAGCTGAGTGATCTTGGGCCAGTTCCTGCCTGTGTGGCGCTTAGCATAGTATCCAGCATAGCCTGAGTCCCCCCTGGCTAGTACAGACAACAGGTGCAGAGGGAGTTGAAGCTTTGCCCGGGGCTTCAGAGCTGACTAAGACCAGGGCTCTGGACTGGTGGCTTAACTCTCTTCTCTTGCCCAAATCCCCCATCTCCCCATCAACCCTCTCCCAAGCTTACCCACCCTGTGGTGGGTACTTCCTCTTATACACACACACTTGGGCATATGCACACACTTGCATTGCACACACACAAGCACTAGCATGTGTGCACACGCATGCATGCACACATGCTGCGGCTGCTCCCAGTTCCCAACCCTGTTTCCCACCTGTCCTTCCCCAGACACCCACCCTCCGTCCCCAACTCTCACGCCCTCTTCCAAGACCCCTGGCCCCCACAGCCTCGCTGGCAGTTTCAAAGACAGAGAATGCTTTCAGAAGTCACAGCCCCTTTCAGACTTCACAGAAACCCTGTCCACCCACTCGGATGAGCACGGGCGGGCCCGGCTGGAGTTGCTGGCTCTCAGAGGCTGTGCACTCTTGCTGGCTGGCGGGGCTGGCTAGAAGGAACTCTGGACCTGCCGCATCTGTTCCGTCAAATCTACCTATGCTCCCTGGGCCTCCGTGCCCGACTCTGCATCTCACCTGTGCCCCCAGGGTAAGGCAGGTATGTGCCAGGAAAGGGGAGTTGCTGAGTAAGAGCAAGGCTCACAGAGAAGGAAGGTACAAGGCTTGTCCCCAGAGAAGGGAGGCGCCCTGAAGCCCGAACTCCGGGTTCGCGTGCTCACCCGGGCAGGGCGCCCGTGGGCCCAGGCCCCAGTGAAGACAGCGATGAGCGTGCCTCTCCTGAGCCGGGCGCCTTTTGCACAAGTCCTCACGGCTGCCTGTGGCGTAGGTGTCCCGTGTTACAGATGTGCACACTGAGGCCCAAGGTCAGCTGACTAGTGGCTGGCTCCCGGGCCTTTCCTGTACGCACAGCACCCCGGGACACACTTGGTTCCCCACGTAGACCCAACACCCGAACCGGAGGCAGCCTAGGAGCTAAGAAAGGCCCTGGGTGTCCAGTCCCCATGGCTGCTGCTTGGTGACTTTGATTTGTAAATGCATTTCCTGGTGGGGCCTGGAAAAAGGGGGTTGTGCCATGGCTTTCCCTGAGTATCTGCGGGGAGCCTCTGGGCGGAAAGTGCATTGGGCTGGCCTAGCTGCTACCTCTGGGACGCCCCACGTGCCCCAGCTGAAGGGGGCCCTGCTGAGTGTGGCCACAGGTACCACTGGCCAGATGGCCCAGCCCAGGCCCTGAGGTTCCAGTTAGCAGGCTCCTTCCTGAGGAAGCGGGGGCAGCCTGGGATGGGCCAGTCTGGAGGGCAGGTCCAGAGCCGTGCAGAGCCACGTCAGCTCATGGGCCTGCTCCCCAAGCAGCACGGGGGGCGCCACAGCAAGCCCCACAGCTGCTGGGAAGCCAGGGGCAGGCGAGTTCTTGGTCACAGCCCCAGCAGACCAGTCACCCGGGGTGGCAGGGGGCTCTCGGAGTCAAGGCTGCCTACTCTGGCTGTCTCTGGGCTTTTCTGCCAAGCCCCCATGCACCGGCCCAGCCCCAGGGGACGTGGGAGCGGCAGGAGGGAGGGCCTCAGGGGCCAGCACCCCATTCCACTGCAGCCTGCCCGCTGCGTCCTGGGGCCACGGGGGGTGGTGGGGGAGGCTCTGTCCCTTGGGCCCCCCCGCGTCTCTTCTCTGGTCTCCACTCACACCCCTGACCTCGAGGCCTCGCTGCCGGCCCTCCTCTTCCTTCAGGTCATCCAGGAGGTGAGCGGCCTGCCTTCAGAAGGAGCGTGCGAGGGGAACCAGTACAGCCCAGACGCCCTGCGCCTGAACTGCCAGAAAGTAGGTGTCCACCTGACTGGAGGAGAGAACTTCTCCATTTCGTTCCCGTAAAAATTAAAAGTGAAAATCTGGGAGCTCTGCTTTTGCATTTCGGCCCAGACCAGTAAGCTCGCTGCCGCCCTGTGTCTGGGCGCCCACTTGAGTCTGGCGGGAAAACTGATGCAACCGATGCAGACCTAAAACACGTTCTTCGGGAAAGCGTTAGTGGGCAGAAGAAAGTGACAGAAGTGTCTTCTGTCCGCTGATGCTCACCATCGTGCTTCCGGGGCTGGAAAGTGGTCTCAGTGCTGGCCCTGACCTGAGAGAGCTGTTTGCACAGGCCCGAGGGGCACTGCTGAAGGCTCAAAGCCGAGTGGGGTGTCTGGGCCGACTGGCTGCCTGCCTTCCTGTGTGAGGCCCTGCACATTGGGTTGGGCATCCCTGCAGCTGGGGGCACTTTGGGATAGGCTAGATGACCTCACCAGGTAGGTCCTGAGAGCCCTGGTGGGAAGCCTGGCCCCGGACTCCAGGCTGAACCTCTGGCTCCATTCATGTCCCTTAATGTATGGTCTCTGGGTCAAGTGAGGCACGTTCTCTTCTCTGCAGGCGGACGTAACGGAGAAGTACCTGTCGGGCTCGGAGCACGGCAGCTCTGTGGACGGCCACGCGGACGTCCCCGAGACCAAAGATGGTACCGCAGCGCGGCTCTCAGCTCTGGTTGGGAGGGGGCGGGCTCCAGGCGGGAGACCTGGCTCAGCCAGCTTTACAGCTGCTTCTAACTTCCCTGCAAATCCTGCAGCTGCCAGATTTGGGAAGAAAGATAATGAAATTGGAGTTAAGTTGCATGCATTGCTGGAGGTAGCAGCTCCTTCCTTTCTTCTGTTTTTGTTTGCTAACCCTGTTCCAGAGAGTCTCGAGTGCCGACATATTTTGCGAGGAGGTGGTGGCCCCTCGCTGGCCTGTGCGGGCGTGCGCACCTGCGGGGGGTGCAGATGGGGGGAGGGGTGCTAGCGGCTATGCGCAGTGCTGACGCCTCTTCATTTCTCGACAGTCAAGAAGAAGTCTTCTGCTGGCCTTAAACTGAGCAACCTCATGAACCTGGGCAGGAAGAAATCCACCTCGCTAGAGCCTTCGGACAGGTCGCTCGAGACCTCCAGTAAGGCCCAGGACGGCAGGACAGCAGGGCGCGAGCAGCCAGAGCCCGTCTCCGGGAAGGGAAGGCAGCTCAGGCGGGTGTTTAGGGCTGGCTTCGAGCCTGCCCGGGCAGGGGAGCTGGCAGCCCAGTCTCCGCACCTTGGCCACAGGTGCTGCTTTGCGCCCCCCGCCGGCCGCGCTCCACGCTGGCGGCTTTGTCGAGGTGAAGGATGACCGATCGCTGTCCTCCTCGCAGTCTTTAAAATGCATGCGCTTGATCCCTACTTAGGGAGCGTGGCAGGCAGTGCTAGGGAAGTGGGACCGAGAGGGTGACGACAGGCGCGCCTACAGCCCAGGGGTGATGGCTCGTCCCGATGGCCACAGCTGTGCCCTCAGTGGGTGTCAAGGCAGGGCAGAAGGAGGCCGTCCCAGCCTGCGGGCAGGGATGGCTTCCCGGATGAGCCTTGACGGATGGGCAGGGACTGACATGGGGGACACCACGGCTTCCTCTGGACGGCCCTTCCCCCAAACTAGCAGCTGCGCGGCCCACCTTCCCAAGGCGTTTGCAGGAAGTAAGATCATCTGAGTCACAGCTCGCAGGAGGTCACTGTTGGACCTGAGGTCCTGGGGGACACTGCGGAGGACCAGAGGTGGTGGGAGACCTAGACACCTGCCCCCTGGCACGGCTCCTGCAGCCCGTCCCCCGCCCCCCCCGCAGGCTACCTGAACGTGCTGGTGAACAGCCAGTGGAAGTCGCGCTGGTGCTCCGTCAGGGACTGCCACCTGCACTTCTACCAGGACCGGAACCGGAGCAAGGTGGCGCAGCAGCCCCTCAGCCTGCTGGGCTGTGAGGTGGTCCCGGACCCAAGCCCCGACCACCTCTATTCCTTCCGCATCCTCCACCACGGCGACGAGCTGGCCAAGCTGGAGGTACGGCTGGCGGGGGCAGTGGGCACAGCCGGGGCGTGGACGTCACTGCCGCCGCCCGCGGCCTCCAGCCCTCCGGCGGGTGCTTCAGCTTGGCCCCGTGTTACTTTTACTTTCTTTGCCCGAGGTTGTTTGCGTTAAAAAAAAATTTCCGGTCGCTTCTGACCTCAGGGTGGTTGAGTTATAGGAGTGGGACAACCAGCTGCTTCCTGTACTGAGGGCGGGAGGGATAATTATATCCCCTGAGCTGTGGGAGAAACCCACGGACTCGAGTGGGGCGGATTTCGTGCCGCCAGAGTCCGGTACATCAACGTGGCCCTCGGGCTTATCTGAGAAATTAGCTTTGCGATGCGGTGATGTTTCTGCTACTCCTCACCCTGCTTGGTGTAACGGTCCATTACATGCTGGGTGTGAGGTACTGCGTGTCCCTGAGCGGGGAGGGCGGTCAGGGCGCTGAGGCACAGCACACCCTCTCTGTTCACGGGCCAGCCTCCAGCCAGGGCTCTCCATCCAAACGCTGTGGCAGGACTGCCCTCTGGTGGCCGGAAGGTCCATGTCCTGCTTGCTTCCCAGGGACGTGCCCGCTGTCCCTGTCCTCTCTGAGCTTGTTCTAGTGTGAGGGACCTGTTCTTCAGTAGTTACCCAACAGGTGTTATGGAGGTGAACAGGTGCTGGAAAAACATTCCAAGGCCCCTGTGCTGGGAACTTGGGGGGGATACTGGGAAGGCCAGGAGGGAAGGGGGTGGAGCCTGTGAGTATGGGGCCCCTGAAGGGGTCAGATTGTATTTCGAGGTGTCTCTCCAGCTGCTGTGGAGGAGAAGCTAAAACGAGACTGTTAGGAAGCTGTGACGGGCGCCCAGGGCAGAGACGAGGTGGCAAGCATGGAGAGTGGTCTTAAAAAGCTACACTGGGAATAAAGGGGGCAAAGGAACCAGCTAGAAATCAGATTGGGCGTGGAGAAGCCCCCCTGGTTGGGGAGCATAGCTCTGAGGGTCGCGCTGTGTTGGGTGATGCTTTTCCTGCTGAAAGTGAACTTGTAGCGTAGATAGATTCTGTGTTTCTCAGAATGGAGGGGATAAGTCGTGTTGGCCTTTTAGTAGAAAAAAACCAGTATACACGATTAGAATGCGCTTGGCCCTGGAAGAACGTTAGGCACCAAGTTCAGTGGCAATTAGCTCAGGATTGGTCTCAGCTGGCTGCCCTGGTGGAGGCGTTTGAGGCAGCTTGGCGTTACTGAAGCAAGCAAGAAAAACGTGAATGCTGTTATTTCTTAGCCGGAATCCAGGCGGTCAGCCATGTACAGACTAGACTTTGCCCGAGGTTGTTTGCGTTAAAAAAAAATTTCCGGTCGCTTCTGACCTCAGGGTGGTTGAGTTATAGGAGTGGGACAACCAGCTGCTTCCTGTACTGAGGGCGGGAGGGATAATTATATCCCCTGAGCTGTGGGAGAAACCCACGGACTCAAGTGGGGCTGATTTCCCTCGTGCCGCCAGACAGGGTCCTCGGGGCTTATCTGGGTGATAGGGTGATAAGCCGAGAGGGCAGTTCCTAAGTCCGAGGTGCTACCTAAAACAATTGCCGGCAGTCCGTTAGCCTTCTGGAAATAACTGCATATCATCGCATGGGACAGATGTCCACAGTATCGCTGTGGTGGGAAGATGGCAAAGGGGTTCCCACGAGGGAGGGCAAGGGAACTTGTTTCCCTGCAGCAGGAACTATCTGGGTCCTGGTGGGGAGTGGTAGGTGCTGGTAAAACGAGGGTGTGTGGATGGGGAGAAGGCCTGCTGCAGACCTGCTCACAGCCCCGTGTCCCCTCCCAGGCCAAGTCTTCCGAGGAAATGGGCCACTGGCTTGGCCTCCTGCTGTCCGAGTCGGGCTCCAAGACGGACCCAGAAGAATTCACCTACGACTACGTGGATGCAGACAGGGTCTCCTGTATTGTCAGTGCGGCAAAAAACTCTCTGCTGTGAGTACTGTGTACACTTGTGTACACACCCCCCCCCACCCCACTCCAGCTTCTGGACCCCGGGCTGAGACTGAGAACTCACCTAACTGGGTGGCCCCAGCCTGCTCCTCTGAAGAAGGCCCAGGGCCGGCCACTGGGAACCAGGCCTCATGGTCTCTCCGGCTGTTTAGATGTGCTCCAGCTCATTGTACCAGAGTCCCCACCTTTCCTGGCCTCCCACTTTCCCCTGCATCCTTCACTGGGACCCTAGCAATCCTGAAATGTGCGGGGGAAAGTGGAGCTCTGGGGGAGCAGACCGTGCTGCTGAAATGGGTCTGGTTATGTGCAAAGCAGGCAGGTGTCTCGCCCTAAGTGTCCAGCGAAGATGACGTGAGCAAGGCATTTGTTGGGCGGAGGGCCCCAAAGGGGGGAAGTCAGGGTGAGAACATGGCAAAAGGAGCCCATGAGGGCGGGCAAGGGAACCTGCTTTCCTGGAGAGAAATTGGGAGCCAGGAGCTCTAGAGGGAAGGCGCTGGCGGAGTGCAGGACCCACCGAAATAGGGGTTGCTCTGGTGGGGCTCGCGCCAGCGCCCAGTGTCTGTGCAGCCCGAGGCCCTCCCCGCCCCATGCTGACCCTTCTCATGCTGTCTCCAGCCTGATGCAGAGAAAGTTCTCGGAGCAGAACATGTACATCGACGGCCTGCCCAGCCAGCCCTGCCAGGACCTGCTGTACGATGACGTGGAGATGTCCGAGCTGACACCAGTGGTAAGGGTGCTGCAGGGAGTGGCCTGGTGGCCGCCCGTCAGCCCCAGCCTCCATGCAGAGGGTCAGATCACCCCACCTGTGCTTGGGGTGCGGTTAACCACAGGGCCTACAGGGCAGAGACTTAGGTGCGGTAGCTCATCTTTTGTACCTGGGCTGTGCGCCTACCTGGCCAGGGGCCTTGTCTAGCGCCACAGCGTCCTTCCCCGCCGGCCATGGTGCAGGGGTCGGGGCTCTGATGCCCATGGCGGCAGGTTCGTCAGCGGCACTGGACCTGCTGTGCCGAGGGCTGGCGTGGGTAATCTCCCTTAACCCCAACCGCTGCTGTACGACAGTTCTCTTCTCTAGAGATGAGGGGAGATGCAGGAATGGGTTCTCGCGCCTAGGGCTTGATCCCAGCCTCCTCCTTCCACAGGCGCTTCCCCAGCAGGAAGGCCCCACCGCACGAGGCAGGGCCGATGCCCCCCACAGCCGGGGTGGGAGGCAGTGGGAACACACCCAACTCCCCTCCGCAGGTGGAGCCCACTGGGGAAGCCGCCCCTGCGACGGGTGATGAGAGCGAACCCGACCGCGTGTACCTGGACCTCACACCTGTCAAGTCCTTCCTGCACAGCCCGGGCGGCGCGCAGTCCCTCCCCCCCTCCCCCAAGCTGCCTCACCTGGAGCCCCCAGCGGAAGTCCTCCCCGCAGACCACAGCCGCGCAGACGAGGCCCTTGTGAAGTCTTCAGAGACCCCCAAGCTACAGGTACGGGTCGTCCCACAGGTGGGCGAGCCAGCCCCACCTCCCCAGGGCTGTACTGAGCCACGCTTGCTTCCCCCCAAAGCAGACACAGGGGGTGAGTCCGGAGCCCGGGGAGCCTTCTCTGAGAATCACAACAGTCAAAATCCAGACCGAACAGCAGAAAATCTCCTTCTCACCAAGCTGTCCTGATGCTGTAATTGTCACCCCAGCCGGGGCCAGCCCACCTGGGAAAGACAGGTCGAAGACCACCTCGGCAGGTACTGGCGCTAGACAAGCGCTGCAGCCACGCAGCGGGTGTGGGGACGGAGAGGTCCAGCGAGGTGACGGGACTTGCGGGTCACGCAGCACAGCGGCTCAGCGTCCTCTCCCTGCGAGGCTGGCCAGGGCTGAGCTCCCCCGCCCGAGCCCCGAGTTCTGGCCACGCCACACAGTGGGTGGGGGGAGCTCTCCTAGTTCAGCCTGGCTGACCTGGGGGTTCCCCTCTTTTAGAGATCAAACTGGGCAAAAATAGGACGGAGGCTGAGGTAAAGCGGTACACTGAGGAGAAGGAGCGGCTCGAAAGGAAGAAGGAAGAAATCCGGGGGCACCTGGCCCAGCTTCGGAAAGACAAGCGGGAGCTGAAGGAGACGCTGTCGAGATGCACGGGTGAGGCTCCTTTCAGGCAAAGGCTCTGTCCCTGCACTTGGCTCCCAGCCCCCTTTGGTCTCAGAGGTAGGCGCTCCTCTGCAAGTGTCTAGAGGTCACTGGGGAGCTCCAGAAAGTCTACATTTAGACACTTATTTCCCATGCACACTCCTTGGTCCTGCTGGGCTTCGTGGCAGGACTGAGCCTGTCACTGTCCGTGTTCTTGCATTTACCGCACCTGGCATGCGGCCTCTTAATCTGAGTTCCAGGTTATTTTTCAAATCATCCTCACGCATTCGTTAGCTGTGCCCTGGCAACTTGCCTCTTACAGGCTCTCCCCAAGCCCTGGCCTTCTTCAGAGCAACTCCTGGTGCCCATTCACTACTCAGATTACCCAACAGCACAGCTGACATAGGCAGATTTGGGGACAAACTCAGCTGATTCTGGAGAAACCTACTGGGGAGGAGGAGTCAAGAAATTGCAATTTTGTTGAGCGGTAATTTGGATGGTACTCTGGCCCACCTGCAGCACTTACTTTTGGTATATTCAGAGTTGTGCACCTGATTCTAGGACACAGTCCTCCCTCCCCAAACAAGGTGAGACCCCTTAGGACACTCCCCCAGCCTTCCTACCTGGGTGACTACTGCTCCTGTCTTAGGAACATGTGCCCACTGGCGGGAGGGCTGAGCTGCTGTGCAGCGGTAACGAGATGGAAGCTCCTTCCTACCCTGCAGGCTCGGGGCTGCTGCTGAGTGCAGAAAGCAAATTCATGTGCAGGTTTTCAACTGGGAATGGGTTTGCACCCCGGACCCCCTCCCCCACACTGTGCAAGGCTTAACTGTAGCCCTTCAGGTTCTAGGCAGGTAAGTCACAGGTCATGAGAAGCTAACTCTCGACTTCGAATCCCAAGCCCTCACTCGCATGCTTTCTCCACTGTCTTCCCCGTGAATGCTTCTGAGCGAGGCCCGACAAGGGCTGCTGCTCACTTGTGCCCAAGAGATATCGACCAGCCGTGAGCGCCTACGACAGGCTCCCACGGGTCTTCTTGGTGCCACAGAAGCAACCTGAGAACCCCAGGGAGGCATAAAGGTTTGAGGGGACGGGGTGGAGGTGCAGGTGAAGTTGCCCTCCCATCCTCTCAGGTCATTCTTGTACCGTCAGGGTCACCATCACAATAGCAGATGGCAGAATAACTGAGTGTCTCTAAGAATATACCAGAAGGGACGCGAGCCTTCCCCCAGCCTGTGCAGAACACCAGCACAGGACTGGGCTTCAGAGCTGCCCCATACCCAGCGGACTGTCCCCACTCTGGGGCCATCTGGGCCTGTTCTGCCAGGCCCATACCCACCGGGGCGTCCTGACCTTGGATGAAACCTGCTCTCTGCAGACAAGGGCATCCAGGCCAGCCTGGAGCAGAAGCTGAAAGAAATCGACGAGGAGTGCAGGGTGGAGGAGAGCCGGCGCGTGGACCTGGAGCTCACCATCGTGGAGGTGAAGGACAACCTGAAGAAGGCAGAGGCCGGGCCGGTGACCCTGGGCACCACGGTGGACGCCACCCACCTGGAGAACGCGGCCCCCCGAGTGAGTGCCGGGAGCCCCGGATCTGCCCTCGGGGCCTCCCGCGTCTGGGTTGGGGGAAGCGGGTTACGGCGCCCCAGCTCAGCCCCGCTCTCTCCTGCGCCGACAGCCCAAAGCCGCCACTGCCGCCCCTGACTGCACACCGGTCAACTCTGCGACGGCCCTCAAGAACAGGCCTCTCTCGGTCATGGTCACTGGCAAAGGCACTGTCCTGCAGAAAGCCAAGGTAAGTGGTCACTGCTGGCCTCCCTCAGTGCCGCCACAGCCAGTGGAGCTGTCCGCGCCCGAGGGACAGGGCTCCATCTAGCGCTGACCAACTGAAACAGCCCAGGTGGTCCTTCCTAGTGGTTCTCCGTGGGAGCCCTTCCGCTGCCCACCTCTGGTTACTGTAGAGTCCAGGGAAGAGCTATAGCAGAAACCGACGTACCGGGTAGACTAAAGAAAGTCAGGGAGCCGGAGGCCTGCTGCCACTCAAGCCAGCAGCCCAGAAGGGCGGCAGGTTGGCCTGAACCCCCCCAGCCTGGCGGCAAAGTCATCCAGGAGAACGGACGCTGTTACGCGGCCTCCCCCACGAGTAAACGCAGAGAGAACACCTCTCGGTCATGTAAAGTGCCCAGAGCTGCCTCTGCTTTTGGCAAACCCTGCTCCATACTTCTATCCTGCTTACCTGCTGGAGAGATTTGGAGACACCTGCACTGATGGCTGACTGATGGGCGGCCAGTACCCACCTGGGCCCCCCGCTCGATGCTCCAGGGAAGAGCACGCAGGGTTGAAACAATTGCTCCTATGCATAAATATTTTTTTCTTACATTTTTTTGTAAGTATATAGCAGTTGCCATTGAGGACAATTAACTTTCTTCTCTTTGGGGGGTGTTGGCATTTGAATGATACCCTAGGAATGGGAGAAGAAAGGAGGAAGTTAGGAGAGAAGCTTCGCCTAAAGACTTTCCTGGCGACATGGGTGTCGGTGACAATCCCGCT
This sequence comes from Galemys pyrenaicus, assembly GCA_019455555.1. Classification (NCBI taxonomy): domain Eukaryota; kingdom Metazoa; phylum Chordata; class Mammalia; order Eulipotyphla; family Talpidae; genus Galemys; species Galemys pyrenaicus. The sequence goes on along the minus strand of JAGFMF010011658.1, from coordinate 6,666,685 downwards.
TCATTAACGTCTTGGTTAAAGCAGCAACTTTGGAGAGGACGAGTCTGGCTGGATATGACTGGAGACCTTCAGCTAAGAGGACGCGCTGTCCCTTTCGAGCCAAAGGAAATGCTACAACAAAAGCAAGCTGCTTTGGAGACCCGAATCTGTTACTTATGCAAACAAGACATGGCTGTACTTAGGGGCTGTTCTGTCTTTCGTCTTTGAAGTTTTTTGTCAATTGCTTAATCGAGCTTGTGATGCGGAGACCTTGGAGAAAAACCAAGATAGCAGGCCCCTGGTCCACCGGCCGCAAGGCTTTGGTGGCCAGGAGGACCAAGAATCCTGACTGTCATCTCCTGTCTAATGCTCAGCCTTTGAGTTTCATTCTCCCAGAAATAAGCGGACCAGCTCCTGCCCCACGAGCATCAGCAGCATTGCTGGCACCCGCGTGGAGCCACCCTTGACAAGCTTTTGGAAAAGTGATCACAGGAAAATACTTGGGACCCAGAGGCGGCACAGGCCCCGCTAATTTAAGGACTTTTCAGCCGAAAGCAGGTGTGAATCAGCTGTTTTTTTTAAAGTGCTATTGTTGCATTATATAGAAAAAATGTTTAAAGTCCTGTAATTTAGAGCAGTGTAAAAAGTATCGAGATGTAACTGACTTTGTATCTTACCCTGGGGTGGGGGGGAAGCACCATGTTTACAGATCCAGTGCTGCGTCCAGGCCATTTTTAAGGAGAGCGCAGGCTAACACAATGCTCTTACTCCCTTTTCCGTTTTCTGACGTGTGCTTATGTCTAGGGCCCTTCTAAGCAAAGATGGTCAAATTCGGTTTCTTCTGCACCTGTCTTGTCTTCTGATGGCATTTTTTTTAGCACAGGTTGAAACATTTCATCTACCATCTCTGCCCCATTTCTGGGGGTGCCCAGCATTCCCTCACACTGGGTCCTGAGGACTAGAGACCTTTTCTTACTGTCTAATCCCAGGGCATTTATTTCCTTTGTCACAAACCCCTGATGTTTCTTTAGCAAGTGCTGAGTTAATTTTTTAATAAAACATTAATTGTATTTTGGGGTTCCCTTGTTTTTCACGGGAGACAACATCTTGATTGTTTGCCATCCAGTAAAAACTGGTAGAACTACAGGGTGACACTTCAGCAGAGGAATGTCAGCCTCACCTGAGCCACTTGAGCCAGGGCCGCTTCAAGAAGAGTATCGTTAACGGGGTATCAGCTACCAAGAAGAGTATCGTTAACGGGGTATCAGCTACCAAGAAGAGTATCGTTAACGGGGTATCAGCTACGTAGGAAGCATTTATATAAACTGATCACAAGAAACACATATACGAACACTTGAAAGGTTGCCCAGGTAGGAACAGACTTTTCAAATGACAAAGTGCTACACAGAACATGCAGTTTCAGAAAAAGTGGCAAGCTAGATTCTGTAATCATGGCTGATTAGTGTTGGTCTAAGGATAGCGAACAATTAAAAGCAGCCGAATAAACTAACGGATTATTTATCACAGAAACATCTTGAAGGAAGTGGAAAAGTTTGCCGCCAACCTCAGAGTAATCGTCATAAAATTATGATGAAAACATAGCATAAAACTAACTTGAAAATATTTCCCTGGAGAAGCAACCGCATCTAAAGTATTCAGCAAGTTCATCTAGAGAGAAAATGAAAGATGTATGACCTACCTGGGATGTCTAAACTTTTAAAGAAGATACTTCTCTGTAAGAAAAGGCGGGTCTGCAGTGAGGAATCCCCAGCCACACTGAAAAGGTGGCGTCTCTAGCAGCGCTTTGACTAGAAAAGGTACAAATTTTCAAGGACTGGGACCTAAAAAAAATAGACCTGTAAGCAGAAGACCCACAGTTTTGTGATTTTTTTTTTCCCTTCTTAATGTTCCAGCAATTCAAATAGGTCTTGTTCAGGGCTGAAACTGGGATGTCCAAGGGCCTGCATCATAAAACGAGTAAACTGCTATTAGAGATAATTCACACAGGTTCTCCACATCACCTCCTGCTGGGGGAACACGGGACTCTGCTGTTGCCTCTGCCATGACAGGCATGGAAACACCCCTTGTGCACGAAGGTACTTTTTACGTGCGCTTTATGTTTAATATCTAGCGCCACCACGGCGATAACCTCTTCAGGTCCTTGCTTACAAATCCTGCAGTTCTTAAAACTGTGGCATTTAAATCAAAAGAGATTTGAAGCTTTGTATATAAGCCAATCTTTACATTAAAAGCCATGATAAGGTCTGGATTTAGGTCAAAGTCCTACAAAACGTTCTGGTGAAAATCCCAATTGGAAACCGCACCTGCGTGGCGGAGAATGGATTCCTCAGTACTGCAGAGGGGAGTTTTACCAGAAAATATTCCAAATAAGCCTTTGCCACATATGTACACTTGCTCCTAGTAGACAGCCAGCCAACACTGCTTGAAGTGCCCCTTTAAGAATTTTATGTAAAAAGCAAAACAAAACCCCAGGCAGCTGACGCTAGATCTAGGCTTAAAAACGGCTAAGCCTTCTAAGTTCTTTAGTCTTCACTTGTTGACTAAGATTCTACTCCTCTTTGCCACACGAGGAGGAGCTAAAGAAAAGCACCCAAGAACATCCCCAGTAGCCTCTCCTAAGTCAACCTGAAAGCAAGACCCTCTGAGAAACGTGGCCCGGGACCCACACCAGCGTCACACGGCCCCAGAGACCAGGGCTGCCCGACCACAGGCCATGGGTATGCAAACCACCTAGTCCACATCCCTGCCTGGGGATCTCCCACTCCCCACACAGATCACCAGAGGCCACCAGCGCTGCTCAAGCCTGTTTCACACGAGAGCAGATACATCCGGGGCATCTCTGCGTCCCCACCTGTCTACCTTGTGGCACGGCCTCAAGGCACCTTGTGCCTTCTGGGCGGCGTGACCAGCCAACGAGGCTCTCCAGCAAGGGCTGTGCACAAAGTGGCCAACGCAAGGTTCCAGTGCCCTCGCGGCTCCCTACGTGGGGGGCTGGGGGGGCAGTCAGCAGAGCACAGCCAGGCGCAGGAAGTAGACATTTACTTACAAGCGTTTTAACATCATTAGTGCGTGCAATCAGCTGCTGCCATGCCCCCAGCAGCACCGGGTGAGGGGGGCAGGTGGGCTGGCTCCGGACCCAGCTGAAGCCGACGCCTGCGGAGGGCAGGGGCCCTTCAGTGCTCAGGCGGCCTCTGCAGATGCTGGGAGGGGTGTGGCTGCACGCCTGCAGGTTCTCGGTGGGAGCCCTGTACCTGGGGGGCATCTCCTCTCAGGGACCCTGGGAAAGAGGAGAACACTGAGGACAAAGGGAGTGAGTCCCCTTTGCAGCGCCACAGCCCACGCAGAAGAGGCATTACCAGGGGCCCCACAGAGCCTGCAGTGCTCCCCAGAAAGCCCATCTCTGCAGTGGGTGAGCGAAACCCGAAGGCAGAGGAGCTGCTTTCTGGTGGCCGGCTGATCTAATTATAAGGTCCTCAACAGGAACTGCAGGTGGCCTGTAGCCTGCCCAGCATCGTTCTGCAGGCTCGGTCTACTCCCTCCCTCGAACCCTCAAACCCCAGCCCCGCCGCCGCCTCACCCTCAGCTGATCACCGTGCACTGAGCAGACGCTTACGTGCCCAGCACCTGCTTCAGTCAAGGGCCTGCTGCTGGGTGGGTGCAGAGACCACCGCGGCTTGCGCGTGCCAAGCAGGAGCCCCACTTACGGCTCTCACAGTGCGGGCCCTCCCAGCCCGGCCGGCACTCGCAGCGGTAGCTCCCGGCACGCAGGATGCAGGCGCCCTGGTTCATGCACGGGCTGGGTCTGCAGAGGTTCACCGGCCGCTTGGCTTCTATGAGGGAGAATGTGTCCACCAGTCCCCGCCGCGGTTAGCCCCAAGAGCCCGACGCTAGGGACGCCTGGCCAGACGGGAAGCCCCGAGCAGAGTGTCCCCGGGGGCCCTTGGGCAGTAGGCCAGCACATGGCCGGTGCTTCAGACGGTTAAGGGGACCCCACTTCCACCCAGACCTCAAGGGGCATGAGGGGTCTCAGATGGGCTCGATTTAATATCACAGCCACACTACATCTAGAAAAGCAAGCAAAAGTACAGCCACAGGCTTGAGGCAGAACGGAGGTCACTCTGCAAGCAAGAGCGGGGAGTCAGACTGGCCTGGCCGCGCCCCGCTCTGACACAGGCAGGGGGATCAGCGGGGCCCTTGGGCCCTGGGGATCTATGGTGTCCTAGCAGTGGCATCGATTCAAACGAAGCACATAACTCCCAAACTTGGGAGAGGGGTCTACGTCGCTGACGCTCTCTGCACCTAACGTCAGACAGCGTGCGCCCTGCAGCGCTCCCCGTGCACGCGGGTGGCGCGGAACCTGGCGTGTACAAAGCACCTGCGGCAGCTGGGAGGAGCTGCTGCCCTGTCCGGAGGCAGCCCTGAGGGTGCGGGTGCCCCGCTCACCTGCACACAGCCACGCGACGAGCGCGTCCTGGTGGAAGCGCAGGTCCTCGTAGGCGGCCACGTGGATCAGGGCGTCCCGGGGGCCCGCGAGCCTCCGCAGCTCCCCGCTCAGAACAGGCCCCACGCCCACCACCAGGACGGAGACGCCATTGTTCCTCAGCTTCTGGGCCGGACCAGCCGCGTCCTCCACGCCTGTCCCGTCCGTGAGCACCACCACAGCCTTGGGGACCCCCGGCCGGGCACCCCTCTGGACAGTCATCACCTTGTCATGGATGTGCAGCAAGGCCGAGCCCACCGAGCCCGCCCCGCCCAGGTAGGGGGCCTGGCTCACAGCCCGCAGCACCGCCGTGCGGGTCAGGTGGGCGTCCAGCCCGAAGGCCGTCTGGACCAGGCCGCCGTACACCACCAGGCCGATCTGTGTCACGTCGGGGTTCACGTCAAACTGGAGCGCGCAGCTTCTCACAAAACTCTGCATCTGGGCGAAGTTCTCGCGTTCAACCGAGGCCGAGGCGTCCAACATGAAGACCAGGTCCAGCGACTGTGTCCTGCAGCCTGTGGGAGCAAACAGGGTGGGCCTCGGGGGACAGCTCTGCACAGCGGAGTGGGGGCTCCGCTGGGTTAGGGAGCGCCCACAGCTGCTCGTCTGCTGTCTGTCCACTGCAGCTCCGGTGCTCCCTAGAACACTGGACTCAGCTGGTCCACACTCCTAGCCACCCTGGCAGCTAGGTTCCACCTGCTGCGGTGGACATGAATGGCCACCAGAGTGATACCCACCTCCCACCTCCATGGAGAAAAGCGGGTGCCCTTCAGCTGTGCCATGCCATCTCCGGCCGTGGGCCAGGCACCTGCCCACCGTGGGAATAGCTACTCCCAGGGGCAGTGTTCTCCCAAGCGCCCTCTAGTGGTGGGTCATGAGATCGATTCATGGGAAGGGAGACGGCACAGAATGAGGTCAGAATGCATCCCAGGCAGAAAAGTCTTTCACAGAATGTTCCGCGCACGTGAGTGTATGCACACGAGCACGCGTGTACTGGGAGCGCAGCTCTTTCTGCAGACTGCCAAAAAGAAGCTGGAAAGCTGCTGTTCTAGAGCATGCTTAGTACCCACAGAGCTCCTTGCTAACAAGAACTATTGATGCAGTTAGCAGCGACACCCATGCCTTTCCAGGTACACACTCTGTACGGCGTCCATGTCTTCAGCCTCGCAAATGCTCTTGGGGTGGTGCTATGATTAGTCTCATTTTATTGACCAGTACCCTGAAGTTACGTGGCAGCTGGTTCCACCCCTTGGCTAGTGGTCACCAAAAGAAGGACAGGCCTGCCCACCAATGAGCTGACTAGTCACTGCAGGCTAGTCTGCAGCCGGCACAGGCAGGGGACCTTACCTGGCTGCAGTCGACCGCACAGCTTCCTCTGCAGCGCGGGGATTTTGTTGAACAGGTCCTGTGGGCCAGTGTAGGCCATGACGTGCTTGGGACTGCCCGTGACCTCCTCCAGCTCCGCCCGCACGGCCTTGCTGCCCACAGCAAGCAGAAGCAGCTCTCGGGCCCTCACGTGCCGCGCCGGGCCAGCCACTTCATCCTGGGAGCGCGACTCTGTGAGCAGGACCACCACTCTGCGTGGGCGATCCTGGCCTGTCCTGCTGGCGCTCCCAAAGCCTCGCTCCGCTGCCTGCTGCAAGGCACGGCCCGTCAGGGTGGGGCCGCTGCTGTAGGGGATGCCATCGAGGCTCCTGATCAGGTCTGGCACATCCTGGTACTCGCCCACGGGCACTGCCACCACCAGCTCCCGGCTGTACCGAGCCACGCCCACGCGGGCCCGCGAGTCCTCGCCCAGTGTGGCCTGCACGAACCGCTTCACAAAGGCCTTGGCCCGCAGGAAGCCCTCCAGGGTGGTGCCCGCCGAGCTGGCCAGCAGGAAGAGCACGTCGACTCTGCAGTCCAGGCTCAGCTTCAGAACTGCCAGAAGCACAGCAGCAGTCACCCGTGGCTGCCTGCAGCACGCAGGCCTCCCCCGGGACATCCAGCCACCATGGGGCCGGGAGAAGCCCCCCTCCCAGGAGGGCCCGGGAAGCCGAGGCTCCAGGGACACTCAGAGTGGACACTCAGCCAGGGCTGGCCACGGGGCGCTCCCTCCCAACCTCCTTGAAGCTCTCCATCCAACCCCTCGTCAGCAGGGAACAGGAAATCTATCTCCTAACTTCTTTCCATATGATTAGTGCTTCTCATGTCCTGTTTGGCAAAACACCACGTACTTCCAGAAGCTTCACTGCTCTGCCTTTAACATTCACCTGACTTGATTCTCATGTAACTTGTGAGGTAGGCGGCCAAACTTGATTTCTTCCACGTCCACCCCAGTGGACCTAGGACTACACTTTTTAAAGTTATTAAATAGCTTCTATTAATTTTCAAGCACTGAGCTAAGGACTTTACATACATAACCTTATTTCAAGCTCCCAATAACCCTAGTTAAAGCCAACTGGAACCATCATTTCAAGTCGTCCCTTATCTCTTCCGATTCCCTATCGTATTCCTTAGCTCAGGACAGAAACCTTCAGTCTGTCCTATTTAGTCTAAAATTAACAGCAACATAAGCTGTCCACACCTGTATCATTCAGTTTGGTCTTTCCTCCTACTTAAACAAAAGAAGAATTTTTATTTCATATCTTCAAGAGCCAACAGTACTGAGACTCCTTCCTCCTCTCCCTGGAAGAGGTGAGAAGAGACTCTGGCCTGAACCAGGGCCAGAGCTGGCCGCCCCCGCAGCTGGGCTCTGCCACGGAGCAGTGCTAGCAGTGGTCATTCTAGAGCCAGAGGCCACTGTCCTAGCCAGGGCCTCACCACCCTAGTCACACGTGCAGGGAGCACCCGCAACCTAGACCACAAGAGATGCTGGATTTGGGGTGTCCTTGCAAAGTGGGTGGCTCTAAAACTCAAGGCCCGTTTCCACCTAGTAGCTGGAAGCGAGAGGCGGGAAGGAGTGGGGCTCCTGCTCCCCACCAGCCGCCGGTGGCACCCCCAGGCTTACATACCGCAGTGGGCCTCCCCTGCGAAAGCTGGTGGGCAGAGGCAGCGGTACCTGTCCAGGCCTTCCGGAACGCACGTGCCTCCATTCTGGCAGGGCTGCGAGTCACAAGGGCCTGCCACAGAGACGCCCATCAACAGCCTGGGACATCAGCCCAAGGCATGACCGGCAGGACTCCCTGTCCCACGGGCCACCCCCTTCTTCCCCCAGGACCACTAGGAAGCGGTGCCACACCCGTAGGAAAGAGAAAGCAGGCAGTGGCCACACGCGCATGTGATTTCGACGCTCCCCGGCCAGCCGGCTGCATCAAGGCCTAGGTGAGGGGTCCGGAGGGTCCCCTGGAACTGGGCTATGATGCTTCACGTTTGCTTGGGGCTTTGTAGCTAGAGGAGAGGCTGGTGCAGGTGGTACGGCCCCATCAGGCCTGTGTGAGTCACAGGCTCGCCCGGAGGTGTCCGGGGCCTGGCTCCTGGCCTGGCGCTGGGCACACACAACGGGCTGAACGGCGTGCGCCCCAGTTCCTATAGAAGTCCCACCCACAGTGGCTTAGAAAGTGGCTGTCTGTGGAGACAGGGCCTCCGGAAAGAGGGAGGTCCGCGGAGGCCACAGTGAGGGGACTGTGACGACGGGACGTAGAGAGGCTGCGGGAGAAACCAGCCCGCTGCTGTCCGGCCCGGACTGCGGCCTCCAGAACTGTGGGAATATCGTTCCTGGCGTCTGAGCCGAGCGCTCTGCAGGGCTTTCTCGGGCCTAGAGAACTGGTGCAGCGTGTCTTGAAAGCCACAGCTGCAAGGGCTGGGCGGCCACTGGGCCGGCTGACCACGAAGACTCGGCCTGCCGTGCACGGCGGTGGCAGCGGGCGGCGTGACGCTGAGCGCCGACAGCTCCACTGTGTCTTCCAGTCAGTGCGGCCGCTCAGCGCCTCTGCCGCACAGCCAGACAGAAAGCCTCGGTCCCGGGTTCCAGGACGGGGCCTCGTCCACTGCGCAGGCCCCCCAGAGTCCTCGTGCTTGAGGGCCTCATCCCAAAAGGGCTGAGGGTACCAGTGTGTCCCGTGTAGCCGTGCGGGTCCCACGCGGCGGCCGTGGGGACGCAGAGCACGAAGCCCAGCAGACGCGGACACTGTAGCAGGCAAGACAGTCTCTGCTCTTGGGCGCCCGGAGCAACGAGAGAGAGACACTCCTCTTCGAAGAGGTTCCTTTACGTCGGAAGCCACGGCCGTGTCACAGGTGGAGCGTCCGAGCTGCGACTCCCGGCACTCCGTGCCCCGAGCCCCTCCTCCGCCTGTGATACTGCAGAGGGAGGCAGCGCCACGCCGGGCCGGAGGGAGCAGACCCAGTAGGTCCCCGCTGCAACGGGTGGCTTTTAGCCTTTTTGCTTAGAGATGTTGTTGTAGTTCTCGGGCCACCTCCAGGTAATCCAAGTGTCTGCTTTTCCAAGATAGCATCGACCGTGGCAACTCTCAGCACCGGCCTGCTGTTCTGTCTGCTGGAGCACCCTGGACACCTGGGGCTCACTCACAGCAGCAACAGTGGATTTTAACGGAGGAGCTAAACGCCAGGTCACTGCTAAGCGTGACGTGTACACGATCACCTTGCACAGACACAACCCGACGAGATGAGTCTGTGAACCGCACACCCGGCGGACGAGGCCACAAACAGAAGCCACGCGCCGAGGGTCCGTGGAAAGAGGCAGAGGTGAGACTCAGACTAGGCCACGCTGTTGCCTAAACTGGAAGTCCCCAGGCTTAAAACCTGCGCGGGAGCAGCCCCACTTTGTCTCCTGTGCCTCAGCAACCAGCCGCGTTGGGGTTTTAGAGCAGGCTGCCGAGAGGACCCCCAGCCCTGGCGGGAGGGCCACTCAGGTAAAGCCACCGGCTCTGCCCTGCGCTTTCCCCAGCCGCAGCACAAACCCACAGGACAGGCGCCAACACACGCATGTGGCTTCGATGCTCCCAGGTCAGGGGGCTGCATCGAGGCCTGGGTGAGGGGAGCCGAGGGTGCCCCGGAGAACCGGGCCGAATGATGCTGCACGTTCGCTTGGGGCTTTGCAGCTGGCGGGCTCTTCACGGGCATCACCTCCTGCATCTTCAGGATGCCACACAGGCAGGAAAATGGGGGCTCCAGACCGAGGCACACATCACCCTGCTCGAAGAACGGAGCCGAGGCCCAGGGGTCCAGCCTGCGTCCAGCACTGAGGTGAGGCCGCCGTCTGCAGGGCTGCTGCTCTGTGCACACCGCTGGCGACGCAGACGAGCTGCGGAGGGCGCTGAGCCAAGCCTCTCTCCATCTCAGGGAAACATTCCCCTGGGCGAGTGAGGATGGGGTGGCCCGACCCCCCTCTGCCCTGGAGCTGCACCCGCCCCAGCAGAGCATGCCTGCTAGAAACCAGCCACATCCCAGGACCCGGGAGAGCCAGGTTCCGTGAGACCGACGTACCTGGGCAGGTGGTCCTGTAGCAGGTGGCACGGTGGGTTAAGAAAACTTTCTTCCAGCTACAATCCAAGGAAACAAACGGTGAAGGTCCAAGGTTTACCAGGAAGGTTCTTTAAAATGCTAACAGCGGAAATAAGACTCCAGTACAGAAGGGGGCCAAGAAAACCCCATCTGGTTGTTCCTTGCATCTACCTCAGCTTTTATGTGCACAGAGGGGGGTTCGTTTCAAACTACCCAGAGGCAAAGCTACTGCAAGCTGCTGGCGTGTCAGAGAACAGAGCTCCGGATGGCGGGACGGCATTCTACGGCGAGTCGGTCCCCGGGGCGACAGTGCAGCGGGGGCAGGTGGTTCTTGGGGGCGCTATTGGGAACTGGGCAACTGGACTCAGGCCACGTGACCCCAGGCCAGTTACTTTCCTTCTCTGATCTTCAGTTCTCCCGTCTAAAGGGCACCGATCTGCAGTTTACGCCTAGGAAACTCAGTGGAGAGAAAGGAGACTGAGCAGCCAGAGCACCAAGCCTCCGGGCCCCGAGCCATCACCCCCTCGCCCCACCCCAGACGGACACATAAGCACCATGAGCGGCTTCGCAGCTCAAGAGGAAGCACACAGCACCAGCCCCACCAGGCCTCGGAGGCAGCTGGAGCACTGATATTCTGGGCCAGACAATACCACTGCTCCTGGCTCCCACGGCCAGGCGTCCCCCCACACCCTCAAATCCACCGCTTCCTGATCATCTCCCTCTTCTAGAAGAGAAATGGCTCAGAGGACTGAATTATGTTGCCTAAGGTCACACCAGAATGGAACAAAGCTGGACCCAGACGCCCCCATCCAACTGCCAACGCCTCTCTGGGCCTCGTGTCATAGCTGTCCTGAATCTTGGGTGCTGCTGCAGCAGGAGCAGCTCCCCCCAGCCTTGGGCAGAGCGGCCTCCTTGAGGTTGACAGCAGCTCCAGAGATGGCCTCACCTAAGGAGATTCCCCTCTTTGGGCCTTGCAAAAAAGTCTCAAGTTTTCCAAAGAGCACTTCTTCCAGCCCTGCGGGCCGGGCCCACCCCAGGAGCAGCTAACCGGGCTCACTCAAGGGCAGGGTCCTGCAAAGGGCAGAAACATCCACTTAGGGTGAAAGCCAAGTCAATTAGGAACTCAAGATGTGGCTGGGGTCCAAAGCTTGCTGAACTGCCAGCTCATTAGAGAAGTCTTCCACCTCTCCGTGTTGACTCTGAGTGACCTCATAAAACCACAGATCCTCGCCCACAAAGTTGCTCAGGCCCTACCCTTCCCCACCCAGCCTGCTGGCACAGACACGGGCCCAGGCTTGGCCGGGATCTGAACAGGGCTCGTCCAGCTCCTCTTTCAGAGCTGGACTCAGATCCCGTTCTCTGCAAGGCCTTCCTGCCCCAGCGGCTGCGCCCAGCCACCGCCTACCCCATCCTGCCCGCCCTCATTCTGCTCCAGCACTTATCGCCACCCAGTGGCTCGGTTTAGGCACTCACTGTGCTCACTGGGGCCTCCGCCACGCACTGACGAGTTCATGCTGATGCCCCAGGGCCTGGGTCAGAGCCCAGAGCACTGGAGACCCGCAGGGAGTATCTGGAGTGAGGGGTGGGCGCAGACCTGCTTTTCAGAGGTGACACTAGGGCACGGTAGCTCGCCGGTGCCCTCGACAGCCCGGAGGGGCAGCTACTACGCCGAGTCCCGAGTGGCTGCGGAAGCCGGCGGTGGCGTGCCGGCTGTGCAGGGGGCCCTGGGATGGCAGCTGGCCTGCAGCCTCAGCACACAGCCAGGATGGAACCCACCGGCCTCCCCTGGGGCTCCCGGCTCTCAGAGCCTCCACGCCCACCACCTGGTTTCCAGCAACCTTTCACGACTGCTCTCAAGGGCCCTTGTCTAAGACATCCCAGGGAAGACAGGCCCTCCTGGTGCCGGGGCCTGCTGTCCAGCGACCTCTCGAGCCCACCAGCTCTTGGGGGCAGCGACGGCCCTTCCTGGCACACTGCCTGGCGCAGTGGCCTTAGGCCAGCTCACTGTAGCAGCTCCGTACTAGAAAGCTCAGGTTCCGGAGAGAACCTCCAGGGGCCTCTGACGTGGCACAAAGCCCCATTCCTGGGACACGTGCGTGAGGGCAGGGGCACGCCCTGCTGCCAAGCTGGCCTTTGGACCCCAGCTCAACCCTCGCAGCCCCTCAGCCTCTCCATGGCATCACGGTGCTCCCGCTCCGATCTCACTGCTCAGGGCAGGCCAAGGGGCCGAGACGCAGCTGGCAAAATGCCACCCAGGCGTCCAGAAGGAGCGAGGATGGAGCACGGTGGCTGAGCAGAGGCACTGTGCAGGAGGCACTCCAGGCAAAGCACTGACGGATGGGCCAGGGGCCTCCAGGGAATGGCTGCCAGCTGGACAGCGGGTGACCTTCGCTGCCAGGGCTCAGTCCTAAGAATCCAGCCCGCCACAGCCCCTGCAGCTGCATCCACCACAGGGTCTGCAGCCTCTTGCCCCGAAAGCCCCTACAGGTGTGGAAACTGTCGATGTATCAAAGAAACCGCGACCAGACACACTGCTGCCCTGCAAGCCTAGCTCCTGGCTCGCTCCTCGCCTTCTGGCCATGGGCTCTACCCTGCTCCCTCCCGTGCCCCCTGCAGCGCCTGACAGTGTGTCCGCGCTCTGTCCCTGGCAGCCTCTCAGGTCCATGGCTGACTCTCTAAGAGTTGTTCTCTGCAGCTCTGAGCACTCAGCCTTTGGGCCTTGTCCCCACCCAGGCTCTGACCCCAGACAGACGGACCTGGAGTAGGGACAGAGCGTGGTCAGCACGGCGTAGGCCCCCCGAGATCCTCTCCAGCACAGGGTGTGGCCAGCGTGTTCCCTGATGGTCTCTAGCGTCTTGCGCTCGCAGGGGTGAGGCTGGACCCTGCAGGCTGTGTCCACAGCGCAACAGACAAAGATGGGGTTACAGCGCTTTCCCCCACCAAGGCCACCACCCTCGGCCCCACGCCCTCCTGCCGCACTCAAGGCTGTGCACACCATGCGGTGGCTGCCGTGTCCCCTGCGGGTGGCCAGTCACACAGGCCCCGCCCCAGCTCCTGTGCCCGGTCACACGCGCACGTTTAGCACTGGACACGCTCTGGCTTCGTCTGGGTGAACCCGACGAAGATGACTCAGGGTCTCACCCCAAGCTGAAGCCTCCCTGCGCAGCCAACAGGGAGGAGCTGGCTTGGCTCTCCCTCCTGAGCAAGGGAAAGGGCTCTAGAGACCTGGGGCCAAGTCCTCAGTCCCTCCACTCGCCGAAGACCAGTTCGGACGTCCCCTCTCACTGGGCCTGACCAAGGGCGGCAGAGCAGAGCAGGCAAACCCAGGGCAGAGGCTGCCGGCTCGGGAACCCTTCACACCCTCACACCCACTTCCACACGGGCACGGTCACCCCCCGAGTCCCGGGGCCTTACCTGGGCTGGCGGTGGTGCAGATGGCAGAGTTGGCAAGGGCACTGAAGAAGCCGTTGGCAGCGTCCTCCACCTGCTCAGCCATGAGCACGTGCTGCTCCCACGGCTCGCTGGCCAGCGTCTGCAGCTCCTCCCACCTGGCCCCGCCCCAGCAGGGAGGTTACAATGGCCCGTTGCCGCACGCCCACCTGTCCCCTGGACATGGCCTCCCCTGGAGCTGCACCACCCCCACGATCAAAGCTACAGCCCGCAACCTCATCCATCTAGGATGCGGGAAAGGCCTGAGAAATGAGCCGCAGGCAGACTCGGGACGCCAGGCTGCGGGTCACGCGCGCTTAAGACGCCCCAGCTCTCTGGAGGACAACCGCACAGCTGGAGCCGTCCTCTGATGGCAGAGGTGGTACAGCAGATCCAGTCTGGCTTTGTAATCCCAGCTGGTGAGGAAAAAGGTAAGCAGACAGGAGATGAAGGAGAACAGTTCCAGGTGAGGGCCGGAGATGACAAATAAGGACAGCAAGAAACGGGGGAAAACACTGAAAAAGAGCAAAAGTGGACACAGAATTCAGAGGGGGCCTGGCGAGGGGGGGAGAGGAGACGCTGCACACCGGCAGCCAGAGGCAGCCCTGCTTGTGTTCAGGCACGAGTGGCGCTGGGACGGGGCCCTGGTCACAAAAAATGCATAAGTGAGGCTGCGAAAGCCTTTTTAAGAAAACAGGGCAGTCAGTAAATGCATTTAGAATCCCGCCCAGCAAAAATTCATCAAAATCAACCATAGTCTGGCAACAGGCAGAAACTGTACTTAGTTCTAAGCTCACTTACATAAAGCTTCCCAGAAGTCGTACAGACTCACAGTGCTCACAGTGCCTCGGACAGTGCCTGGCACACAGGTGGGGCTGCCCAGCTCCGGCCCTGTTAGTATCTAACCGTGAACCCCATTCACGGCATTTCCCGCTCAAACCCTCCAAAGATGCGGCAGCTGCTCGCAACCAACAGTAAAGCCTTTACCACGATCACAAAGCCTCGGACTGACGTCTGCCCCTCCTCTGCCTCATCTGTTGTGCTTCACTGCCTGCTGTGGGCTGCAGCCACGCCCTGCCTGTCTTGATGGTCCTAGAACATCCTACAGCCTCAGGGCCTTTGCACCTGCAATCCCCGTGTCTGGCCCGCTCCTTTCCCGATACCTGAAAAGTTTGTTCCTCACTCAAATCTGCCTGAAAATCAGCTCCTCAAAGAAGCCGCCACAGACCTATCTCAAAAAGTGATCCTCTCTATTCCCTACCAGTGTGTAACTTCTCACAAGTGTCTTTCCACTTGTGATTGTATTACTCATTCACTTGCTGATTTTCTAGTTCCTTTCCTAGAATGGAAGCCTCCTGAGGGCAGACTTGAGCTCCATGTATTGCTGTTTCTGTATCCCAAGAACCCAGAATAGTATGTGGCTTTACGGAAACAACCTGTCCTTACCGAGACAATAGACTAGATTTATAGAGTTCCTATGTCCAGGCACGATGCCCAGACCAGGCATTTTACTGAATACCCACAACCAGGAGCCCACAGATGTCACCTCCATCTTTAGGGCTGGGGACACTGAGGACCTGCACACCCCTCTCTTCAAAGCAGGCTCGTTCCAGCATTTGGAGAGATGTAGCTATAATGGGGAGCAGGCAGCCAGAGCCCTGCCCCTGCCTGCATGAGGGTCAGTGATTCAGATTAATCAGCATCACTTCTGCGATTATTCCACTCAAAACAGGGATAGGAGACTTATTTCTCCAGCTGGAGCTGGGCAGAGGCGAACTGGGTGCTGCTGCAGTCACAGTTCCAGCTCCCCAAGAGCCAGGCTGCAAGACCAGCAAGGGGGCCCTGAAGTTTCTGACCTCTGCTCGCCCTGAAGTGCCCCTCACCCACCTGGTGAAATGAGATGACCCCACAAACTTTCAGCCCTGAGAGTAAATCTGAATTGAGTTTCTGGCATGTATAACCAAGTATATTAAGTGCAAACTCTCAGACTTCCAAAGACTCGCGTCTTCCTGGGTTCCAGCAAGAAACAAGAAAATGAGGAAATGATGGCCCCGGGGGGACCAGGAGGGTCTTCCCAGCTCCCCTCTCCTCCCCCCAGCAGACCCCGAGGCCCTACCTGGGAAAGCGGACTCCCACAGCAAACACGGTGACGCCTCTTTCCTTCAGCTGCTTGGCTGGCAGTGCCACCTGCCCCTGGGACCGCCCGTCGGTGATGACGATGAGGATCTGGGGCACAGAGGCGTTTCTGCCCCCGGGGAACCCTCTGTGCAGCTGCTTCAGGGCCAGGCCGGTCTCCGTGCGCCCTCCCCTGCGTGCGCCAGGGGGAGAAAGAGCGTCAGGGATGCGGAGCGGAAGCCCACGGCGGCTTCTCGGCTGCTGACAGGCGCGGTCTCCAGCAGAGCTCCCGCGAGGGCTCCAGCGTGCGCCGCGCCTCCCGCCCTGTTCCCAGGACGATGACGGATGGACACGAGGACTTCAGAGTGGACTTGAGTCACCTGCACGTCTGTGGCATCACGTGATACCGTCACCTGTGCCTCACCCCAGTGATGCCGCTGGCTGACAACTCTCACCACGCAACACTCGCCCTACTCCCCTCCTATACACCGTTCCCGTGTCACGACTCAGCGTCTCCCTGGGGTGGGAAAGGGGCTCACTGAGCTCCTGAGGCCCCAGGAGAGTGAAGCGCAGGGCAAAGGTGTCAGCGCCTGACGCGGCTCATTCTGTAGCCAGGCCTTTCTGGGCCACGTCCACGTTCAGGGGTGGGTGCGGGGAGGCCAGGCTGTGTGGCCTGTCAGACCAGGGCCGGTCACAGGGCTCCCATCTCATCGGGATCCAAGGGCCCTCTAGCTGGCAGGCGACGGGTCTCACAGCCCGGTCAGACGGGCCGCGGGCTGAGCTCAGAACCAGCACGCACTCTCGACGTCAGGAGCTGGGAGGCTCGGAGGGAGGAGGCTGCTGGGAGCCAGCAGCAGGAAACAGTGACTCACCACCGGGGGCTTTAGGCAAAGTGGGTTCCACAGACAAAGGTGAGCTCCTGCGTGGAGGCCGATGGAATGACTGCAACGTGAACCCCACACATGGAGAAAGCCCCCCGAGATCATGGTTCAGAAGCACGACAGCTCAGGCTAGAGCTGGGTGGGCGCACTCACTCTCAGCCCGCGCTGAGCACAAAGGAAGAAAATGCTGCCTTCGTCCAGGCTTCTCAGGAGAGCCTGCAGCCCTCCCATTGAGTGAAAACATCCACCGCCTGGCTAGCAGCGTGTACACGTGTGTGTGTGCCTGTTCAGGTGTGTACACACACCTGTGCATGTTCATGCGTGCGTGTGCACATTCAGGTGTGTATGCTCATGTGTGCACACATGTGCATGTGACTTGAAAAGTCAGAATGTGTCTCCCATCCAGTCTGACCCGGTTCTCCTGCCCACACATCTCGTCCTGGTTTGCTCTCCTCGAGCAGCTGCCCCAGGACCCAGGCTCCTTCCATATTGTGGCTCCACCTTCCTCTCAGCCCTCAGCATTGTCTCTGCATTCAGCAGAGGGGAGGAAGGAGCACAGAACATTGGACTCGGGAAGGATTTACGGGCCAGGCTGGCACACTCTTCAGCTTTATCGCCTTTTCTACCTGAAGAGGCAATTCTTAAAGGGCAATTCTCTTAGTGGCGCTCCATTAGATGCCAGCCAGCACAGAAACCCCTCGAGTTAAGGCTCAGTCTTCTATCTGTGAGCCTCCACCTTCGTCAAGAAGCCACTTACTGCTGTCCACCCACTCAGACGGACAGCAGCCCGCCAGGTGGAGATGCGAGAGGCTCAGGAGGCGCTGTGCGGCGTGGTCTTCTGTGTCCAGGAGCTCCCTGTCTAGCCGAAGACACAGGACCCACCAGGAAGCAAATAAACACAACAAAAAGATGCAAATAATGAGAGTTGTGAGCAGGGATTCACTGTGGGGCGGCTGGCAGGGAACAGGCTGCAGAGGGGAAAGCATGAGAGCAGGGTCTTGGTGAATCAGCTGAGCAGAAAAGAAGGGGGTGTTCCAGTCAGGGGACGGGGGTCAGCTCGAGCTGGCATGGCCACAGGCTCATGAGATGATCCCCTCACATGGTACAGGATGGCACCTCGGATGCAGCAGACAGTTGGGAGGATCTGATTCCCAAGAAGGCAACCTGCTTCCCCAGAGCTCAGCGCAAAGCCCTCCCCTAGGGCACCTGAAAGGCAGAGACCGCCTCCCGCCTACACCTCCCTGTTCCTGAAGGTCCTCCTCAGAAGAGGTCCTGCCATCGCCCTTAACCCCTAGAGGGACATCCTCGCTCAGAGAACAGCAGCCATCACTACTGTCTACCATTCCAAGAGCGCTATCTTTCGGAACAGCCTCAAATTCCAACAAGCGTGAAAATCCCTTAGCACCTGTCTGAGTGGTGGCGACCTCCCCACGGGAACGTGCCTCTCGAAAAAGATCTCCATCCCTCCCTGGAAGAGGACGGCAGGGAACACAGCAGCGCTGTCTCGTGCGAAGCCCCCGTTCCTGTCTCATGGATGTGAAACGTGCGGGAAGCTGCAAAATCACCGTGACGTTAGCTGCGTGAGCACAGCGGTGCTGCTGGAGGCGCCACTGTCCTCGGCCAGCCCACGGGAGGAACAGAGAGGCTGACGGGAGGGAGCTCTTCCAGACAGGAGCAGCAGCAGGAGCATCCCAGATGGAGATCAATGGGCGAGCATCCCAATAAACAGTTGAGACACAAAGCCCTCCAGGAGACTTACTGTAAATTGTCTCATGCCTCATAAGTGTGCCTGGGCCTAAGAGTCTGCATTTTAAATCAGGGTTCCCTCCGCCTGGATCCCAGACATTCTGTCGCAGGTAGCCCACAGAACAGACTTTGAAAAACAAGAAAACTCACTGCACAAGCTGGATGTTGACTACAGGTTTTTTCTTTTAAAAGCAAGAGCCAAAAACCCTGCGATCAACCTAAATGTGCCCTTTTAAGGGAATGTTGATATATTGTGATGACTCCAGTCACTGGATTATTAGAGAGCCTCTAAGAGGGATCACCACAAAAAAAAATTTAACGCAGCCTTAGGTGAAAGTACACGCCAAATAATATTAAGTTCAAAAAAAAAGTGAGCAAAATGCGTCGCAATCGTAACTATTCTCAAGTCATTTTTAAATGTCACTGGTTTGAAAGAGACGGGAAGAGGCTATAAAAGGCTTCGTGCTAAGGTAAAGCAGGGAGAGCTACTGCCGTCTATAAATAGTCTATAAATAGCTGATAAAGCTGATAAAGCACAGCTGGGGTTCAACAAATCCAGTTGCAGTGATGTCTGAGTAGTGTCCCGGCGAGATTAATGAAGTGGCCGAGCGAGCCTGCGGAGCCAGCTGGCCGGGGCCTGCAGAGGCAAACGCTATCGCACCTCGTCCGATTTGATGTTATAACGGGGCACAAAATTGGAAGTTTTGCTAATAATACTTTTTAAACTTCTTATTGCAACGCAGAGGTAATTTAGCTGTCAGGGCGGCTCCCCAGCACCTCCAAGCAGCACGTGAGGGGACCACGGTACGGCGAAGCACGGAATCAGACCTTCAGCGGGGAGCCTGATGTGGTGCAGCCACAGCGGGAGGCTCCGCGGCGCACGCCTGGCACTTGCGTAACGTTATAATGCGAGGTCACTTCAGTTAAACGGCACCTTTCTAGGCCAGCGCCTTGGTCTGGAGTGGCAAATGTTCTGGGCTTGGGAAAGCGATGCCCTATTCAGCCCAGCATTAAAACGTCATTACAAAAAAGGGCAAAAAGCCCTGGGGGCGGCCATCACTCGCCTTTGGCCCATGTTCCTCTGCTCTGATTAATAACAGCATTTTAATAGTGTCCTGGGTGACCCTGCAGCTGTGGCCAAAAACCAGTCACTGCCTCCTGGCCTTGTTTGTTGTCAACCGCAGTTGTCCTAGGATACACAGCTGCTAGTCACACAGGCCCAGAGAAGAGCCGACCTTGCTTAGACACATAAAAGTTTCTTTCTCCACTCACCCCCACCGCACCGGGCCTCGCCTGCCACATTCTAATGCAGCTCTGGATTCCACGTCATGAATAATGCTCTCAGACCCCTCGGTATGATTTTCAACACAGCAGAGAGGAGGGCCCACTAACTACTTAGGGGCTGGGAGGGAAGGAGGGGATGGGGTAAGGTCGGAGAGGACAGCTGGGGAACAGGGGTTGGGGGCGTTAATGGACTAGCCCTGACACCCTGTGGTGCTGGCCAGCCACGGCTCAGTCATGGGCTCCCTCTCCTCCGTCTCACCCCATGATCTGCCGAATAAAAACAGGATGGACTAGAAACTAGATGATCGCTAATGTGCTTTTTGTAACATTCACTTCACAATACTTAGTTTTTCACGTGAGAGAACAGGCCTGAGTCTTCTGAGTCACAGCCACCCAAAAGGTTTTTGACTGTTGATCCTTAATGTCAACCAGCAGACTTTTTCTTCTGCAAATATTTTTGGGCATGTAATGGGTCTAAGGGTTTTTTCAGTGATGATATAATTCACAAACTGTAAAAGTTCACCTCTTAAAGTATACAATTCAGTGGTCTTTAGTATAGTCAGAGTTGTAAAACAATCACAACTACCGACATCCAAAACAGTTTCATCCTTCTTTTAAAAAGAAGCTTTATGTCCATTAGCAGTCACTCCAAGCCCCCAGCACCCTGGCCCAGAAATCTGGGCAAGGACTATAATCTATTTTGTCGCCACAGATTTGCCTATTCCAGATATTTCATATAAATAAGATTATACAAATGACCTTTTGCTAATGCCTTCCTTTACTTAGTATAAGATGCCCAAGCTTCATCCATGTTGTAACCTGAATTACACCGTTCCTTTTTTATGGCCGAATAATATTCCATCACAAGGCTATACTACATCTGTTTACCAGCTTATCCATTTTGTGTTGTTCCATTTTCTGGCTACTACAAATAATGCAGCTATAAACATTAGCGTACATTTTGTGTGTGGCAGCTGTGTTTTTAATTCTCTGGGGGTGGAGTTGCAGGATCATGTTTGACATATTGAGAAACTGTCAAAAAGTTTTCCAAAATGGCTAGACCATGATACATTTCCATCAGAAGTACACGAGGGTTCCAGTTCTTCAGTGCCCTTTTGCCTAACCTTAAATGGGTATAAAATGAGGTTTTCATCTGTACTTCCTTAATGACTAATAATATCAAGCATCTTTTCAATGCTTATAGATCATTTGTATATATATTTTTTCATTTGTGCATCTTTAGAGAAATATTTAAAAGATTTTGGGGGGAGGAAATCATGAAATGTTCTAAAAAAAAGATTATGGTAATAGCTAACTTAAAATGAACTCAAAACCACTAAATGGTAGGAGATAAATAGGTGAACTTTATGATATGTGAGTTTTATTTCAATACCGCTTTTGTAAAAGAGGATCTAGTAGTCATAGGACAGGGAAGCAGTGGGGAGAGGACTTCTCCAAGTGCAGAGTCTAAGTACCACCCCCACAGAGTAATTCATACCCCCAGGAGCGCGTGGGTTCCTGCCTCTCCAGCACACTTCTCAGCCATCTCCAGCCAAATCTCCTGGCCAAAGAGCACACTGTGACGAGTACTGCTCTGTATGTCTGAGCCCAAGACACAGATGGACTCAAGGCTGCGACCTCTCTAAAGGAAGCCATTCTTGAGGGGAGGCGCCCAGAGAATAAGGAAAGGTGTGTGTGCACGCATGTGTGTGTGTACCATGTATATGTGCCAATGTATGTGTGTCTATATATATAGAGAGAGAGTAACATGTCAACATGCTTAATCCCTTTGTACCTTCTTGTATTTCCCTATATATACAATGCGCGAATATATGTGTGTGTGTGTCTCTCTCTCTCTCTCTCTTGAGAGAGAGAGGGTGGGGGGAGAGAGAGGGAGAGAGAGGGAGGGAGGGAGGGAGAGAGAGAGTAACATGTTAACGTGCTTAATCCCTTTGTACTTTCTTGTATTTCCCCTGGTCCTCCTCCTTCCCAGGGCACCCATGCGCAGAGGAAAGTGCTGGGATAAAGAGCTGACGTAAAGTCACTGGGTCCTCTGAAGTTCTTGCTATGCACTGTGGGGAGACTTGGGCTTCTTGAAAGTGCTGGGGGACCTACAGAGGACTGAGAGCAGCAAAGCACCTCCAAACTCAGGGTTTTCGCAACAGGAGGGGACAGCCATCAGTTAGGGGGGATTGCACTGCACACTAGAACCAGGGACAGTAGGGGCCAGAGGGGTTCAGAGAGTACAGCAGCCAGTTACCCATCGTCCGCGGGGTCTGTGAAGAATGCTGTGCGTGTTTAAAACATATCCATCTAGACATACACATATAACACACACACAAAACACCTAAACTAAAATACATGTCTGCACCTACATGTATGTGCACCCACACAAACGCTGGTTTATAATGCTATGACCCCCACTTACATACACACTTTACTGGCTGTATATGTGTATGAGCACATAAATAGCTCGTCATCATTTTTAAAACATTTATAAAAAACAGAAAAGCATTTCCATAAAAAGGGGCACTTACCTTTTTAGACCACAGGAAGGAGGCCCCAGTAAGGGTGGCAAACGGCCCCAGCTAGAGGGGAGGTCACCAGGGACAGAACTGGGAGAAGGACCCCCTGTTCTTCCTACCAACCCATGTTCCTTTTTTCTTCTTTTAAAAAACAGATTTATTTATTTATGCATACAAGAGCTGGGGTACAGGCCAGAGTCGTGGGAGGTGAGAGGATTCACCAGACAGAGTGGAGAACAGAACAGGCAGACTGACCGAAACACACTGCGGGGGCAGGGGGCAGCAGCGGGAGAGGCAGGAGAGGTCTGCTGCACCACGTGGGTCCCCTCCCTGGCTGGCAGCAGGGATTGAACTCATGCTGCAGTGGCTGCAGTTTGCTTCATAGTGTGTTGCTTAACCTGCTGCGCTACCAGCGAGGCCCCCCACCCCATGTTCTTAACCTGTTCTGAGTGTCACCAGCTACTGTCCCAGGTAACTGACAGCTACAACTAACTGCTGCAAGTCTTCTTTTAAAACCTGTATTTGCGGGGCTTCCCTGGTGGCACAGTGGGTTAAGCAATGCACTATGAAGCAAACCGCAGCACGAGTTTGATCCCTGCCGCTGGCCAGGGAGGGGACCCACATGGCACAGCAGCCCTCTCCTGCCTCGCCCGCTGCTCCCCTTAGCAGTGAATTTCAGTTTACCCACCTGTTCTGTTCCCCGCTCTGTCTCTGGTGAATCCTCTCACCCCTCGCACCTCTGGCCTGTACCCCAGCTCTGTATGCATAAATAAATCTTTTTAAAAAATAAACCTGTATTTGCGTTCCCCGGAGAGATTGTCATGCACTAGCAAGGGGCAGCCTGTGACCAGTCCCATCACACACCGACACAGCTGGGGCCTGGAGCAGCCCACAGCCTCACTGGGGCCAGCCACGGCCAGCTCTGCTACACGTACTTGAAAACCATCCTCTTGATTTTGGCCTTTACTTCCTGCTGGGTTGAAGAGGAATCCAGGGCAAACTCCAGACGAGGGGTGGAGCTGAACTGGAACACGCCCACTCTGACCTGCAGCAGGAGAGAGGGGCCAGGGCTGAGAGCCGTGCTCTCACCAACACTCCCGAGGGGAGGAGGGGCAGGAGCTGGCACAGCCCCGCATCCATCTGCTCCACACGGACCACAGCGGAGCTTTCCCTGTCTCTCCTAAAGGAGGTTTCAGAGGCCTGGGGGACAGTGCAAGGAAACGGTCAGCATGGGCGACTGGCTGTGGGTGTGAGGCCTTCTCATCATCTTTCCCAGCAAATAGAAAAAAAATTCCTGAGAACAACAGTTGGGTGTATTTACTTGGGTTAAACAGGAAGGATGCAACTTCAGAACAAAATGGAAACAGCTTGCTAGGGCTTTTAATCTAATTGGTGCTTTGGGAGCAAAGTAGTTGCCTTTTATCCCTCAGCCCCAGTAGGCTGGGAAGCCAGCCCGCCCAGCTCCCTCCGCACGCTGGCTGGGGCCAGGACTCCGGCCTCATGGCTTTTAAGTGTTGCAAGACTTCAAACACCTTCAAGTCACCTCCCTGACAGCATGAGTAAAGAGCCTTAATTTAGCACTACTTGAAATTTCTACCCAGGAAACTAAAGTTATAGAAATAACTTTTCGAAAAGGAAATAACATAAGGTGCAAGTCAAGCCCCTTGGGCACAAAGACAAAAAAAACACCAAAATGCAGCAGCCAAATTGTAACACCTGATGCCACGAATCTGGCTGAAGCTCTGGACACAGCCCTCGAAGCAAAAACCCTTCAACAGCCTTCCCTGAAGGTCCGAGACCTTTGGGGGACCCCCTGCGCTCCCTGGAATAGACATCCAATTCCCTCACACAGTATTTGCTTTTTCTCAGGCCAAGCTCAACTATGGCGCCCCCAAAACTCAGACCCGCCCAGTCAATAAAACTGCGACTCTGCATCCTCATGTGAAAACAACCCCGAGCCTCCCCCATACGCGGAAGCTTCGAGGTTTCGCAAGGGCCTGGCGCCCTGAGCTGGGCACTGTCTGGGCAATATCTAACCTAAAAATAGCCTCCAGAACCCAATGCCGCTTTCTCCTCACGGTTTGGCAGCAATGAGACTAAATCCCCTGAACTCTGGGGCCTGTGGGTGTCCACAGCTGCTCCCCAAAGCCCAGCCACGCGGTCTGTCGTCACGGTTCTCTGACGCCGGCTTTGAGGACGCTGAAGTCCGTCAGCACTGCCCCAGCCCCTGTCCCGCCACTGTCACTCTGCCAGTTGTCTACCTGCTGTGACAGCAGGGTGTGCACTCTGCGAACAGCATCATCGCCACCTCTGAGACCCGAGCGAGCCACTGAAAGGGACGGTGCAGACAAGCCCCGAGCGAACAAGCCCTGAGCACAGGCGAGAGCCCCAATTCTTCCCTCAGCTCCCTCCTGAGCTCACTGTGGGGCCCTCGGCAACCAGCCAGAGCCTGCTCCCTCATCCACGGGACACGCACTAATGATCCACAGAGCTCTTCTTTCCCAACCTGCCATGCAGGCCCATTTCAGGGCCCCTAAAGCAGTGCCAAGGTCAACGTGCTGACCTTTATGACTTCCTCCATGAACAACTAGTGAAACTTTATAGGGATTCATTTTTTTTTTCCCCTGATGATTTATTTATGCATATAAGAACTGGGGTACAGGCCAGAGATGTGGGGGGTGAGAGGTTTCACCAGAGACAGAGCGGGGAACAGAACAGGTGGATCAACTGAAATCCACTGCTGAGGGGAGTGGCAGGCGAGATGGGAGGGGTCTGCTGCATCATGTGGGTCACCTCCCTGGCCGGGGATTGAACTCGTGCTGCAGTGGCTGTGGACGCTTCATAGTGTGGTGCTTAACCCCTTGCGCCACCAGGGAAGCCCCGGGATTCACCTCCTATTAAAAGCAAGTCCTGGGTGGAAGGGAGAGAGTCAGCATTCCCCAGGGCTGGCCCTTTCAGGGGCTGATGTCATGGTCAGAATTTTTGGGATGTTCGAGATCAGATGGCGCATTAGCACCACGGTGTCTTCGCATAGCTGTGAAGGCTCCTGGGTCCAGGACAATGTGCTCACTTGTCCAAAATGACACGTGATTCTGGAGAAAATCTGGCCCTTCTTAAAAGCCACTCTTGCTCCTAAATCCTGGAGGTTTTTCTAGGATTAAGCCAGGAATGTCATTTTTGAAAACCACTTCCTTCCTTGATCTGTAGGCAAATAGTCTCTAATTCAAATAATGATGGCTTTCCAGACCAAAATACCCTAAATATTTGATTTTTGAATGGGTTCACATGGTTCAAAATGCAGAAAGTATTAAAAGAGCCTATTCTAAGGAGTCTCCCCCTTTACCCACTTCCCACCTTCTCTACCAACAAGAAACCACTGTTCTTAGCCTCTGAAAAATCCGTCTGGAGTTTCTCCGTGCATGCACAAGACAATAGAGACCATTTTCCATAAAAAGCGATACTCCCTTACACCTTACTTTTCACACTCGGCTTGTCTGGATGTCTTTTCATATTCACCTACCGGGGGTCTCAGGACATGAAGGCACAGGGCACGGATTTACCTGTGCCCTGGGATGGGCAGTTGGGTTGTCTGAATTCTTTTTCGAGTAGGAAAACACTGTGATGGGTAAATTTGCATGTGTGTTATTTTGCACCCGTGTGAGTATCTGCAGACCAAATGGCCAATCAAAGGGTTCAAGCCTTTGTCGTTTTGACATTTGCTGTCGGACTCCCCGGTAGATCCACAGCGAGCTTGGACACTCACCAGTGCGGGAGAGAGATTGCCAGTGTCCTAGAGACCTGCCAACAGCATGTCACCAAACTTTGGAATTTTGCTGATTCCGTAGCTGGAAAATGGCTCATGCATAAGCGATTTGCCTTCTCCTGGGGTGAGGTGGTTGAGGCTCTTTTCATACATCTCAGGCCCATTTGTGCTTTGCTTTCTGAGAACGGCCTGTGCTTACTGCCTGCTCTTTTACTGAGCCGTTCCAAAATGTCCCTCATAGCAGCCAGGTCCACTGCCAGCACACTCTCTGGAGTTAGGAAAGCAAGAAATGCGGAGACTGTTGGTCTGATGGGGCATGAACAGTTCCTCGCAAGTAAACAGACAGGGCAGGACCGAGCTTTACATGGAGACCCCAGTGTCTGGAGGCAGTTATAGTTGTTGTCTCCTTCCCACTTCCCTTTCTACTGTCCTAGAATCACTCTCTCTCGCAGGAAACCCAATGTGCGTGTTCATCCCCACTCCAAGAAGTGAATGAGCTCTCAGCTCGGGTCTGACTGGACAACCTCTTCCCTTGGTGGTGGGTCAAAGAGTTGTCTCGTGACCTACGCCTGGCCCATCAGGCCCCTCCCTGGGACTGCTGTCAAGTGGAAAGCAGAACAAGTCCACTTGCTTTTTACTGAGGTCACTGAGGGTACTCAGACAACATAGGGCAACTTTGCTGTGTGAGGAAAAGCTGCCTGGGAAAGCAGCCAGGTGAGGACAGCGAAACGGAGAGGAGGAAAACAGAGGATTGTGACCTTGCACCCCGCAATGCCTGAACCAACCACCCCTTTTGCCTTCCGAGCCCACAATACCCTTCTGCTTAAGGGAGGATTTCTGGCGCATGCACCGGACAGCCTAACAGAAAGGATGAGGCTCGCACTCACCCTGCCGGGGCTGATGTCCAGGGCATCACAGATTGTGATGGCGAAGTGCTTGGACCTCTCGAAGCTGCCTTTCCCAATGCTGTGAGAGCCGTCCAGCAGGAAGAGCACGTCCAGAGCCGCCGAGCACCGCAGCACTAGAGGGAAGGCACAGGGCGGGTGACAACTGGCTCCCCCACAGTCCGGTCCTGACGGACTGCCCGCCTGAAGCAGAGGGGCGACAGAGACAGAGGATCAACTGCTGCCCCTCTTAGCGCAAGGGGGGTGGTAGCGATGGAGAAGGCTGTGGCCGGCGGCAGCAGCCCGTGCAGCAGGAGAAGACACCACGGGGACACGTTGCTCACAGACCCCCTCCCCCCCATGGGAGACTCGAGTTCAATGACACTGAGCCTCAGGGAGCTGCTGCTGGGCCGGTGAAGACTCCGCGGGCGAGCGCAGGGCACATCCAGGCCCCTGGCGCCTGGGGCCACCTCACCCAGGTAAGTAACAGCAGCCAGCACTTCCCACGTGCCAGGTGCGGCTTGCAATGCCTGTTTTATCCATCTTAGTTCTCACAGTTACTGCTTTCTTTTTAACAGTTTCATTGCGACGTCATCACATAGCAGCCACCCCCCGTGACACACAATTCCGTGGTTTTGGCATATGCCTAGGTCCATTGTCACCCCTGCAGTCAGTTTCAGAGCACTTCATCACCTCAACAAGAAACGCCAGAGCCTCTGGCATCACTCCCTGGACCCGCATCCCTACGCAAGCCCCAAGGAGATTCAGGGGTTTTACTTCTACCAAAGAGGAAAGCAGGGCCCAGGGCAGTTCAGTGACTTTCTTAAGGTCATCGTGTCAGTGCCCAGTGCTGGGGAGTAGGGGGAGGGGGAGAGTCAGGACCCTGTCTGGCTCCAGGATCTGCCCGACACCTCAACCAGAAGATACAAGACAGCAAAGGTCAGGGCAGCCACAAGACAGCACCACCCAGAGGCAAAGACAGGGGGGTTCTGCCTGAGGGGAACAGGAGGGACGTGCAGGGCCTGCGAGCGGGAGGAGCAGGGGATGGGTGCAGAGGAGGGGCTGTGGCGGCAGACGGGCCACCTGGGTAGACCATGGTCATGGCGGACAGTCCCGGTGTGCCAGCCGAGAAGCTCGGCAGCAGAGACCTCCCCAGGTCAGGGACTTGGTCAGCCCATTTGGGGAAAACAACTGACCAGCGCGAGGGGAAGATGGGAGCAGAGTCGAGACTGCGTGGAGTAGCCGGCGTGCCTTGAGCTCACACGCAGAAGCTACCACGGGTATTTGGAGTGTTGGCTAAAGCATGAGCTTACTTCTGCTGGCAGTTGCGATCTTCCCGATGGTCTCCCTGCTGACATGGACTTCCTGAAGAGGGAGGCCTGGGAGCACTAGGAGAGAAAACACCAGCAGTCATTCCAAGACAGAAAGGAAGAAGGCTGGTCTCCATGGTGTGAGACCAGAACATGCCAGTGGAAAGAGAAAACAGGGATGTTTGATGCTGCTGCTCGTGAAAATCAGCAGATGGGGAACATAAAGAAACGTCTAATTACCCCACTTTTATCGGTATGTTTGTCTTCAGATGTGAGTATTTTGAAGAGAAAGATGGAAAACACACTGAAAGAAGCTGCAGTTCTGATGAGTCTCCCCTGGTTGAAGGTAGTATTTGGAGCTGGCATTCGGAAAGGAAATCGCTAGAATGTGCCAACTCGTGGGCCTGCTGCAGCCCCTCCCTTAACGCTTGTACCACAGAACATCCCACCTGTCCTCTGAGGAGCCACGCCCAGCCCCTGCACACAGGAGGGGGCACGAAGGTTTCCTGGACAAGCAGGAATCACTGGCAAAGGGTCAGGGAGTTAAACTGTCAAGACCAGAATCATCAAAGAACAGAAAAGACTGCTCCTTTCTGAAGGTCCCAAGAGCAGCTCTGCCAGCCGTCTCCGGTGGGGCAAGGAGAGCCGACGTGCCCCTGCACCCTGCGCTCGGCTGTCGGGGCAGTGTCCGGCTCGGGTGCGCCTTCCCAGAGCCAGGTGAAGTGCTGGGACAGCAATTCAAAGTTTCAGGCAGGGGCAGGGATAAGAGTGCCCACAAGTGAGCAGATTGCTTTCTGAAATGGCTACTATGTGGCGGGGAGCGGGTAGACCCAGGAAGACCACTCATGAGGCTACTGCACTGGTCCCAGCACAAGATGACAGGGCTCAGACAAGGCAGGTGGCCCCTTCAGAAGTTACAACTACAGATGTGAAGTAAACCACACGTCTCATAGCCATACTCCTGTCCCCACCACCAAAACCTTACCTCCAGAGAACAGGAAAATGTAGGTGACTTCCAGCAACAGCAAAGAGGGCATGTTGATAAAACTACAGGATCAGACGAGAAAAAAAAGTATCAGCAATTAGCTCTGCGAGCTCCCCAAGTCATCCTCAAAGAAAATGACAACCAGCCTTCTCCAGAAGGTCCAGCCTCACCCTCACAACTATAGGGGCCTGGAGAAGAGCTGAGTCTCCCAAGCTGGAAGCCTCGACTGCACTGACGTTGGTTTTAAAGGCCAGTCTGACATCTTCAGACGCCCAGCCCACGGCCCCCAGACCCTCGCGGGTTCTGGCAAGGCGCACTCTGTCCAGAGCTAAACCTGCGTCCTGCTTTGGCCTGGGCCCTACCCACGAGGCCTTGAACAAAGTCCTTTCTCAGGCAAAGATCTCCTCTCCCACCTCTAGACCTGAAATCTCACAGCAAGGCCACCAGGCCTACAGGGTCTAACTTAACTATAAACGGCCACGCAGCTGACGAGGAGGCTGAGTGCTTCACGGCTTTTCTTCCCTAATGATGCTCAGAGTCGGGCTGAAATTCAGTCCCAGGGAGTCTGACTACTTATCTTTTAAGGGTGGCAAGAGGCAGTTTTGAATGAGAAGCTGCAGACCGTGATCTGGACTCCAGGAGGTGCCCCCCACGGTCACTTCTGACTTCGGTTGTGAGGCCCAGCAAGGCACCGTCACCATCGTTTCAATCACAGAAAGAGTGGTGCACAATCCAGTCCACATACACGCAGTACACAAACTGAAGGGGGCCACAGGAGGAAATGGGGACCTTCCCCAAGGATAATTTAGCACAAAAATAGCCAATAATATTTTAACTACAGATTCTAGAAATTCTATATTTGGCCTTTGGTGCCCCAAACATACGAGGGCCGCCCTACACAAAACATGCATTTCTCACTTTAAACTTGCCCCCAAAGGAAAAGACTTGGAAAAGCAAAGCTGGCTAAATGCAGGCCTTCCTTTTTCCTTTCACCGAACAAATCATCCTGACACTCATTCAACAGTGAATTCCAAAAATACCGTCTGGAGTAGAGCTGTGAGAAAGGAAACACCTCGGGAGTCTGGGGAGTCCCAGGTTCGGGGGACACTTGCTGAGGGCGTGTTTCACAGGTTCGGGCAGAAAACTGACACCAGCCCGAAGCGCCTCCATCGGCAAGTGCCTCTGACATCCTCAGGAGGCCCGTCTCTGCCGCTCAGATCACGCTGAGCCGGGCAGGAGCACCAGGCCTTCCTCCCTGCATCTCAAGGACCAGGTCTCCTGGCTCAAAGCGCTTCTAGAAACAAGGTCGGCTCACCGACCTGTGTCATCGCGCAGCGCTCCGCCCACACCGAGGTGGCACACCTGTACGTGACCACCTGACAGGTAGGGGCCGGCCTGGGCCTGGGAGGCAGCGAGCCCTCCCCCTGCACCTGGGGCCCACTGGCTGGCCTGACGCGGGTGCCCTCCGGTTGTAAACACCTTGAACCCCCTCCACCGTGCACGCACAAGGGGCAGCTCTCACGCCACTCTACAGTCAGCTCCAGGATTTCAAAACTACTTGAAAGAAATTGAGCCAAACGTCCCAATCAGCAGGGAGTCCTTATGCTCCCCGTGACTACGAGTAAAAATGGTGAGATTCAGTGACGCGGAGCGAGAGGCGCCAAAGGGAGAGAGGACAGGGAGGCGCTGGGCACAGGGGCTGTCTGCCCTGCTAGCTTCCACCTGGGCAAGCCAGCAAAAGACTCCTCTCCCCAGCAAATGCCTCCTCCCTCTTACCCTGCAGAGCAGATGCAGGACAAGTCCCCGCCTGTTGCCTGGGAGCCCGGACCAGGCACGGGGACGCGGGACCACGCAGGGCAAAGCTAAAGGGCTTCTCGATGCTGTGCAGCTCTTAGGTCAGGGGGTTCTGAGGGCCCAGCTCTGAACCGGGGCATGCGCAGTGCTTGGAGGCGCGGCCTGTGGACAGTGCATAAAAGCAGAACCCTGGCGGCCCCCCTAGGGAACGAGGTGGAAAGCAGCGCCGGTCTCTGGGTTCACAAACGCAGCCCCCTCCCTGCACCTGGAAAGGAAGACTGGCAACCGCTTCGTTTCTGCATGTGCCTCTGCTTGCCCAGGTGAGTGTCTTGCAGCTCCTAAGTCTCTGCTCATTAAGATGCAGAAGCCAATGCTGCGCTGGAGCCTCTGGCCCTCACGGGCCCTCGCTCCCCTGTTCCTGCTGTTACCGAAGGCGCCTGGCCCAGACCACCCCAAGATTCTCAGAGCGGGACCTCTCAGGGCTCCTGCGCCAGCACTCGGATTACTTTGAGGCTGCAGAGGCTAAGAAGCCCTCACCCTAAGAAGAGGCAGTGAGGGCCTGCAGAATGAAAATGGAGGGGGGGGGGGCATTAGGATTATCTGTAGAAATGTCCTGAGAAACCCATCTTTGTCTGCAGAGTAAGCATGAAGTCACCCCCTCTGCATCCTGGGGAGCCATCCCCTCTCTCCTTGGGGCAGCTGGGCACCCCCTACCCCATACCTCAGTTCAGGATTTAAAACCTGCTCTCCCCACCTACAACCCAAAGGATGAGTTCCAATGATTAAATTATTATTTTTTATCATTTTTGTGCTGCTTCAATTGCTCAAGCAGCCTGAGAACTCAGAGGAGTGGGGGGGTCCCCCCACGCCCCCCAACATCACACACCACACTGAAGCTGCTCGCTTGTGTGTTTGTCTCGTCTGCCAGGGGACAAACGCCTGAGACTAGGGTCTGCCTCGTGGTCTCCTGAGCCCGATCTCTGCTGATGCTGCGTCTAGCACAGAGCAGGTGTTTGCTGCGACAGGAAGCACTTCTCCCCGACTGCAGGCGGGCTAGCGGGCTACTTCCAGAGGAATCTGTGCTCGCTGCCTTCTTTTTTATACCAAATAAGTGAACCAGATGCTATTTTAATGCTGGTAAAGTATTAACAGCACTCTACTAGTCTCACCCAGTCACCTCAAATATTCCACTTATGCCCCCTCCTCGTATACCAAAACTTTCTTGCAATACTAATTCAACATTCTAAATACAATCCTATACTGAAGCACTTCCTAAAGGCACAATCCATGGCAAACATCACCAACTACCAGCACCCAGTGAGCACTTGCTGGGTGTCTGGCACCAGGCTCCAGACTGAAGTGTCTTCTCCCTCCTAATGCTCAGAACCAGCCAGTGAAAGAGCATTATTGCCTTTTACAGATGAGAAAACTGAGGCATAGGAAGGGAAATGTTCTGCTCCAGGTTCCACCACTAACAAGTGGACAGACTCTGCTCAGGCTTCCCAGCCTCTCACCTTCCTGATTCTGGGGGATCAGCAAAGAGAAACAGAAGCATAATTAAAAATACACCACCCAGAATCCTGGCCTTTGGCAGTTTTCCACCAACTAACACCTGCAGCCACTCCCACACTCCAGCACCCAACCTGAGACTTCCAGCACTCTCTGCATTCTTGTGCAAAGCAGTTGGGAGTGGTCTGCAACCACCCAGAAACAGATGGTCTTCCCAGGTACACCTGGTGGGCCTTTTCCATTACAAAACACCTCACTCAGCACGTTTGCTCCTTTCTATTACTCACCTAATCCCACACATCATGCCTGACTTCTGGGGCTCCCTCAGTGGACTTAGGTGCCCCCCATCTCCCAATCATATCATCTGATTGTTGTCTTCAATTCCTGGCTCTCCCCACTGCACTGGCAGCCTCGGGGCAGTGGGTGAGGGAGGTTTGCAGTCAGAGGCGGCAACACATGCTGAACGACCCAGGACTCAAGTTCCCATCACAGAGGAAGTGACCGAGGCCAGACAAGGCTGCTATTGAAAAACAAGGGCCCAGTGGCAACAGCTAAAGGCAATTTTTTCTGGACAATGCCTGCCTTCTCCTGGAGGACAAAAGGAGAACAGGGTGAAAAGGGAAACCACTTCCACCTCCTTGTAAAAGACCGTTCCAGCTCCAAACATCAGTCTGACAGCCTCCTCTCAAGCAACGGGCCAGCAACCCGAGCCCTTTACAAGAACAGTCAGCAGCACCTGAACAGGAAGGCTTTAAACCCCCAGTAACACCTCTGGCCAGGAAGCCCTGGTGACTCTCGTTGTAACAAACATTCATCTTCCTGCCCCGTTGACTTGGTCCAGAGTCACGGAAATGTTTCTGGTCTGCTACAACAGGGACGTCCTGCCCCTCTAAAAGAATCACAAATGCTCAGAACCCAGCCGTCTGGTCTGAACCAAAGTCAGCGCCCCGGGGTGAAGGACCCTGTGAGCTCCCGATGGTGGGGGAGAAGGCTACACAGGCCGCCCCGGGGGGCAGGTGCTCTCTAACCCGGCACTCCCGCTAACAGGCACTTTTCTCCAGAGCAGATTTTGATGTTTGAAAATAAGTTGTACGAGACCCAGGTCCATGCCATGGGGCGTTGGCATGAGGACGCGACTGAAACCCCAAGTCCAGACAGAATCCAGCCCATCTCTGCTTCACCGGTCACCCCTCCCGCCTCCAGTTCATCCATCTGGTAAACGGGGAGAATCCGCCTCACACACACAGCACTAACTCAGCGAAGGAGTGTGTGCAAGTCCCTCCGGATGGGAAAACGTTTTGTAAATGAGCGTTTAAAAGCATTACTCTTATTTAGCATTTTAACAACACTCGTTCCAGTAGGCCCACATGATCATTTCCACTTTTATTCGTGATGAAATGGCCTGGGGCAGTTGGCCACTGACCTAGCTCACCTCAAGCTGGGCGTGGAGGCCAGGTTTGATGGGGGAGGCTTGGCTAACAGAAAGCCTCACGTCTGGGGCGCGAGGAGATGGCAGCGTGGCTCTGTCAACTCCTCCACTTCACTCAACTTCCTTCTTTGAAAATGAGGGTGAAATTATGCATCCTCTTACCCAGAAGGCTCCTGTGAGACCGTAATGCAAAAGCTCCCTGGGCGAGAGCAAAATTTCCTAAATAGATTCAAAGGGGACTCCGTGCCGGAGAGCGGACTGGAGCCCAGGCACGAAGTACAAGCCGGGCACCGCAGCCGCACGCAGGCAGGCCACTGTGTGGTGAGAGGAAGACGCGCCTCCTGGGCTAAAGGAGGAGCTGTGCGCGTATTCAGTTGCAGGGGCGCTGGCAAGAGGCGAGGCTGAAGCAGGGGCGCTGCCCAGGATACACCCACCTCAGTGCAGGATCCCCAAGATACCACCAATTGCCTGGCAGATGATGGGAGGAAACTATTTTTTAAAACCATCCTTACGGGAGAAATTAAAGACGCGCAATTCTGTTACAGTCCTTCTGATTAAAACCTTTGTGTGTGTGTGACCTGGACATTATAAAAGTTGGGGACCACTGCTTTAGAACCGCCCGCCGGACCTTCCGATAACACAGCTGTAAGCAATTTCACTTAGTGACACCATGAAGCACCCGCCCTGTGCCCAGCACCTGTCCAGCTGTTGGGGACGCCCCGACGCCTTGACTGTAAGATGCACATGGGGCTGGCAGCATTCTTAACAAAAGGCTTTTCCATTTCACAGGCTCATCCTCAGGGTAATTAACCACTTGCAACCAACCACTGCACCATTCCTGCAGCTCATGGAAACCCCGGAGTCGGCCCCCTCAGGCTCTGCCAGTGGGCAAAGGCCGACAGGGCGGCTTGTGCAAATCAAGGCCCAGGGCCTCGGCAAGCCGCAGTGAAGAACCCCCTCCTCTGCCTGCCTGGGTGCCCACCACCCTTTAAAATCGATGCCTCCTGGCAAGTTTGAAAGACTCAAGTCAGAGACCCTCCCAGGTGCGGCGCAGCAGGTGGCCGAGTTCTTGGCTGGGCCAAGTGGCCAGAGGTGTGGCTCCCAAAATGTGGGCTGGCCATGAGGGCAGATGCCCGGCCTTCCCAGAGCGCAAGGGCGCGTCTCCCACGGCAGGAGACCGCTTTCGGGATCTGCTTGCAGACTTCGCTGGGAGTCCGAGAAACCTTCACAACTCTGCATGTTTGTAAAAACGGGGAGTAGGTGTTGGGGCTTGTCCCCAGAGTCTTGACTCAAAGGCGGCGCCAGGTTAGCGGCGACTGCGCCCAGCAACAGGGGCGCCCACGAGGTCCCCTCCTCCACCCACAGACCCCGAGCGCCCGTCCCCTTACCTGCGGCCCGCGCCTCTCCCTCGGCGCTGGAGTCTGGGGTTCGCCGCGCGCCCCCTCCCAGGCCCCGCGCGGGCCGGCCCACGGCTGGGAGCGGCGGACGCGCGCTCTTCCCGGGCCGCCGGCACCCCGGAGCTCGCGGCTGCGCTCAGGTGGGGCAGACAATGCGAACAAAGCCCGCAGCGCAGCTCCGCCGCCGGCCACGGCCGGGCCAAGCAGGCTCGCTCCGGGAAGGCGAGCAAGTCACCGCCGCCCAGTCCCGGGACGCCAGGGGGGCCGGGCGCGCCGAGCCGTCTGCGCCCAAACTCGCCGGGCCGGGGCGGCCAGGAGCGCCCGCGGGAACCCAGCGCTCAGGCTGCGCCGCTGGCCGGGGCGGGCTCGGCTCGGGCCAGGGGGCGCTGCAGGCTCGAGGAGGCGCCCAGGAGCGCGCGCCACGTGGGGCACCTGTGCTCCTCCGCGCCGAGGCCGCCCGCGGGCTGGGAGGCCCGTGCCCACGCGAGGTGCGCGCGGCGCCCCGGAACCCGGCCCGCCTCGCCGCTGCAGCTGCGTTCTTGAACGGGGCGGACGCCGAGGTGCAAATAAACAAAGTTACTGAACTTCTGTTGTGCGGGGAAGCGGGGGGAGCCTGAGCGGTGCAGGGAAAGCAGGATCACCTGCTGCTGGCTCCGCAGACTCACTGCTCTGAACTAGGGGAAATGCTGACTTCGGCTCCTTGCTGTGTGCGTGGCAATTGCCTTTTGTTTACGTGAGTGTCCCGTGACTGCAGCTGGGTGCTAATAAGCGGGCCCTTTGGCCAGCATCCTCGTTCGAGACTAAAAAGTGCCCGATATTTTAAAAACTGAAACGCCATGCCTGTACATCGTAAGCGCTCAGTAAATGCTGCATAACCTATAATTTCACACTTCGTCAAAAAAGTGTCATTCCACAACGGGGACTCATCACCAAAAAAAAAAAAAAAGCCAATTCCAGAAAGTTGGAAAAACCACTCCTACCCCAGTCCACGTGAGGCCATCAGTTAACATCGTGGTCAGGTGTGGTCCTGAGAGAAACGCTGCCTTCTTTGTACCTCATCCCACAGGCACATTATCATTACCAGCTTTTCTGTCCCCTTTTTGAACGCCTTTAAGTTTGGGGGCCACCACTTAATGCTCTAATGCACTTAATCTGTCTGCTGCTGTTGCACGTTAACTTTTCATTTTAATCCATCAACTAGGTGCTTGTGCTGCTGCCCGTTACTTCTTGGAATAAGCTGCAAGAAGGTAAGCTCTCGGATGTGAGGGCGATCTGGCTGCGACATCTGTCACCCCATTGATCGCCAGGGTTGATTCGGCTGATCTGGCTGGCTGGGCGGGTGTCCCCTTCCTCCCTCACCGCTCCATGTGCGTCCCTCCCGCAGCTGCGCGCTCGCTCGAAGAGGACGGCCTTCCCCGAATAGAGACGGACCGGTCTTCGGTCGAGGGTATAGAGTAGCTGCGCTCCCCTGCTAGAACCTCCAAACAAGCTCTCAAGAAGGTAAGCTCTCGGCTATGAAGTATAAGCAGCCTGAGGTTCTGATGGGTACCATCAAATGGCCCTCCAGGAAAACCGTTCTCTTCTTTTCCATGACCTCCGCCACCCCAGTTCTCTTGCAAATGTCAGTCTGACAGCTTCCAGTGGACACGCAC
The DNA here is from genome assembly GCA_019455555.1 of Galemys pyrenaicus. NCBI lineage: Eukaryota > Metazoa > Chordata > Mammalia > Eulipotyphla > Talpidae > Galemys > Galemys pyrenaicus. The sequence goes on along the minus strand of JAGFMF010011658.1, from coordinate 6,630,060 downwards.
GTGGTCACCTACATGTCCTGAACCCTCTGACAGGGGAGGAGGACTTGGTGTTCACTTTACTCGTGCCTCCCAGTAACCCTAGCAACCCAGTGGGCAAACAGCCCAGCGGAGCAGCTTCAGGAAGGCATGAGCGCGCCTCACCTGTGCGGGGACGGCATGAGGGGCTGGGCGGTCCGTGCTTTGAGAGCGGTGTTGTCCCAGAAGCCACATTAAATAGGTAAAAAGAAACAGGTGAACGTAATTTCAGTATTACCTAGTAGATCCTGCCTCAACATGTAATCAATAGACATTTCATGCCGCCTTCACAAACTGTTGTATTTTATATGTACAGCACACCTCCATTTGGACAAGCCAAACACACACTGTTCAGTAACCATACTTGGCCTGCGCCCTTCTGGACCCAGCAGGGGTGGGGGAAGGGCCAACCCTAAGTCCTGGCAGAGGTGGAAACTGCACAGCTGATGGCCTCTCCCCCATTTGTATGTAGTTAACGTAAACCAGCACACCTTTGCCTAATGAGGTTCGCCTTAGAGAAGCCAAATTTCAATTTTGGGTGTCGCTGAGTTTAACCTGCCCCACATATTCATTCCATGGTGTAGGGTCTGAGAAAAGTCTCAGGCTGTTCCACCCTCCCGCCACTGGTGGGATGATGGACACCTGCGGTGCTGCGAGCATTCCAGGGTGGGCACGCGCAAGTGGGCGCACCTGAGTTTGACAGCGGCTTAAATGGGAGGCGTTGTGAGGAGCCAGGACCGACAGGACCAACGCGATCAGCTATCAGCGAGACCAATAAGCGGGGAGGGGGAGGGTTGAGGGCAGACGGGAGCACGGGGGTACTGAGGTGATGGTGCACTGGTGATATGGTGATGGGGAATACATGGGGACTACAACTGATGTCACATATATATAAATAAAGGGGGAATAAAAAAGATCAACAAGCAGCAGCAGCAGAGAAAAGAAGCAGCCGAGAGAGTGAGATGTGCCGGGGGGATAGGAGGCCTCCTGCCCCCCCTCCCCCCGCACCCCTGCCTGCCATGTACCTGGCCACCTCTGACAATAAAAACCATAAAAGTCACTGAGGGCTCCAAGACTCCTTCCTTTACCCCCGTCTGCTAGAACCATCCCGAACTTGCTCTGTGCTCTTTGCTGCCGCTACACATGGTTAAGTCTAAAGCTATAAATACTGGAGACACCAACTCCTTCGAACGCCTTCCCACCGATGCACAATGACGCGCTCCAGACCCCGACCAGGTCGTAAAGGTTTTAAAATATGGCATTGCCCCAGGGTCTTAAGGCAAAAAAGGAAAGCCCAGGCAAATGGCCGAGGCCAGGCAGCTACGGCTTTGATGCAAGCCATTTTTAGGAAGCTGTTTGACTGCGACTGACGAGAGAGCATTTGAGGGCCTTCCTAGAGAGGTTAAGACTGCAGTGCCTGAGTGGTAACTTGGACGAAGTTCAGGGCAATAGAAAGTCCTCTGGGTGAGCCTTCTGCTCCCTCACCTGTGTGGGTGAGCAGTGGTCTTGCTGGAGCCGAGCCTCACCTTAGTCCCAGCAAGCAACCAGCGCTGACTGCCCGCCTGGCAATTCCTGTTATCTGGAAAATAGCCCGCCCCTCAGACTCTCTTTAAGGAGAACCACTGCCCCGGGACACACCTCGCTGCAGAGGCACCTGCTCCGCTGAGTTCCCTCTTGTCAGCCTGGCTAATTCCTGAAAGCGCTATTTGCCAGATGCAGGGGGAGCTGTGCTGGTGCCGAGCCCGCCCGTACACCCTCTGGCTCCGGGCTGGCAGCCTTACAAGGCCTGGATTCCTCTCTCCGGACCTGGCAGCGGGGGCTCTCCTGGTACGGGGTGTAAGGCGTGGGTTTATCGGAGTGTTTGTTATATAGCAAGAGCTCAAACTCAAAATAATTCCCCCATTCGCAGTTTTGAGCCTTTTAATATTTCTAGCCACCCAGCGAAAGAAAAAGGCGTATCAAATATGCCCTTTTCCTCCCTGTCAACCACTGCTCACTATTTAATCCACGATAGAAATCTCCTCCCCGGAAACATGGATCAGATGCGTGTCAGTATCGACGCGGCCTTCGCCAAGGCACACACCACCTGCGGACTGGGTTCTCGCATACTGCTCTCTGGCTCGATAGGTATCGTGAGGGAACCTGCAGACAGGGACCGGCAGCTGTGACTGGTCCTGTGTGGCCCTACTGAACGACACACCACCTGTCACAATGCCAGACATGCAGCTGGTGCTCAGCAAGTAGCTGTTCAACGTTAATTAAAATGGGAGACTTCTTCAATCTACCCAGAATAAGGCTTGCTGGCCCCACATAGTAATGTCATATTAATCCAGAAGCACTTAAACTGCTTCTCTGGGGAGATGAGTGCTATCGGTTTATCTTTTGGAGGGGAACAAAGCAAAACAGCACAATCACTGAGTAACATTAAAGTCCGTTTAACCCCTCTTCAAATTGTTAGTGCCACAGGAAACTTTGTCACGTGATGAACTCTGACCTGAGATTTTTTTGTGTGTTGTCTCCTACTTTTTCTTATTAGAGAGGTCAGTTTTGCAATGCCCTAGTTTTCATTTGCATTTTCTTGCATTATAGCCGAAAAGAGTAGGAACAACCTAAACATCCAGTGCGCCTGTAAGAGAAGGAGACGTTAGCAAAATGCTGGCGCTCAGAACACAAGGGAAATCTGGGTGCAAAGTGAAAGGCTACAGGGCAAAGCCGCACGCATTTTTCTCTACGAGGAGCAGATTGATGTTTTTACATGAGCAAAAAATCCATTTACTCTAACAGTAGCTGGCCATCAGTACCAGTAAAGTTGTTTTAAAGTCTTACTTTTTCCTGGAGTTGGTGACATCCTCGTGGGTCCTCATAGTTTGATACTTAAGAAAAACATCCTTAGATTTCTAACTTAAATTGTATGTGTGCTTCAGAAGACAGTAAACTCCACCTATCTCTAGTAAAAAATCCAAGTGACCGGAGATCTGGGAGGGTCCGAATGGCACGAGCAGAGAAGAGGCCGGAGCCGTGAGTCCAAGGACAGACTCTGCCTGAAGGCCAAGGGCAAGTGACCCAAGTAAGAGGGGAGCTGGCGACCCTGGGAGACAGAAGAGAGCAGACACCAGGACAGCCACCGACCAAAGAACATTTATTATGTGGAAGAGCTAGAGGATGACAGGAAGAGCAGGGGATACCACGGACTATTTCACACATACAGAAAGTAGTAAAACTCATGTATCCATCAGCGAGGTCTGGTATTAACTCGAAGCCGCATTTTCTTCAGTAACTTGAAGTAATAAAGTTATAGGCACAGTAGAAAGCCCTCTGGCATCCCTGACAGCCCAAGGAATTGGGTATGAATCTTTTCTGCAAGATTTACGTGGAATGAAAGACTTAAGTGAACAAAAAAAAAAATAAACTACCCAACCTAACAGGGGAGTAGTAAGCAAACAGAAGTGGAGGTATAAAAGGTCATTAAAGAATAAGCGGACCAAGAAAAGGTTCCAATACACACAAGATGCAGCATTTTCTCTCCTAAGTCTAGTTTTGGCTGTTTTACTTTCTCACAAGTGTCTGAAAGAGAAAAATCAACTATCATTATGTTATGCCTTATCTAAAAACTAAATCACTATGGTTTTTTAAAGATTTATTTATTTATGCATTTAAGAACTAGGGTACAGACCAGAGGTGGGGGAGGCAAGAGGATTCACCGGAGACAGAGTGGGGAACAGAACAAGTGGACTGACTGAAATACACTGCTGAGGGGAGCAGCAGGAGACAGAAGAGGTCTACTGCGCCACGTGGGTCACCCCCCTGGCCAGGGATTGAACTTGTGCTCCAGTGGCTGCAGATAGCTTTAAGGTGCTACGACTTAACCCCTTGCGCCACTAGGGAAGCCCCGGTTACTATGACCCTTAATTTCTATTAAGAACAAGCACACCAAATATTCTCTTCGAACTAAAGTTACATATGTAAGTCAGATCTGCCAGTTCAAAAACTTCACCACCATAACAGTGCTGTTTTATATAACTATAGTTATCCGTTAAATACAAAAAATACTTTATATTAACACTGTGTTGAAGTACTTGGCGTTTTTGAGTAACAGATTACAGTTTTATGTACTCATCACCACATAAATCCTAAAAATTTAAAACAAGCTTCTCCACGGACAATGAAACACTGAAGTTTGAAACACATTTTCTCTATCTTCAGGGAGAGTAATTTAAAGGCGTAAATATTCAACTATATTTTCACCACAATGAAGGAAGTATGCGTAAGCCGTCACGTATGTGATTTTTCTGATAATAAAACCCCTTAGTTGCACCCCCTCAGCACTGCTCTAAGCTAAACCCTCGCTGTGGAAGGCGCAGGGGGCTGGGGCTGCGAGCAGCAGCACAGCGCCCAGCCTGGAGCAGAGGCCTGCAGTGCTAGGGGCAGCCGCCATTGCCGAGCCACGGTTTCCTCGTTGACAAAGGGGTGCGTTCCAAGGTAGTTGTGAAGACTAAATACATGACTGGCTGTGGGAGTGTCCTTTCTAGAAGGCATCTGAATACAAGGTATTATTCTGCATTCAAACAGAGACAAATTATGTGTGCTTAACCCCACAGTAAGGGAAAAGCCAGTTTCACTACCATGCCTGAAATCAAGTTTTTAAAAGTAATGCCTTCAAACTATCCAGAAACAACAAGAAACACAGGTTTCATCTGAAGTTGTGTGTGTAAACACGCTCTATATTACTATGGGGGAAAAAAATGGATGAGAAGATAAAAGTGCATCGTATTTGATTAAAAATACGATGACTTGGCACTAGAACTGAAATCCAGAAATCCTTGTCATTGCAAGTTTCTTAATTACGGGCTCGAAGTCATCATTAAAGATTTTAAACTCAAGTACAGAACCCAGCAGTCGGTATTAAAACTTAATGCACTAGAAAGGACTGACGATTTTAATTGCAATTTTAAGTCAGTATTTATTAAAAATAAGTCAGACTTACAAAGGAAATAAACCATGAGCATCAAAACTGTGAAACTTGCATTAAGGCCTAGGTCTAGCTTAGGAGTTGGCCGTACTTCCTCAGCCAGGCAAAGAGGACAGCTGTGCATCAAGTGCCACGCGAGTGTGTCTGGACACAGCAGGGCCGCCCGCAGCGCTGTCATGCTTACGGGCCACCGAGGGCAGAGCCCCTGCTGAGCGTACTTGCAAATGCTTTGCCATCAACCGACTATGGCCAAGAAGGGTAAACTTGCCAAGTAAATCAAAGTTCCTTTGCTTGTGGCTGGGATCTGATAACCTCAAAGTGGTAAGGAACATTCATTTTTCTTGTAAGTTCTAACTGAGCATAAAGTAATTTCTGAGGTTCATTTTAGAACAAAGCATCCCAGACAGTAGACTAGGCGGGCAAACTACTGTGACTTCACAGGCGTGCGGCGCCCTCAGCCACCAGGTCACCGCAGCCGAAAGGTTTTGGAACGAAATGTACCGCCGGTGCAACCCACTCGTCATTCTCGGACCTTCGGGACCTCTTCACAAACATTTCTAAACAATCTTTTAAAGCAATGTGCACACAAATGAGAGTTAATTTCACGTCTAGATACAAATGAAAGCTGGAAGCTGATGAGCTTTACCTCACAGTACTTTTTCCAGGTCCCTCTACATAGCAGTAAGATGAACATTCTTAAAATCAAACAACGGTAAAGAAAGGTTCCAAATAAGAGACAACCAAATAAAACCTTGGGAAGCAGCAAAAACATTACAAGCAGAACACAGAACATTAGGAAGAGGCGCGGCCTCGGGAGGCTCAGCCCCTCGCCCAACCCCCGCGCCCGGGACGCCCGGTGGTTACACAAGTGGCAAGACCATCACATTTGACTTGCTTAACTTTTCGACAGATTTTTCATTGCGATAAACTTATTCTGACTGGTTGGATTGCTTAAGAGGAAGAGGAGAATCTGTTCGTGTTTTTCAACCTAGAGGCAAAACAGAAGAGGGGATTAATGAACGTCTAAGACGGTTAGGACAGTGACTTCACTTAGAGGTGGTTTCACCCACCTGCTTCTGTAGCTCCGTGCAGCAGCAGTTCACGCCCTGTGTCTTCTCTAGAAGCAAGTACAAAAAGCCATCATAAAAGACAAAATTAACCCCAACAGGTCCTAGGGATCTGCCCGTGGAGCGGGGACTGCCAGAGGGGCTGAGGAGGTGGGTAGGAAGTGTTCTATAAAAAATAACCTGATAACCTACATTATCAATAATGAAAAATAATTTGGGAGTCTGAACATAACACAGATCTGTCCCTCAAGAATGGGTTACAACTACAAAGGACTCGATCAATCAACTCTTTATTGTTTTTTTAAAAAAGATTTATTTATGCATACAAGAACTGGGTACAGGCCAGTTCTTGTGAGAGGTGAGAGGAGTCACCAGAGACAGAGTGGGGACCAGAAAAGGCAGATTGACTGAAATACACTGCTGAGGGGTGCAGCAAGCAAGGCAGGAAAGGTCTGCCATGCCATGTGGGTCACCTCCCTGACCAGGGATCGAACTCATGCTGCTGTGGCTGCAGACGCTTCATACTGTGATTCTTAACCCCTGTGCCACTCAAGAGGCCCCTCAATCATCTTTTTAGCTAGGTCTTAGCTTGCTGTGCTCCTGATTTTAGCAAATGAATGCTCTCATCCCCAAGGGTTTAGAGGGCAAGCCTGCCCTCTTACCAGTTACCAGTAAGGTCCAATTTCAAAAATAAGTTACTTTTATCAAAAGTAAGTTGAAAACAACTTTGAATTCTTGACGTTTCTAAAGCTCACAACATGAATTCTATAGTGTTGATGAGCCTGGTCAAGGAAAACCTGGACTGGGAGAACTGCTTCCACTCAGGGGCCTCTATGAGGTGGCCGTGTGAACAGGCACCTGACGCTGGATTTCTAGGGGAGGAAAATGGAGTGAGGTCACAGAGAAAGAAAGAGCAGGTCAACTAAGCGGACTATATCTGTTATTAATTAAACTTAAAAATGTACCTTTATTTAAAGCACTTCGTTTTTCAGGTGTGACAGTTTTTGCCAGGCCGTACATCACCAACTTATCCCCTATATTGACAGTGCCATTGTCCGAACACTTCTCCACGGATACCATATGGACATTCTTAATAATTCCTTTCACTGAAAGCATCACGGTCTGATTCAACATGAAATTTTTCAGTAGTTCAATTATTAATTGTGAACAGCTTCCATTCAATTCCATTAGACCTGCGAAAAAACAGTATTAATCAAAAAAGATAAACTTTTAAAAAAGATGAGTTATCTAAGGATGATAAGCAAAGGGCCCCATAGTGTTAGCTAGGTCTGTGTGCTCTGCTGTATCATTGTTGCTGCATTGAAAAAAAAAAAAAGACTTATTCAGTCAATATTCACTGAACACAGTGTTATGTCAAACACTCATCGAGATCCGGAGGGCACTGGAAGGACAAATCTGCCTTCAAGAACACACATCCTCAGGGAAGACGCAAACAATAATAAAGACAATTTCCAACTCCCTCTCTGGATCAACACCAAGCAGACATTGTCATCTGGATGCTTCTAGTCTCCGGAGAGCAGGAAGACTCCAGCTGGCAGGTCAGAGCCCCATTCGCCCCAGGCCCTGCCACTTACTAGCTGTGCAACGGGGGCCAACCAGTCTCTGAACCCTGAGGCTCTTGAAACTGTGAAACAAAACTGGAGGAGCTCGAAGAAGATCGTTTTTGTGAGAATAAAGAATAAAAGATGTACAATGTCTTAGTAAGCTCTGCCAGCTATTTAGAAAGCTGGGAAGTTGCCTGCTTGACCCACGTGATTCAGTCTTAGAGCTGAAAAAGGAGAGAGAGCTAATGACACAGACGCCCAAAGGGGAAAGCAACTTGTCTACCTTCAAGAGAACATTTAATGATCTGGAAAGGGAGCTCCAGGTGGCCGGCGGAGATGGGCTGCACCCTGCAGAGAGGCAGTATCTCAGTGTTTCCGTAGTCTGCGTAGAGGACCTTCACCTCGGTCTCTGACATCCCCAGGACAATGGCACGGTACCAGAAGTCGTCATCTGGAAACACAGCGGGGGCTCAGGTAAAATGTCACATTCAGTTCCCTCCTCCTCTCAGACCTTAGTCAAGGTTACCTTATGTGGTCACTTTATAATTCACACCAAGATCTGTGGTTCAGAGTCCAGATAAAATCTAAGAATCACCTCTACTTCCTTCTAGCTCTTACTAAAAGAGAATTACAGGATCAAACAGACCAAAACTACAATGATCGAGAATAAGAGACGATATGAGGGGAGCTGGAAAACACGCTGGAAAGGGAGTGACTCAGAAGAGCCCAACCAAAGCTGGCTGTGGAGGAGCCAAGAAGCGCCCTAGTTTCTAGCTCCCCAGTGCCAAACCTGTGACTGGAGCTACCCATTCAAAACTAAGACCAAAAGATGGAGCCAAAAATGGGGATTAGGTAAATGAAGCCGTTTTTTTTTTCCCAAGACACTGACTAGACTTCGGTTTTGAATACATTTACATATAATAAGTAGGCGAGCCTATAGGATGGCAGAAGTTGGAAAAGGACAGGAAGGGTTCATTGAGAGAATTTACACCAATGCAGCGAACAGGAGGAAATTAGCGAAAGTGTACAGAAAACTAACAACAACAAAGCCTGCAAAAAGAGACACATAATTACTGCACACTTATGCAGTCCTAACACTCATACAGAATACTGACCTAGCCCCAAATTAGGACACACTTCTATTGGGAATAAAGAGAACAAAAGTGTAGATCCAGCTGTCACACAATAGAAAAAACTAAATAATACATTTTTGAGTTGCAAACCTAAATTTAAAAAAGAATGTTATCTGGGCAAAGGCCAAACATATTAAATTCACCACTGGCAAAGGGATGATGAGATTAGTCAGCTCCTAAATTCAGGGACGTGTGGACATTTATTTCTCTAAGAGCACCAGAGAGAAGCATGCTTCTATAGCTTGCAAAACTATTTACATTCTCTGACTCAGAAATTCCAGCCCTGATAATTCACCTCAAAATATGCAGGGTTATCAAAATTTCTAGCCAGTATATTCAACTGTAATTTGTCTTGGTAAAAAAAAAAAAGTTGTTAATGTGAAATATTAAATAGGAGAGTGCTAAAAATACATCTGATTCAACCAGTCGTATTCCCGAAGACAACTTTTTCTTTTAGAATATTCACAGAGTTCTATGAATTACTTGCAATTCCTCTCTATGTAAATGTTACTGACCTGCCCTATAAAGCGTTGTTATCTGGACCTGGCTATCCAGAAGTGTAACAGATTTGTAGGTATCAACCTGTATCCCTGCCTAAATATCACCTTTGGCTACGCACAGAAAAGATGACCCTTACACATGAGTTAAACCCATGATCTTGCCTTCTTGATATAGCTATATAACCAAATAAAATGTATATCTGAAACAACGATCCATATAACCGCATGTAAAGAGAACAGGCAAAATACCTTCCTTCTACTATTTTACATGAAAGAATCTTACTTGTGTATTTGGCACAGCACGCATCTCCAATTCTTGGTTTGTAGGATGATTGAGTTTTCTGAGCATTGCAATACTCTAACAACTCAGCTGTCAATATATACAGCTTTTCCTGATATTCTAAAAGGTAGTAAAACAACATTTTGAGAAAAGATTTTGATGCCATTCTTTGTAATTACATAAAAAATATCAAATCTAACCACTCAAAAAAATTTGTGTGTACCGAAATACGCATTTATATTTTAAAAAGAGACATAGCACCACTGGTTACCTTGGAAGGGGAGCAATACTAGGAGGAGGTGAGAAGGCAGCAGCATGGCTCAGCGGCCACACCACCGTGCTCCTCTATGGAGACACACTGAGCTGTATTTTTGCCCTAAACTTTTTTTTTAAAGATTTATTTATTTTTATTTTTTTTTAAGGTTTATTTATTTATGCATACAAGCACTGGGGTACAGGCCAGAGGTGTAGGGGGTGAGAGGATTCACCACAGAGAGCAGGGAGCAGAACAGGCAGATCAATGGAAGTACACTGCTGAGGGGAGCAGCGGGCACAACAGGAGAGGTCTGCCGCGCCATGTGGGTCCCCTCCCTAGCCGGCGGCAGGGATTGAACTCGTGCTGCAGTGGCTGTGGTTTGCTTCATAGTGCGTTGCTCAACCCACTGTGCCACCAGGGAGGCCCTTTGCCCTAAACTTTTGAGTGAAACAGAAGGCATCAGTCTTCTCACCCTCACTCCTTAAGGGGATGAGACGGGCCCTTTGCATCAGTTAAAAGTGCCTCAAGTTTTGGTTTCTTACCTTGCATATCACTTGGGAAGGCATAAAACAAGTGTGGATTTATGATTTCTAGTATGTTTGCTTGTATAGCTTTGTTAATTGGCAATTCTATTGTTCTCCACTGATCAGCTGAGGAGATGACTGAAAACACAAAAGTTTCACATGAAACACGACAAATTGAGTCTCGTTTACCAGTAATATATTTATTCCCTCAATAATTTATTCATCAACAACTGATTATCAATAATCTCAAATTCTCAGAATAAAAATCTTTATTTTCAAAAAATGCTCTCTTCAATTTGAGGGATTTTTTTGGGGGGGGGGGGCATATAAAAAACCACATGCAACTCTAATGGGAATCCTCTGACTGCACTCCTGTAGTATATTTCCATTTCTACAGTATATTGAATATGCATCTTTAAATTTATTCAGATTGTAGGGGCTATGACACTGTAGGATGCAAGTTTAGCTGCTAAGTAACTACATTAAAGATGAACACGTGCTTGTGTCATAAAACCTGTTTCAGTAAATTTATGTTAGCTTTAACAATCTGTAGTCTAGTCCCACAAAGCTATTTCTATAGGAAAGCTGTGTAGCCTAGGATGAGAAAGTATTTCACAGTGTCTGAAAACAAAGGATAACTAAACCAAACAAAAGGTTTTAAAATGTTACCTTGAAGCCCTGGGGTGTCAATCTGAAGATCATGTTTATAAACAGGCTTGTTATTTGGCAAGTCTTTTTGTGGTGAACCAGATTTTAAAGCCAGATGTTCATCAATGAGAACATCACTAATTATTCTGGGATAAGAAGTGGAAATATCGGTGAGCTCAATTCCCACTCCGTTTCCAGTGATTTCAACTACCCGTGCCTGCAGTTTGATGCCTGCAACACACATCTGAAATCTTGCAATGGCTTCTTTGGACCAGTGTTCGTTTCCAGGCTGGACATCTAGTAAATAAGAACAGTGTTAAGGAGCATTCTGGGTCCAAACTGCATTTTCACTGCAGTAGCAGCCAGGACTGGGGTCTCCACAAATACTCATGGGTCAGCGGCGCTCAGGTCCGCGTCTGTGTCCCTCCGCAGCCCGGGCTACTGATGATGGAGCTGTAAATCCACTGCCGGAGTCACAGAGGCTCTGGATCTTTCTTCCCTTTCCCTGCTAACCTGGCTTCACTTGGCATTTTTCCAATAGGCAAAAATAGGATGATTATTTCTTTTAGAAACTGTCTTTGTGTTTTGGTACATATATGACGCTGCATTACCAATTATGCTGACAGAAAATGTCAACCATCCACTTTCACTTTTGTGGACGGTTTTCTTTTTTTTTTTAGATTTATTTATGCATATGAGCACTGGGGTACAGGCCAGAGGTGTGTGTTAGGGGGATGAGAGGATTCACCACAGAGAGCGGGGAGCAGAACAGGCAGATCAATTGAAGTACACTGCTGAGAGGAGCAGCGGGCACAGCAGGAGAGGTCTGCCGCGCCATGTGGGGCCCCTCCCTGGCCAGCAGCAGGGATCGAACCCGTGCTGCAGTGGCTGTGGTTTGCTTCATAGTGCGTTGCTTAACCCACTGCGCCACCAGGGAGGCCCCTAATGACAATTTCACAATGTTATTGTAACTTCCTTCATCAAAAATTATTTTTCTTGGACAATTTTGATTTATTCCCTCATACTGATACCAATGAGCCTCATACCTGAATGTGCATGTGACTCATGAAGAACCCGCCTCAGGCACCACCCCAGTTTCCAATTTAGTGGCAGTTCCTGGGTGGGGTCTGAAAAGATGCATTTTTAACAAGTTCTCCTATCAAAACTGCTGGTTTGGGGGGGGTGGTATTTTAAGAAGCACTGACATTAAAATATGATATTTGAAAATAATACCCTGCATATCTATTTAATCTAAGTAGAGAGAAAACATACAAAAAAAGGGCACCTATGATTTCAGACATAACTGATTTACATTTGGTGTCCCACCCTTCCACAATTTTTATGTGCACAGGGAAATACATACACATATATTCTTATATTTCTCTGACAAGGAATTTTTATACTAATAACTGCTATTAAGTGTACAATGCCAGGCACAGTTATATGGTTTACATTTTTCATCTCATATTTTTTCAATTATTTTTTTCTTACATCACTGTAGTCCCCATTGTTCTTCCGCCACCTTAATGAATTTTTGAGAATGAAACAATGAAAACAGTTTAAATAATTTGTCTATGTCGTCCTAACTGGTAAGCAGCAACAACTGGTTGAATGTTGCTATCCTGCATCTCATTTATAATTTACTCACTGAAACCAAGAGTAATTCTTCATACCCATAACACACATTTAACATCATTTTAATTACTGTAATAACAGCAAACACGCAGACCTTTCTAAGTGTCAGGCCCTATTCTAAAATCCCACTTAATCCTTACATCTCTGAAATTAGCCATCATATGGGTCATCAGTTTTAATAATCCTCCATAGCTGGCTGTTTATTGAGGTTGCTTTGCTGTTATTAACAGCAGTGTATTTAAATTTCCTTGCAGGTGAAGTGAGTGCAATCCCAATGATTATTTCTCTGGGATAAACTATTATTAGAAGAATAGTTGCTAAGTCTAAAGGTTGAATATCTGAGGCTCTTATGGGGCCCTGCAAAACGCCACTGAGAGAACCACACGGGGGTTCACCCCATTATCAGTGCCGGAGAGCACCGTGGACGTTCTGGCGTCTTTAAACATCCCGTTACAAGCGTCATAACAGGAAGTAGGAGCTTCTTACGTGAAACATGCAGATTATAAACACTGATGTTTAGCACCCTTAAGTATTAGAAAGTAGTTGAGAAAATAAATGTCTTATTCTGTACCATACCTACTAACCAGCATTGTATTCCTTGAAATGGAAGATTCAAAAAATTTGCTGAGATCATCTGGAGTTCATCCACAGTAACTTCTTCAGTGTTTCCATAATCCACAAAATGTACTTTAACTTTCCCATTTGGTAAGATTTCTTTGACTAAAGCACGGTACCAATTGCCATCACCTACATGCAACACAGGGCATTTCCCTTCTGTTAACATTTGAAAATCTGATCTTGAAAAAGACAAACTTTGTCTAAAGTAGCTAATAAATCTCTCTCTTTCCCAGTCATACACCTTTAGTTTTTCACTCAGAAACCCTGAGGATGAGAACCCTTAAAATCCATTTTTAGAGTATCTCCAAATTTTTTTTATAGCACCACTCTTTTACATCTGATAAAGATGAAGACTTACACTTGAGCATATTTATAATATGGAAGACTTATAATACCACAGTTGTGTTTACTTGACAAAATAACATTTAAAAAGGGAAAATTCTTGCAATGAAATTAAGTATTTCATCAAATATATTAAGCTAGACATGCACAGTATGACCAAGAATGTGCAGAATATTTTTCAGAACAATGAAAGTGCAGCAAAAAGGTCATCCCATTATCAAATTTATTGTATTATTATAAGAAATTCTGGAAAGAAAATCATTTACTGAAGTTTAACAAAGTTTACGTAAAGTGAGTATCATTTGGAGATTCCTTGTTGTTACAAAGAGAGAAGAAAAAAGATGCTACCTTAACTATTCATCACTTAATCTAAATTGTAAAAAGTATTTGCTTAAACATTAGGAAGAAAATAAACTCTTAAAGTAAGTGCTAAATGCCAAAACGCAAAAAAAAAGGTTCTAACAAAGTCAAAATCTCACCAACTACAACTTACCGGCAAAAAAAGCACAACAAGGTTGTCCTACTTCTGCCTTAAAATCATTAAGCAACTTCTCCTGGCAAAATTCTGCTAGTGATTTATTCAAATCATTGAGCTTCTCTAAAGCTGAAAATACATATACAACATTTAATATTTTTGTAAAATGCAAAATACCAATTTTCCAGTTAAGTTAGAAAATGTTTTGATCACAAAATCACAGGTACATCCCCAATCAGCCACTAATAATATCAATTGTTTTCCCCTCTCTTTATTAAAAACTTGGGCAAATAAGTCATTTTTTAGTTGATATTCTCAGCAGACCCCGTACAGTGCCCTACCGGGCACAGGAAGCAGCTATGGCACTGTTATCAGCATGTCACCGCCCGCGGGGCAAGGCCACAGTGTACAGACCTGTGCAGAAAGAAAGCTACAGACAGCCGGTCTGCAGGGGCATACTAAACGGGTGACAGGCCTGTCTGCTAAGGGAATGCTGAGCTGACCTCCATGTGCAACAGGTCTCAGAGAACTCCGAAGACATTTTTGAGAGGAGAAGGTATTCCAGAAGGAGGAAATGGTCCTGAGGCAGAGAACAGAATTAAGTGGCCAAAATCACATGGTGGAAGAAGTTTGGCAAAGCAAGGACAGGAAAGGTGACCACTGAAGAAAAACACCAGAGATGCTGGGAAAGCATAATCAGAGCACGAGAGCTTTACAGCGCCAAGGACCTGAATTAGAAGTTTCACCTTGCAGACAAGGCAAAAAATAAAGCTTATGGCCACGCTTTTGGAAATGCCATGGGAAAGGGCACTCTCGTACACTGCTGGTGGGAATCAGCATAGCCAAACTTGCGGGCACTCGCTCTCAAAGCACAAGTACACACATCACAATTTTAGGGTTGTCCCCAAGGGTACAGTCTCAGAGTAAAATCACAGGGTGCAAAGACTGCTTCAGAACTACAAGCTAGGAAATACTTTCGTTCTCCACTCCTACGTTAATTGAATCAGAATAAGCCCACACAGAGGAGTACCGTGTAACCATGAGAAGAAAAAAAAAAAAAACGAAATTAAATAGCAATGTGGTATCCTGAACAGATTCTGGAAAATAAGGACATTAGTAGAAACGGAAAGGGACAGCTAATGAAATCCAAATAAAATCTGGAGCTGAGTTAACACTAATGTACTAATGCGGGTTTCTTAGTTCTAACAAATGTGCCATTACAAGGGAGATTAATACTACTTTAAAAAAAAAAGATTTACTTATTTATGCACATAAGAACTGGGGTGCAGGGGCCTCCCCTGGTGGCGCAGTGGGTTAATCAGCGCACTGTGAAGCAAACCGCAGCCACTGCAGCATGAGTTCGGTCCCTGCCTCCGGCCAGGGAGGGGGACCCACATGGTGCGGCAGAACTCTCCTGCTGTGCCCGCTGCTCCCCTCAGCGGTGTACTTCTGTTATCTGCCTGTTCTGCTCCCCGCTCTCTGTGGTGAATTCTCTCGCCCCCGACACCTCTGGTCTGTGCCCCGGTGCTTGTGTGCATGAATAAATAAATCTTAAAAAAAAAAAAAAAAAAGAACTGGGGGGCAGGCCAGAGGTGAAGGGGGGGAGAGGAGGCACCNTCGCCCCCGACACCTCTGGTCTGTGCCCCGGTGCTTGTGTGCATGAATAAATAAATCTTAAAAAAAAAAAAAAAAAAGAACTGGGGTGCAGGCCAGAGGTGAAGGGGGTGAGAGGAGTCACCAGAGACAGAGTGGGAAGCAGAACAGGTGGATCCACTGAAATGCACCGCTGAGGGGAGCAGCGGGACAGGCAGGAGAGGTCTGCTGCGCCACGTGGGCTAACTCCCTGGCCAGGGATCAAATTCAGGCCCTAGAGGTGACAGCACTGAATCTGCTGTCATCCCTCCACAGCAGGGAGGCCCTTAATATTTACTTTTGAGAGAGAGAAAGAGTAGGGGTGGGAGAAGACATGAAGGAAACTTCTGGGTTACTGATAATGTTTTATTTCTTGATCGTAATAGTTGGTTATACTAATGCTTTGATTTTGTGGGTCATTTATTATGCTGAACTTTTACTTGTGCATTTATCTATATGTCTGCTAAACTTTGGGAAATCAACAATTTAACTTTCAAACATGAATTTAGGAGACAGTATATGAAACCTAAATGGGCTTAACCATAATGGGAGAGTGTTGAAAATAAAAATTAAAACAGCTTAAAATGGAATAAACGGCAATTTAATACCATCAAATCTTTCTTGGGTCTATAAACAAATTCCTACTTGGTTCCTTCTAGGAGAATTTCAAATTCCTTCTAGCAAAGAGTGTACTTCATTACCCCATTAACTCATTTTGACTTCTCTGCAGCAATGTATTTGTAAAAGAAACAAATGAGAAAAAGTCCCCTTACCGTCATCTCTGAGCACGTGACAGTAGAATTCTCCTGGACTGTATAGCATACAGACCACAACGTCTACTGTTTGGTCAACAGAAAGTTTAACCCACGTCCACTCCAAAGGATCGACTTTTGTTTCAACACCCAAGGGAACTGTGAAAATAAAAATATTTTGCAAAAACAAATGGGCAAAGTGAGCGTGGGAGGTGGGGTTGCTGATGAGTCTATTGGTGAAGAACTGAATCTTTAATAACTTTCTTGCGACTTTCTAAGAAAGTTAATCAATCTTACAATTGACCATCGCACTGAATTTCATATTTTAAATTCAGATGAACTGCTCTTCAGCGGCCAGTAATTCACAAAACTCTTGCCAGAGTCTCCATTTTCACCCCTACCTTGATACATTTAGATGAATGCTTGATTTTAAAGATGGCAGGCGCTCAACTGTCAATTCTCGCTGCAATATGAGAATCAACACACACGGGAAACCACCTACACACAGACACTGTCTGGTTGGCGTCTTACTCACCGCCGGCTTCTTTCACATCGCTGGGTTTACCAGTCACTGCCCCCTGGTCCCCGACAGCAAAGCCGGCATCGATGAGAACTTGCGTCACGCTGACGTTAGGCGTCACCGATTTGTCTACAAGCTCCACCACGGAACTGTTTTCCAATTTTTCAGCTACCTTCACTGTGATCATTTTGTTCTGCACAATTTTTTTCATCAGACAAATAGCTTCTGGAGTCCAAATTCCTAATGATGGCTTTACCCCTAGCAAAGAATTTTTAAAAGAATGTTAAAATATTTCTTACAGCAGGTATTTAGAATTTAGCTCCTAATTTCAACAAAGTTAAATTTAAGTAATCTATGATAAACACTGAACCAAAAAGTTCCACCTAAGTAGGAGAGCTCTGTAAACCTGAAAATGAAGGCAAAACTACAAAGAAAAAGTTGTGTATCCTCCTATTAAAAATGCACCATAATTTTACCAGCATGAAATGTCCAAGAAAGTGAATCTACGAAGACAGAAAAGTAGATTATTAGCTGCCTGGAGAGGGGTGACTGACTATAAAGGGACGCAAGACATGTTCTAAAATTGGATTATGATGATGCTTGTACAACTAAGTAAATCTAATAAAAATCACTGAATTTTATACAAATTTCACCAGGGAACTGTTTGCTTCCCCGTAAAAAGTTTACTTTGTGGAGTGTAAATTATATTTTAATAGAACTTATGAAAGTATAAAACCACCCAAGAAGAAGTGCTGGCACCTTATATTAAATACACGAAACATTTGTAGCACTCCTGAAAAGGGCAATCCCAAATCAACAATGCCAAGTTCATGAAATATAAAAGCCACAGTGTTTAGTTTCACTGGTAATCAAGAAAACTGCAATAATTTTGTTTTGAACTCATCAAAATTGGCCAAAGTGAAATAATACAGAAATAGCCACTTAGTACAATGCTGTGTGAAGGAACTGACTCCCTCCCCAGATCTCTGGTAAGTGAATAAACTTCCTTCTGGAGAACAACCAAGACACACACCGCAGACAGGAAGAGACACAGCCCTCTGAGCCTTCCATATATTGCCTTGTGGCTGCATTTTGCAACCTCGCCTAAGGAGATGGCCTCGGACAGGTTGTAATATGTAGTTAAAAGAACTTTAAAGTAGCCTCTGACAAGTGGATGCTAGCTGGGTCCACGTGAACAAAGCTCGCAGAAGCCAACTGACCAACAGCAAAGAAGTCTCTGGGGCTGGCGAGACGAGTATTACAGTAACTTCTAGGAATATGATCACAGTGATGATGATGTTCTTAATGTTTTTACAAGCAAATTTCCTCCTACTTCATGTAGTTAATGGGCTTATATAATATTTATAATGTAGGCTCCAGAAATAGTGAAGAAGAATATTCAACTTTATGCCAGAGAGACATTAAATTGTATTTCAATACATAAGCAAAAGTGTCATCTGTACTCATTAGGATTAATTTCACACTAAGATAAATTATGTCTGAACACATCCCTTTATCTCAATAGTTAGATTTCAATTCCAATGTCCCTACTTCAGGATTTAGTATTTTAAGCATATGGGAATCATAAAAACTTCTTACCCGCCAGCACACACTTTATAGCTTGCATTGGCAATTCCAACAACTTTGGGGTTATGGGACAAAGTCTTGTCAGACTGATGATCTCAAAGTTTCCATAATCCACATAGCCGACCAGCACAGAGTCTTCGGAAGCATAAGCCAGCACAGAGGCCCGGTACCACTGGTCATCCTCTGGAAAAGGAGAGCTCAGCCTTCAACGCCTTTCCAGTTTACACCAGAACATTTTCCTCCCAAATTTAAAATGCTCAACATTGATTTTAACACAGTATCAATTTTTGAACCAGGTATGCTTATTACACATTGCTACTTTTGCTTCTCAAAGGCTCCAATGGCTGAAACCCCACCTAGTCACACCTTCTGGACCACTCAGCCCCCGGGCAGTTGTCACTGCCTCGGCTCCCAGGGGATGGTTCATGAGCCAGGGCATGTGTCCTGGTCACGTGACTCCACAAGATCCTGCTCAAACTGCAGGACTGACAAAAACAGTAAAATTCTTCTTCATCACCCCTCCCCGCTTGACCCTTGGAGGTCACCCTCCCTTCTGTGCTTTAACTTAAAACGTTAAGTGGTACCAAGCTTCAAACGAGGGCCCCAGTGCAAACTGCTACGTCAACTGTTTCTGCTGAGTTACAAGGGAAGAATGTCAGTAACACTCTTCTTACCTGAGAACTGAGCACAGCAGATATCACCAATGGTTGGGTAAAAATCTGAGCGTGGAGACACTTGGCCACAGTACTCGCTGAGGGATGTCTGAAGTTCAGCAAGTTTATCTGTAGGTACAGATCACGTCGTAAACAAAAGAAATACGTATCTACACATGATCTGCATTTTGGCAGCTGAGTCTCTTACAGTATGTTATCTTGATAGCGCTGACAAAGGAAATTTACTCACGTCCACTTTGGAGCTGTTGGCAAAAGAAGTCTTCTGGAGTCTGAACATGTGCCACCACCCCGCAGAACTCATCACCCACATTCAAGGCTAGCACTTTGGGGATTAGGTCACTTCTGTCAATAACAACTTTGTTTTCGGCTGTCATTTTTCGGGCATCTTCAGAATCACCTTATCAGGAAAGAGAAAAACAAACCTTCTGGTTTCACTACGCTAGTTTTTCAGCCCCAACCATGCCCTTTGATGCATCTTTAGGTCTCAACACAAGCTGTGCTTTTCCCCCAGGACACACTCTCAATTCCCAAGCAAGTTACGCTCTTCGTTCTTTGTGGAATCATTCTGAAATGATTAGATGCTGGGTTAGCTGCCACTCCTGGCGGCCCCCACTCTCTGCACTTGCTCTGCCACCTGTGGCATCCTCTCTTCTCTGCGTGTCTGCACTGTCTTCAGGGCACCCAGCGTGAAGATACCTCCACAGAGCCTTGGTCTTTTGTCCCACTCACTGGATACCCCCAAAGCACTTGCCACGGCTGGGGGCTCCCTCCTAGCAGCCTTTACCCTTCTGTTGCTCTGGCAGCATCTCCATACTCTACCTTCCTTTCTCATCACCCAAGTCTGTGGGCCCAGGTCTGTCACCCTCACTCCACACTCTCCCCAAAGACCCAACCAGCACTGCGCTGTCACCCATGACTACCATGAGTCCAGTAAGTGTCTGCTTTACTCTAGAGGTCAAAGAGCTATACGGCAAGGGTCCCAGTAGAGTTGCCACACCAAGATCTGTATGTTTTAGGGCTATCACACATGCAGGAGTTTAAGAACAGAGAAGGCTAAAGATGTAATTAGAATGCTGTTGCATTTTTCCATGAATGATGAAGATTCAACTCAGAAAATGAGAGTAGAAAAACAAGAGGGAAAAAAGACATATCCAAAGGATTTTTAAGAAGAAGAATAATCAATAAAGACTATGCAATCAGTTACATAGAAAGAGAAAGTGGTAAAAGGTGAGGGAGAGAGTAGACTTAAGGATAGTTGGAACTTATGAGACAGAATGTGTCTAATCACGGCACACTAATCTGGCAATCATCCCTGGGTGAGTGGCCGAGACAGTAAAGTGTATCTACATGTAAAGTAGCTGGCAGAGGAGAAAGCAGACTATAAAGTACAATACGTAAGACTAGACAATGAGAAAGTAAAATGCTGATAGCAAAACTACTTGGTTCTCATTAACACTAAATGAGAAACTACTCACACAATGAATAGAAATTTAAGAAGAAACACCATTCTATTAGCAGTGGGATACTTGAGTCTTATATCCCTATTTATTTGTGCTGGGATACTCAACCAAATGAGGAAGAAAAACATATTAAGGAAATGTTAGCTAAAAATCCCTCAACTCAATGTGTCATCATAGTTAGCGCTTTGATGATAACTATCAAGGCAAAGGATTAATCTGGAAAACAGGGAAGATGCAGAGTTTGAGATTAGGAACAATATATTACTAAATGAAAAAAAAAATCATCTTTCCTATATAAAGTTCATAGTACGGTCATCATTTCCAGTAAGTCTCACAAGTGTGACAGTTGTTCCTTTCTTATTTAGTTGAAAAGACATTCTTCAATAAGTCACTGTTAGTTTAATTTGTATACTTACTTTGATCTGTGCTTTGCTGCTTAGAGTTTTGTTCCTGTGACTGCAAGCCATATCCCATTTCTACAAGTACATGGTCTAAAGGTTTTCCTAAAAAATGGTTAAGAAAATACATCCCCATTGAGATACTATACCAAGAGTTAAAGGAAAAGCAAAATAAAAAGGTGTTCATAATCATACAATTTGTAGATTATATTAATAAATTTGACATATTTTTCACCAGCTCAGTTTCTACATGCAAGGTATAATTTAGTAATACTCAGCTTTAAAAATTGAGGAAAAATTCCACCACAAAAAAATTCAAAAGATTACATTTCAAAAATTCCAAGTAACACAAAAGATTTAGTTATCACCTCACTGTCATGCTTAGAATGATCACCATTTATGACAAACAATAAACTTAAGACAGAAAATCCCTTTTTTCTCAAATTATGACTGAAACAAGGGTTAGCCGGCATTTGCATGAACTTAAAGTTCTTGAAAATAGCTAAAAGCTGAAGTCATAACATAAAACATAAACAGAATTTTTTTAAATATATATTTTATATTTCATTTCACATCCGGATTAACTGATGGGAACTAACATATATAGAAAATTAGACTAAAATATAACTAACATAGACAGAAAATTTTAAAAATATATATACATTTTATATTCATTTCACATCAGGATTAACTGACTTTTCCACCAGCCACCAGGGTTTCTAAAAGTAGAAGCGTGGCAGTGGAGCTGAGAAGCAGTAACAAGCATACTCTAAGAAGCTACATTTCAAACAGACATAGAGACAGAGTGGAAGAACAGGATTCCAAAGTGCTTTTCATGTCCACAACCTGAAAACTATGTATTTAGGATCCCAACACTAACATAATACATTTCTGTGAAGGCTGTCCAAAGAAAAAGCACTGGTAAGAAATGGATGAATTCAGAGAAATTCTTGAACTTCTCAATACAGAAGCAGAAAGCAGAGCAACTATCACAACGTCTACAGTAAAAGGATTCTCAGCTCTGATACCATCTACATCTAGAATTTTGATCCACCCAATTCTACGAATCAGTGTCATGTCTTGCAAGAGCAAATGCACGCACAGGCCACGTTTTTCCGTCACAGCCTGAATAACTTCAGAGAAGAATCTATGTGACTTCTCTTCATGCTTCTGTATCTTCCCTGAGTCAAAGGTAGTGGCTAATGAACGTGTTAAACGCTCCATTAAGAATGACTGAGCTCTTACCTGAACTTGGCAGCATAATATCGACAGCACAAGTAACCACTTCCTCCTTTAAAATGTCAACTATCTTCAATGAGCAGTACTGCTCCATTAACAGCGACTTCACGGTTTTTATGCAATCATTGCTCCAATTCCCCTCTGCTGGGATAACATTGGCTAGAAAGCACTTTATGGCCTGAAAAATTTTGCAGAAGTCACTAAAAAAAAAGTAGTACTTGAAAATGGCCATTTCTAACTACTTATATAAAGATTCTTAAATACAATGTAGTTCATGCTGAAATTTTTCAGAAATCTTCAAGTACTAACTAAACAACTTTATGTGTAAGTATTTGTCTCTCTTGGTACTCAATCCACAATGCTTTTCCTTTTGGGACTTGAAGTTTCAGACATGCACAAAAGATTAGCCTTTAGTTATAGACCATAAATTCAAGATGCTTTCAAATAATGTAGTAAATTAAAAGTGATTATTTTAAAAGAGCAGATTACTAGGATGTGCCTAAAAATGCTAGCAGTTTCTCTCCTAAAGCAGTGCTTGAAGGAGGCCTAATAAAATGGAGCCAAGAAAGTCAATCAGTGTTTATCTATACAGTAGAAGGTATGCCAGTAGGTACTTTTAAAAATTACCATAGCAGAATACAACAAGCAAATATTGTTCATCAAAACATTAAAAAACAGAAAACAAACACTATAAGAAAAAATAAATAAAAATAGTAAAAAATAGAATATTTAAAACACCTACCTAAAATTAGATAAATAAAAACTTTTCAGATTTGTTCAAGGTGAAGAAAAACAAAAACAAAATGCTAAGAAACGACTCCTTTGGGGCACGATTAGGAATTTAGAAAGTAAAAGACTCACACAAGGAGGAAACAAGTCAATGTTTCTGTTTAGTTGATGAATTCTGTTTATTGGAATCATTTCTTCATTTCCATAATCAATATACAAGACTTGGACCTTCTTCTGCAGCATATCAACATCTTGTATTATTACCCTGTTCCAGGTCTGAATGTGAAATATAAGGGTACTCAGCTTCAAAATGGCATTTCACAATTTTAGGTTAAAAAGCTCTCAACCAATTTACAGAACATGCTCACACACTACTGCCTTAGCTACACAAACAAACACAAGTCCTAAGACAGGGACTCAGTCTGTGACTAGCAACTGAGGAGCCCTTCAACAGAGCTGGAGAGGGCTGTGGCAGGGAGGGAGTGATGGCACAGACCGGAATGCTGACTGAGGAAGGAAAGCAGAGTGACCGGGTCTCTGGTGTAAAGCTGACATGACCAAAGTCAGTGAAAGCACCTTACTAGGTAATTCGCTTCATCAGGGATTACCTGGTCAACAGTGTACTTGGCAACACAGATTTCTCCCTTAACGGGAATATAATCTTCTTCATGCGCCACGTTTGCGTATGTTTCCTTCAGGCTGGCAGACAGCTGGTTCATATAGTCTAACACTTCTGAAGAAAACAGCTGCACATAGAAGTCACTTGGGTGCTTGAATTCAGTAACTGTGCCCTTTCAAAGATAGAAAAGACATAATAATTCACTGAGAACACAAGCAAACTATAACAAGACACAAAAAGCGCTATGATTTGCAGTTGCGTTCTTTACCAATTTCATAAGTTATATTTTATAGTTATTTCATTAACTCAAATAAAACAAGAAATAAGGCAATAAAGACCCATAGTTCTTTGGCTCTTCAACAAATACCTTTATTTCATTAACTCAAATAAAACAAGAAATAAGGCAATAAAGACCCATAGTTCTTTGGCTCTTCAACAAATACCTTTATTTCCATGGTTTTCCTGAGTTGTAGACTTCTCAAATCAGAAAACATTATTTTATCAGCAGAAATGGCTACTTCCTTAGGAACTCCAAGTGCGTACTCATTCTGGTTTGAAAAAACACATGAGTTACACACACAAGTACAATTCAATGATATTTAGGTTGCTGTTAACTGAAATAAAAGCCAAAATAGCCTGACTCTTAGGACTGAATAAAAAAGAGAGGAAAGAATAACATCCACCTTCAAGAGTCACTGAACCCCCACACAGGTAACACAGCACAGGCATCACCCGGAAGTCAAACGTGAAGGTGACAATGCTGACCTGACCCAGGACAAATGGCACTAAAAATGACTTTAGCTACACCAAGATAAGCCAACACAAATCCTTTTTGGAAAAAGGCTAGGTATCCACAGTTTTCAAAGGTTCCTCCTCCCCTTCCCCGCAGCTTCCAAACCAATCACTAGGGCACACAGATATATTCAACAGGAAACTCTGCTTTTCAGTAAACATTACTGTGGTGTAAAGATGAGTCATATGTTTTTTCACTTGAGCTTGCGGGCCCTTGTAACTCAATAAAGAAGAGTCATTCATAGCTTTATTATTAAAGGCAAAAGGTAAGTATGCCATACCTTGTTTTTTACTTCCATGTTCTTTTCAAAAGGTGATTTATTATCTTCAACTTTGTTGAGACTGAAATAAAGCAACTGATTACAATACTTAAAGAGTACCAAACTAAGACTAGGGGTCATAAATTACAGTTATGTTAAATTCTCAACCAACTAAATCTAGAAAAGTATAATCACAGTGGTGGGGCTCCCTGGTGGCGCACTGGGTTAAGCAACGCACTATGAAGCAGACCACAGCCACTGCAGCACGAGTTTGATCCCAGCTGCCGGCCAGGGAGGGGACCCACATGGTGTGGCAGACCTCTCCTGCCTCGCCTGCTGCTCCCCTCAGCAGTGTGTTTCAGTCGATCTGCCTGTTCTGTTCCCCATTCTGTCTCTGGTGAATCCTCTCACCCCCTGCATCTCTGGCCTGTATCCCAGTTCTTATATGCATAAATAAATCTTTAAAAAAAAAATCTCTACTAAAAAAAAAAAAGAAAAGAAAATCACAATGGTAAGAGGACAAACCCCCAACATTGCTTTTCCAGTGCCTATTCTGTGCATCTACCAAAGGCCACCTAGTGAAAGGGAAAAATGGAGATATAATTTATATGACCCAAAACAGTGTTTTGAGGATCAAATGAGGCCGTACATGTGAAACAATTTTTTAAGTTTATTTGCATATTTTTGTATCATTGTTCATTTTTTTTTTTTTTAAAGATTTATCCATTTATGCATACAAGCACTGGGGTACAGGCCAGAGGTGGGGGGGTGAGAGGATTCACCACAGAGAGCAGGGAGCAGAACAGGCAGATCAACGGAAGTAC
>JAGFMF010011658.1:6593298-6604497 GCA_019455555.1 Galemys pyrenaicus | reverse complement strand
TCCCTGGCCGGCAGCAGGGATCGAACTCGTGCTGCAGTGGCTGCGGTCTGCTTCATAGTGCGTTGCTTAACCCACTGCGCCACCAGGGAGGCCCTCATTGTTCATTTTTGCAGGATGTTTGATTTCTCCTCTCAGGTGCTGCCCTATTACAGTTACCACCACCGAGACACCCGTGAACCATCACCGTAGACACTTGGCTCTTACCTCCCACTTCATCCCTTTCTCTCCCTCTGTACATGTGAGACAATTTGTAACTGTAAAGTACTATGCAAGTAACATTGATGCATTTTAAAATCACAGCTCAAGATGAACTGTCAGGTCCACCTTATTAAAATTCAGGGAATTAGACAACATTCAAAGCAAGGCATTGTAAAATTATGGGGACTACACCTGAGGGGAGAAATCA
This sequence comes from Galemys pyrenaicus, assembly GCA_019455555.1. Lineage (NCBI taxonomy): Eukaryota > Metazoa > Chordata > Mammalia > Eulipotyphla > Talpidae > Galemys > Galemys pyrenaicus. The sequence continues at coordinate 6,604,091 of JAGFMF010011658.1, read as the reverse complement.
AATAGGGTACAAAAATGATGATGTAAGAAAAAAAATAAAATTAAAAAATATATATGTATATATGAAAAAAGCCAAGGCATTTTAAAAGTTATAATCATTAAAAATCCACTTAATGTCCTAAATCTTATCGTGCAATATCTAATGAAATTAGATAAAATGAAAACTTCCATATTTGTAGAGATGTTCACTTCAGATTTATATACTCTGTTACATCCCAGTCAGTAAAATGTAATGACTTCTACATCATTATGGCCTGCTTAACTGATTTCTACCTTATACTGTCAAAACCCCCTTTTCGTAAGTATTCGCCAATGAATAAAAACCATCACTGACTTTGGCTGAACAGGCTTGCACACGATGCTGTGTGCAGACCAGTCTCTCCGCTGGCATGCGATGGAGCAGTAGTATGTCTGCTTGCACTGCGAGCACCTCAGGGACCCTGCAGAACACAGCCCGTGACGTCATCAGTGTCGTATTCCAAATATGTGTCGTCAAAGTCAAGACAGCTTAAAATCCTGACATATTAAGCACCATTCTATTCATCACACCAAGAACATTACTGGAAGAGAATTACGCTGTTTATGAGGAAGAGTTCAGATCAAACTTTTAAGGTGCTCTCAAAACGCAGAGAAAGAGTGTAAAGATGACAGCAGGCAGGACAGACTGGAGATGTAACTGATTTCCTAAGTAGCCCCCAAACATACATTATAAAAGCAACAATCAAAGAAAATGGAAAATTCTGTCCTTGTGAAAACAAGCCTGCACAAGCAGACCAGGACAGGTCGAACCTTGGGCCATTTAACAATATAAAAGAAAAACCAACAGAGAGAAGCACATTTAGGGAAAAAAACAAAAAAAAGTGACATTTTGAAATAAGGCACCTAAAAACAGCCAGATCAGTGCCTAAGCAGACGAACACATCTTTAAAAAAAAAAAAAAATCTAATGAACAACAACAAAAACATGCTGACTCCAGCATCCCCATCCTATTAACAGCAAAGACAAAGGAGCTGAGCACCCAAGTCGTTATTAAGTTTGTGAACAACTGCTCAAGGTCACGGACCATACAGGGGATATAAATTAAAACAATAGTGAGACACCCACTATCACCTGGGAGAAAAGTTAAAATTGAAAAGTCTGATGACACCAAGAGTCGACAAAGTTGTGGAGTGGCCAGTGTGCATGGAAATGGTTTGCAGGATGCTTTGGAAATGGTTTGCCAGTTCTTAACAAGTTAAAGCATGTATCTCCCCTTTGACTCAGTTAATTCTCTTCAGCAAGTGTGCAAGAGAAATAAAAGCATATGTCCACGCTAAGACTTGTGCAGGCAGCTGTATCACAATAGCCAAAATCTGATCACAAGCAAAATGTCCCACTAGAGAGCATACGAGTAGTTAGTCATACAACAGAACAGCACACATCAAAACACGCAAAAAATTAACGTACATGCAACAACATGGATTACTCTTAAATATATTATTCTAAATGAAAAAACTTCTTATCAAAGAGTCATACTATGTGATTCCATTTATATAAAATTCTGTAACTGGCAAAACTAATTTCTCACGTAACAGCAGTGATACCTCTGGGAGGTGCTGTGAGTGGAAAGGTATATTTGGGCTTTCCTGAGGAACTGGAAATAGTCTTGATAGGGCTGTGGGTTTGTACAATTCAAGGCATGTAAAAATAATAACCAGGTAAAGAAGCAGTGACATTGGGGAGGGATGCATGAACAAAGAAGGGCAGGGGTCGGTAGCTGCTGGAGCTGAGAGATCCGTGTATGGTGGATGTGCACTATTCCGTCTGTATGCCTATGTTTAAACAGTCCTCAAAGATGCAGCATAACCCGACAGAAACCCGAGAGCGACATGCTTACCAAACAGGCCACAGCGATGGCAGGTTGTTGACCGAACAGGAGGTCCTAAGGAGTTGAAGAGCGCTGGATTATTTATGGACAACGAATTCTCAACCAACTTGTAAATATTTTTTGACTTTGCAGGAGGCACATTATTGCTAGGCTTCTATTAAGAAAAGATAATAGCAATATTAAAACTTGTAAGCTGCTTAAGAAAATACAAGACTCGGTACTTCTTTTTCTGGTAAGATAAAGCAGATGTACTTTTCCCCACTTCTTCCATTAACAACTAAAACCCTAGACTTATACATAAAACAAACACAAGACGACTGTGGGAGAAGGCAGACAGGCGAGGGGTCTGAGGACCCAGCGAAAGATGTGGCAGTGAGTTACCTGAGTTTTCCTTCTGCCTCAAATACCACAGCATGGGTGTGAGATACGTAAGCAAACAACCCAGAAGTGCCAAGAACAGACAGTAAGTCACAACAAAAAATCCTGCTCTCTCCAGTTAAAAGATGACAAAAGGAGTAACTTAGCAGGATGAAAAACTCATCAGGTATTATTCTACTCCAGGAAAAGAAAAAAAAAAAAAAGAACAAAAAACTGTGGCTCCATCCCACCAGTGAAGCAGAGGGGAAGAATGCACACTTTTTTTTTTTTAAAGATTTATTTATTTATGCATACAAGCACTGGGGTACAGGCCAGAGGTGTAGGGGGGTGAGAGGATTCACCACAGAGAGCGGGATGCAGAACAGGCAGATCAACGGAAGCACACTGCTGAAGGGAGCAGTGGGCAAGGCAGGAGAGGTCTGCTGCGCCATGTGCCCCCCCACCCTCGAGCCCCCGACCAGCGGTAGGAGTCGAACTCGTGCTGCAGTGGCTGCGGTTTGTTTCATAGTGCGTTGCTTAACCCACTGCGCCACCAGGGAGGCCCAGAATGCACACTTTTCAACCTCACAGGCACTCTCAGGCTCTTAGGGCGCATGAGAGAAAAGCAAGGGAGTAGGGAGCCAGTGCTTCGTCCTGTGAAAACTACCTGGGAGCCCTGACTCTGCCCTGGCAGTAAGAGTAGCCCTCCCTCATGCCATCACTGCCGGGTGGTGTAAGAGGAGCTGGTGGGCACTCAGGACTTGGAACACCATTCAACAGAGATGAACATCTCCAAAGTCACCTCCTTCTAATCTTCTTTACTTTCTCTTGCCCTCCTGCCCCACCTGCTCACCATCTCCCCTTGCCACTTCCCCCTTAGCTAGGGAGGGATCAAGTCAGGCTAAGGTGGAAGCTGGAATTCCCACGCTCACCCAGAAAAACTGTGGTGTCAGCAGAGGCTGAATGGAATTTGGAAATTTACTCCCACCTGGCAACACCATCTTTCCCCCGATGGAGAAAGGTAGTTAAAACAAAGTCTAAAAGAGACACAGAATTATATAATGTAGTATCTAAAATGTCCTAATTTCAACAAAAAATGTCTTAAGAATCAGGAAGATCATGACTGAATTTAAAACAAAAAAGATGACAATGTCGAGGTAACAGTAGTAAGCTTATTTGACAAAGATTTTTAAAGCAGCCATTAATATAGCGACAAGAAATTACGAACACTTTTGAAACAAATGAAAAGAATCTCAGCAAACAGAAGATAAAAAGATTCCAAATGGAAGTTTTAGAACTGAAAAGTGCAATAACAAAAATAAAAAACAAAATTATTGGGTTCAACAGCAGTCTGGAGGGGACAAAGGAAAGGAACCCATGAACCTGAAGACTGAATAACAGAAATGGCTAACCTTAACAGAAAAAGAGTCTGGGTGCGGGGGGAGTAAAAGAACAGAGCCTCAGGAATCTGTGGGGCTATAATAAAAGATCTACTATTCCTGCTTTCAGAGTCTCAGAAGAGAGACAGTAGAAACGCAGAAGCACTCCAAAAAAAATGGCCAAAACTTCAAAACTTGATGAAAGATTTAAGTCCAAGATTAAGGGCAGAAAATAATTATTAATTAATCTAAAGAAAACAGGATGGCGATTTTGACATTAGATGAAGTAGATTAAAGAAGAGGGAAAAATTAACAGACACTGAAAGGGATATTATGTAATGACAAGAGTCGCTCAGTCAAGCAGATATAACAATCCCAAGTGTGGATGCACCAAACAGTAGGACTGCAACATGATAGAAAAGCAGTAAAAATATAAAAATAACTCAATATCACAATTAGCCAACAGAATGACAAGTCAAAAAGGAAGTCTTAGTTCAAATATGTTGAACTAAAAAAAGGAAAGAAAATTAGAAAACATAATAGGATTTACAGTCACTCTGTAAAAAACTTAGGGGTAAATCTAATAAAACATACACAGGGCTTATAAATTGAAAACTACAAAGTAAAATAAATCAAAGAACTAAACAAACAGAGTATTTTGTTCATGGATTGGAAGATTCAACAAGTCACAGATATCAATAATTCACTAATTGATATAGAGGTTTGATGTAATGCCTATCAAAATCCCAGCAAGAATTTTCTTTTTGGGACCTCCCTGGTGGTGGTCTAGGGGTTAAGTCTCAGTGCTATCACAGCCATGGCCTGAGTTAGATCCCCAGCCAAGCAGCTACACATGGTGCAGCAGACTTCTCTTCTCTCACCTGCTGTTCCCCTTAGCAGTATTTCAGTAAGTCCACCTGTTTTGCTCCCCACTCTGTCTCTGTTAAGTCCTGTCACCCCTGCACCTCTGGCCTGCATCCCAGTTCCTCTACACACACAAAAAGTTATATTTTAAAAATACTGTTTAAAAAAAATTTTCTTTTTGTAGCTATGGACAAGATAAAGACAAAGGGACTGGAATAAAACACCTTTCAAAAAGTAAGCACAATCACTTTACTCAATTTCAAGACTCATTACATAGTTCCAGAACTGTTTAGTATTTCAGGATATCCAGAGATCATCATAAATGAATGGAGTATCCAACATAGAAGGACACAAATAAATCCAACTGATTTCTGATAAAAAATGTAAAGGCAATTCAGTGGAGGAAAGAGCATTTTCAAGAAATGGTGCTGGAAAAATTGGACATTCCCAGCAAAAAGAAATTTCAATCTGTATCACCTGATAAATCTATTAACTTAAAATGAACACAAAATGGAGTACAAATCTAAATGCAAAACTTATATAAGACTTCTTATAAAGAAACCCCAACACTTTCTGACTTTAACGTATAAAAATTTTTTAAATGTGACATGGAAAGTATAACCCATAAAATAAAAAAATTGATCAGGACTTGTTGAAACTATCAATTTCCTCTGTCAAACACCCTGTAAAGAGATTAAAAAGGAAACTACAGATAGAAAGTATTTGCAGATCACACACTTGACAAAGGACTAGAATCTGGAAAATATAATATTTAAAAACTCAGTAGCAAAAAACCCCAAATAATTCAAACAAAGTAGACAAAAGAAACATTTCACCAAAAAGGATAGGCAGATGGCAAGTACACACATGAAAAGATGTTCATCTTTAAGGAAATGCAAAACTAAACCACAATGAGATTTAACCACACACTTAGGAGAATGGGTGAAATAAAATACTAACACCACCAAATTCTAATGAGAATGCAGGATGCACACACCCTGGATTATTCATATCTCTTACTGAAAATATAAAATGGTATGTTCATTCTGGAAAACACTTGACAGTTTCTTAAAAACTAAACATGTAATTATATGACCCAGAAATTACTCTTCTCGGTATTCATCCTAGAGCAGAAAGAAAAAAAGAAAAACCCCATGTTCATATATAACCCTGCACATAATGCATTATAGCAGTTATAGTCCTAATAGCCAGAACAACCATAAATAATTCACTTTTGGGATTCTTGTATCTTCTTGATTCACTCTTTAGAAGTCTTTGATGGGTGAATGGTCAAGCTACTCAGCAAAATGAACTACTGAAATGGACAATAATGTAGACTGTATCTCCAGAGAATTATTACACTGTGTGGGGGGGCAATAGAATCCTTAAAGGTTACATACTGTATGACTCCATTTCTGGATCATCCTTGAAATAACAGAAGTGTGGAAATATCAAAGAGGTGGCTGCCAGGGGTTATAGAAGAGGCAGGAGGGAGGTGGATGTGGCCATAAAAAGGCATGTACAGCATCTCAGCAGTGATGGGAATTGTCTGTACTTGGGCTGTGTCAACACCAATGTTCCGGTGGCAGTAACACACCACTGTCCTGCAGCATGTTACCACAGGGAAACCCGGATGAGGGCTGCACAAGGCCTCTATTTCTTAGACTTGTACATCATTTCACAAGTACTTAAGAAGTTGGGTTTTTTTTTTAAAGGCACTAGATTAAAGAAAAAGAATTGTGACCTTGACTAATATCTACAAATTTCACAAGGTCCTTATTAACACAGTACAAAACTATGTTTAGACTCTTTGCCCCAAACAAAAACATACACGCAAAAACAAAAACCCAACTTACACTATTTGTTTCTTTGGATGGTGAATTATTTCCAACATTTAGTGGTGACACTGAGTTTCCTGGGGAGGAAAAACATAATACCTAATAAAAGCCAAATATTACCTTATTCCTGAAAATATAAAATTCCTTAATTTGGTAAAATCTGGAACTCACCAGCTATATATGGTTGCAGAAAGGAGAAATATTTAATATCAGATAATTGTGAAACACCTTAACACACAGAAATTCAAGGAGTAATTTAAGGGTTAATTACTCTGTGGCATCTAAAACCCTATCAATAAAGTTTTCATACTATTACATTAGAATCCATTGATTTATCTTACACTTGGAATAGATTTTTACCCATGCCAAGACTAGGCAATATCAGGAACTGACATTTGGAAAAGACTGAGAAATTTTTAGTAATACAGATGTTCCAAAGTGTTAAAACACTGCACAATAGCAAAAAAAAAAAAAAAAAATCAGGTGGTTACTATCACCAACCAGCCCACCAGGAAGTGTTTTAGTATTGGGAAGCTGTCAAGCTGAGAGTGGCAGATGTTTCCTGAAGTTCTCATTTTTGCTTGAATTTCATTATCAGTTACAAAACACGGTGAGCTGTTTTCCTTGAAGTGACAGGCTCACACGGTTCATTCTTAAGAAAATGATGATGAGCTCTCTCGGTCTGAGTATCATAATTTGTCATTCTTTTCAAGAACAAACTGTGAGCCAAGGAAAAGTCTTCATTCAGCTGAAATTCAATTCACTATTCACACACGTGTATTCCATACTTCAGTGTGCGAAAGTGAGACGTAATTCCCATTTTGTTAAATAAAATGCAAAAAATACCTATACAAAAGGGTAAAAATTTAGTTCTAATTCTTACCACTTGCTTCATCGACAACATTCTTAAGTGAAGCTGGCCTTTCTGTTTTTTTTTGCAATAAGCACAAGCGCAAAGCAACCAAAACTCCACCAGCACTGGCGCCCAGGCTGGGGCCCCATCCGAAGCTGAGCTCACAAGGCCCAGTATTTACTCAGCTTTTCTTTAACACCATCATAGTAAAGTCAACACAGTGAAAAAGGCAACTTATGTTTTAACATTATTAGGATAAAAGTTTTGACCCGTTGGGGAACCTCAGTGACCCAATGCCCACACTCTTAAGAACCACATCACTACAGCCTTAAAAGATCACATCTTAGACACAGTCACAGAGGCTACGTTCTACTAGGGCCCAACTGCTTTTCAAAAAAGGTTTTTAGAATTGGGAGTAAAGGAATGATAAAATAAAAATTAAATGAAACAGGCAATGTCTCGGCTAGATCTTTATGAGCTATTACATGCATAAAATTTGCAAAGTATTTTTTTTAAAAGTGGACAATCTGTAGATGGCCCATAAAAAGCCAGCGTGTTTCTTTTCTACATTCTTAGTTTAGTTCTTTGATTGTGGGTGGAAACACTCATTGTAAACATTCTCTTCCCAGATGGCTACAGGTAATGTGATTTTTTTCCTTCTAAATTAACATGCAAATGCACATACTGTAGGGTGACCATCAGTCCCTACTGGGTTAAGACGCTCCCGGGGTGTGGGTGTGCTTACTTACAAAGGGCAAACTACAGCATCTGACCCCAGTACTAACCTGACAGTTTTCACTTACCTATTGGCAATGTCTTCCGGTCTCCTTTGGCTCCAGCCACTTCTCCACTGATGCCATTGGGGTGGGAAGACACTGAATTGTCTTCCTGGCTAGCCAAGTACTGTTTGGTTTGTTCACAAAGCAAAAAATTGTTCTTCTTGTTTCCATTCTCTGGGCTTTTCAACCGGAAGTTAGGATGGTTAGGATATCTTCCAGGACTTCTCAAAGAGTCATGTGATGGAAGCTTGCTTTCATTTTTCTCGAAAGTAAATGGCTCTGTCATTTTACAAGTTACCGTCTCCACATTAGTTCTTGAAATCATACTACGTGGCAAGTGAACACTTAGAGATGTCTAAAGAAGAAATGCATTTAAAAAGCGACTTTTAATTATAGAAGAAGCACTACAGGCCCAGGTGATTTATTTGCATGTAACTTAGTTCTCACAAATGACCCTAACGCAGACATGACAACGATGTCAAAGTCTGACCTAAAAGCACAGGAAAAGAATGACTATTGCTTAGTACAGACCCAAAGTTAAACAGAATTCAACAACATGCAAAGAGGAACTCAAGACACATCAGGAGTACGCTCAGAATTTGACATATCCCTTACTTTGGAAAGCTTTTGAAACAAGAGGCTCTCATGTTTAAAATACTTCAAACCTAAGAGCCCACAACTTACTAATGAAATACAACAGAGGTTATTTTTCAAATCAGGCCATCACCTACCTGTCTCGCCCCTCAGACGGCCTACCCACTTCTACTTGACACCGCTGTGGTTCCAACATGCGGAACCAATTACCCAAGTGCCTTGTGCTCTCTGAGAAATGCCTTCCTTCCTTGCCACCTTCACAATCAACCTCAGCTGACCCCCCCATTTGGCCTGTTTTCTCAAGTCCTTTGCTTTGATAAGCTCAAGCTGAGTTCCCATAAATTGTAAATTCTATCTACTGTTTTTAGGTATTGTGCAGGTGTCCCTTTCTCTGAAAATAAAGTAGACACGTTGTTGCAAAGTGCCTCTGATAATCCTCTATCCAGACATTGTTCTGGCCTGTTGTTTTCTTCTTGAAGAATACTCCATGTCCTGTCTAGAAGTGATAAAAGTATACAAACATCTCTTCTTTTTTAAGTAGCTGCTGGCCTATGGCTTTGTCACAAATCACCAACAAAACTTCTACCTAATTGTCACAAACTGCGCAGAGTTGAAACCAGCAGAAATGAAATCTAAATGTTCAATGCTCTGAGTAGAAGATAAAGGCAGAACACTCATCCTTTTTGGTGTCCTAAACTTGTCATCTTATATCTTGCTTTAAATTGGGCCTAGTCTAATCCAATGACAAAACAGAAAAGACAACGAAACAACATAAAATACACAGGCACACTCAAAGGTGGAGATCTCTCCATGGGCCACTTGGGGAGAAGATTCCCTCCCACAGGCCTGCAGATGGGAGCAGTTAGGGCAGCGGATCCGACAGCGGATCCGGCAGCGGCCAGAGAACATACCCCTGTGGGATCCTAAATTGAAGGATCAGACTGAGAACTATGATGAAGGAAGTACAAGAGAAATATTGTGAAATATTACAAGAGGAAGATCAACTCCAGAGGAAACTGAGTAGGGCTATGAATACTGAGTATCTCTGGATGCTGTACAAGAACTACAAAGAATAGGCATTAAAATACAGAGGTAACAAGCAGAAGCAATGCGCAATTTTAAAATTACAGACGGAAAAAACCTCAACCCAACAGAAATGCTTTGCTCTTAATAGAGCAAAAACTGATTGATGGAGGGGACATTCGGTCTACAGTAAGGACACACTGGCCTTAACAGTAAGCGAGCGACAAATACTTCAGTAACACAACACACTAGCTCCAACAGGACCCAATACAACCATGGACGTTCACTTTTCCAGTACTGAGCATATATTGGACTACAAAGCCCACCTCAACTAATTTAAAAAAATGTACTATCATCCAGGCCAAGTTTGTCACCTAACTCCATCTCAGATTCTGCTTCTCAGAGACTGAGCTTGCAACCACCACACCAGAAGGGTAAATGGTTTAAGTTTTTGTTTTTTCATTATCATTTATAAAAAGTGGTAAAATATCACATATGACAGCAAATACTAAACAATTCAAAACTAAACAATTCAACTAAAGCAAAACTAAACAACTAAACTAAAGCAAAAACTAAACAATTCAAAACATACTCCCCCATATAGTAGAGACCAGGAAATAAGTCTTAAGAGAGAATACATTTAATACCTTTTAAAAGTGGGGCAAATAGTAAAAAACATCTAGATACTGTAACAGACAGTTTGGTTAACTGACCCAAATTCCATCTTTAAGCTCTGATTTGCCAAGTTTGAGTTGGTGACAGTAATTAGAATTCTCCTGAGTGGGGCTTCTCAGGAAGTTCAGTACTTTTTCTGAAAAACAGGTAGAGAGATGTGGCTAGTAGGCTCCTTCACCCCTTTCCTTAGGCAACCTGAGCCTGAAGACTAAAGGTTTAGACCCTCAAGCAATAAGCATAAGAAAGCACACCCAAAGATTGGGGAACAGAAAATGTAAGGAGCCTATTTTTTATTTTTTTTTTCTTTAGACTTTTATTTTTAAAAGTACTTGCACATTCTCAAATCAAGTTATAGTGTAAAGTACCGAGTTTCCGTGGGCACCCCAAAAGAACAAAGAGCGGACACAGGGCTGCAATGGTCATGTAGAGCTTTAGTTACGCCAGCATGCTGGGGCCGACTGCTCAACCGTGACACGCAGGTCTGGCTGAGACAATCGACCCAGATAGGAAGTAGGATTGAGCTTTTATAGCCAATTTAGCCAATAGGCTGAGAGATCAAAGCCCG
>JAGFMF010011658.1:6542616-6580818 GCA_019455555.1 Galemys pyrenaicus | reverse complement strand
CCCCTCCCTGGCCGGCAGCAGGGATCGAACTCGTGCTGCAGTGGCTGCGGTCTGCTTCATAGTGCGTTGCTTAACCCACTGCGCCACCGGGGAGGCCCTTCTGCCACTTTTGATTGTTAGTGAAAATTTATTCCAGAAATTAAGAAAGGTTTCAATCATTTAGAAAACAAAAACAAAGCTATACAATTGTTAGTCACAGAAGAAAGTTTGGACATGTTCCCAGCTGTTCGGATTGAATAAGTGGTGTCATCTGGCTCTAAAGTATGTGTTCCCTCTTTTTGTCTAGCTAGTCCGTTTGGAGTTAGAGAAACACCAGCAGTGGTGGCTGAGTTGCATTATCTGAACCTCTTTAAAAAGGGAAAGTAAAAATTAAATTATTAAAAAAAAATAGCCTTAACCTCACTCTGGTTTATCTGGTTGCATTTGATGTTGGTATGTGTGGGATATTTAAGGGGAATATGTAGCTTCCTGGTCCCCTCTGTCATCGAGGACCATTTTGTAACCAAACTCAATTAATTCATTCTCTTGGTGAGTATCCGGACTGAATAAAAAAGACAGTGCCAAGATGGAGTGTACAAAGGACAAGTGTTTATTTCCTGTGATGAGAAAAGGCAACAGTGAAACTAGCATTTTCAAAGACTGTCAGAGGTTTGGTAAAATGACCATGTATTGTTTAGTATGGGAGAGGGTCTTCAGGTATGTCTTTGCTCTTGGTGCTGGCATCTTCTGGTCCTTATCTCAGCCAGGAGGTCTGTGTGAAAATATACATTCAGGGAAATGTTTGATATACCCAACTCTTATTTATTTATGGTCAAGAAGCTTATGTACAAGGTGAACTTCACCTGGTGGCCTGTGCCAGCAGAGAATATTTAACTTACTGCCATGTCCTCACAACTTCACAGTTCTTGTTCCTCTTTGGCAGAGACAATGTATTACACACTTCAGCTCCTTCTCTGGGTTGGGTGACACCTGGCCCTAGTGCTGTCTCAAGTCACCCACCTTACATTCACCTCTTTACTCCTTCCTTCACTTTGAGTTGCAGAAAGAAAAGCAAGTGGGAGGGATGGTGTGAGATTGAGAAACCAGCAATTCAGGGTTCCAGTTACAAAATGATCTGGCCAAGCTTGGGTTGCAGACAGGGGATATTGTCAGGAGAAAGGAGGGTATTAATTGTAGGAGACATGGAATTGGTAAAAGAATATGAGGGCAAAGGAAAGGAAGGAGTCATGATACCAGTGACAGATGTGGAAGAGATTACATAATCAGGCTAATCAATTGTGGAAACTATAATTACGACTTAGGGTGTAGCCATTTTGAATTTGAGGTTATGTTGGAACATCCAAGGGAAATGCTTATTATTCTGGTGGAGACTTTAATACAGATATGTAGAGTATAGCTGAAAAGGTAGCTAATTCACCTGTAACTCGAGCACAGGAATGAATTACTTAATGTGGACATCAGACTGTGGGTTGTTCAAGTTATCAAAAAGGATGAATTCTATGAGAAAAACTAAAGGTGAGGGCTGAACCCTGGGGATATGAAAGATGGATGAGAGAGTAACCAGTATTTACTTAGTGCTTTTCTGTTGACAAAGCTTGGCACACATAACAAAATCATAATCTCCAATGATAAAATTTCTTCTCAGTTGGTCTATGCTGGAGAGTCACGGTGCCTTTATAATCTCACTCTCTTTTAAATACATTCTTTATATGCTATGCATTATATTTTGACGAGGTCTCAGTTCAACTGATAACATTACTGCTTGGTTATGATGATGTTTAAAACCACTTTGTTCATTAGTTTTTAGGTTAATTTATAAATTGAGATTTCAGATCCGACATCAAAACATTCTCCATTTATGTATTTTTTTTAAAAAAAATTTTATGCATATAAGAGCAGGGGTACAGGCCAGAGGCATGGGAGGTGAGAGGATTCACCAGAGACAGAGTGAGGAGCAGAACAGGCAGATGGACTGCAATGCACTGCTGAGGGGAGCAGCGGGCAAGGCAGGAGAGGTCTGCTGTGCCATGTGGGTCCCCTCCCTGGTCGGTGATCAAACTCGCACTGCTGTGCCACAGATGCTTCACAGTGCAGAGCTCAACCCACTGCGCCACCAGGGAGGCCCTCAATTTATGTCTTAAGTGAACTTTTGAGGAAGGTAATATGGGTGGCTGAGGTCCTTGTTTGAGAATTATTTTGTTAAAGATTTTGGACTTATGAGGCCTTTTATTGATTTCATGTATTTGTATTGTCTTAAATCAAACTTTAAAGCTTATGTGGGTTTTATCTTAGTTGTACCATATATCCTATAAGTTGATAATAGTAATTTCTGTTGGTATATGTTATACAGATAGGTAGTAAAGTTTTTTTTAAAATATTTATTTGTTTATGCATATAAACACTGGGGTACAGGCCAGAGGTGTGGGGGAGTGAGAGGAATCACCACAGAGAGCAGGGAACAGAACAGGCATATCAATGAAAGTACACTGCTGAGGGGAGCAGTGGGCACAGCAGGAGAGGTCTGCTGCTGCGCCATGTGGGTCCCCTCCCTGGCCGGTGGCAGGGATTGAACCCGTGCTGCAGTGGCTGTGGTTTGCTTCATAGTGCATTGCTTAACCCACTGTGCCACCAGGGAGGCCCTAGGTAGTAAAGTGTTAAGACCAATGTCTACTTTAGTTGATGGCCCAAAGGGCAGTCTAAACTAAAAGAGGAGGTATTTAACAAACCGATCTTTTACCTTGTAAAAGTCACTCTTCCCATTCCTGGGGTTTTAACATTAATGTTCTTTAAATAGTGGTCTTATCCTAATGCTTCTGTGCTTTAATTCAATAAATACTTGAGGATCTACTAGTGCTGGGAACTCTATATAATTGATAATATCATGATTTATTGCCTTTTTTTTTTTTTATTGATATAAGAACTGGGGTACAGACCAGAAGTGCAAGGATCCACGAGACAGAGTGGGGAACAGAACAGGGAGACCGACCGAAACACACTGCTGAGGGGAGCAGCGGGCAAGGCAGGAGAGGTCTGCCTCACCATGTGGGTCACCTCTCTGGCCGGCGGCAGGGATTGAACTCGTGCTGCAGTTCTGCTTCATAGTGCGTTGCTTAACCCACTGCGCCACCACGGGAGGGCCCTGCCTTTTTTTTTTTTTTTTTTACAGATATTCACTTCTACATGTCTTTCTGAGGACTCTTCTTTAACCCCTTTTTACCATCCTTGGATGGTTAAAATCACCTTCATCACAGATGGATTTAACATGTATCTTTGTGTTAGACAAAAATATAATCTTTGTTTTGTTTTCCATAAGTACACCTTCAGAATTATTTCTTTCCTATAGATTCTATTAAAACGATAATCTCTACTTTTTTAGCCAGCTTCATCTACCCATAAATACGCTTGGTTGATATGTTACAAGAAAAGGTGACTTTTTTTAAAATCAAGATCATTGAGATAGTTTATATTTTTCTGTCTCCAAATAATTTCTGAAGTTTGCTAATTTTCAGAAAATAACTAGCATAAAAACCCTCATAAATTGCATAAAATATACTCTAACGTTGTTGACTTAGTTCTATAAATGTTGCTGTTATGATCCAGGCAGTGCATATGGGCTCCATTTGGAGTTGCACTGAACATTATTTATTCTTGATAAGAATGTTTGGAAATCACCATGATACTTCCGGAATGAAAAACAATTCCTCCCTGGGCTTCCTTCTGCCTCTTTCAGCTCAGCTCTAGGTGTCTGATAGATATAGGTAGCTGTGTTTTGTTACGGTTTAGTTTTACTCCTCAGAAAATTTTTGTCACTGTGTGTGCATTGTTTTATTTTCTTAGTTTGTAACTTCTCTCCCAGTGTTTTCATTGTGCTTTTATATCCCTGATATTTTATTACAGATCGTTGAGATAGTCTTTTTGCCCTCTGGCACTGAAGAAGTTCTAAATAATTCTTTGGCAGTAATCCTCAGATTAACTAGTATTATTCCTTATGCAACCCTAAACAGATTTGAGTGGGGAATGCCAAATCACAACTGAAAATAACAGCCGAATTAAAGGAGGAAAGAGGAGACTTTGTAGTACTCTGGTTGTCACACACTTGAACTGATTAAACTGATCATCTTTTTTTTTTTTTTTCTTTTCTCTGAGAATGGCTTGTAAAAGAATCGTTAATGGTAAAATTGTGGTCTTAGTTGTTCCACATCATATAGGGTCATGGTTATTAAAAGTTTTTTTGTTGTTGTTTAATTTTAGTGTTTTGACTTTCATAGATGTAAAACGAAGATCAGGAACAGATTTGAAGAAATGCAGAGTGAATTAGTGCCTGTCAGCATGTCAGAGACAGTGCACGTAGCATCCATTTCCTCAGATAAAGATGCTGAGAAAACATCTGAATTAAAGGAAGACTCTTGCAACTCGTTTTCTGGTGATGAAAGCAGCAGCTTAGAAAATGAGTCCAAACTATTGTCATTAAATTTTGATAAAGCTTTATGTCAGCCTCCAGAACACAATGATCAAATTGAAGCAAAGGAAAATGATATTCCAGATCATGGTGGAGGTGAGGTTTCTTGTCCTAAAACAGACATATGCCCAGAGAATTCTGAACAAATAGCTAATTTTCCTGGTGAAGATTCTTCAAAGCAAGTTTTTAAAGCAGATGAAACAGAACAGACAGTAACACAAATATTGGCGGAATTAAGATCATCTACATTTTCAGAAGCAGCCCCTTATTCAGACAGCCCCTATGATACAGACTGCACCAAGAAACTTATTTCAAAAATAAAGAATGCTTCAGCATCAGAAGATTTGTTGGAAGAAATAGAATCTGAGCTCTTATCTGCAGAGTGTGTAAAAGAACACCGCGCACCAAATGGAATGAATAAGGGAGAACATGCATCAGTTATGTTTGAGAAATGTGTGCAAGATAAGTATTTGCAGCAGGAACGCACTATAAAGAAGTGAGTTTTTAATTCTCTCAGAGTATTTTTTCCACGGGGATTAGATTTCATTATTTAAAGAACCGTTATCTTGTTCCTTTTTAATTCCACAGTAGAGCCATGCATGTAAGTAGCTGATCAAGTATATATTTACTAAGTAATTGAGCAACTTTCAAGTGTGTCCAGTTATTCACTATGTAAGTCTAAAGGAGTATTTCATTAAATAGAATGAGTTCATTAAAGATTTGGAAATTTTTATAATGACAACTCATATTTTTCACTTTTAAAAGACTGCAGGGCATTATCCTGTCAAAACTAGTAAAGATTAAAAGGAAATGGGGAAACAAAATTAAATTTTTTTAAAATCCTTGTAAAAAAATTAAAATTTTTACAGAAAAATTTTTTTGTAGAGAACAAAAGAATTGACTGGTTATCATTCAGTAAATAAGAACATAGTTATTCCTACACTTGGATTTGTGGAGTTAATTTCTAGCTTAACAATACAATTTAGTTTCTTTTCCTAACAGCTTTTTTACTCTAGATTTATTGATATAAGTGATATATATCTATAAATATATTTAGGTATATTTAGGTACTCATAACCTTTAAGAAAGGAAGCTAAACATGCTAGACTATGCTAAAATACAGACTAGTTCTCTTGTTTTCTAAATATTACTCTAAAAAACATTTAGTATGGGAGGTGTGTATATGGAGCAAGGGGAGGAGGAAATCTACATTCCACAGGAGGGTGACAGAAGAAAACATCATAATCCAGATGTTGCTGAGTATGTAATTTGGTTTGAATGATCTCCTTACTTCTAGCCTTTACGTTGGCATTATCCTACTCAGTGAAATCAGTCTTCCCCAAGCCAACTCACCCTTCATTGGTTTGTACAGTGAACTTTAATCTCTTCATATCCAAGACCCTTCTTATTTTCTCTTTTTTAAAAAATTTTTATGTGTTAGAAAATACATATAACATAAAATTGACCATCTTCTCTGATTTTAAGTGTATAGTTTGATAGTGTCAAGTACTCTCATGATGATATGTAACCAGGCTTCATAACTTTTTCATTTTGCAAATCTGAAGCTGTGCCCCTAGTCTGTGGCAACCACTATTCTACTTTCGAAGAGTTAGATTGCTCTTGATACTGCATGTAAATGAAATCATGCAGTAATCTTTTTGTGATTGGCTGATTTCACTTAGATGTTCTCAAGATTCATCCATGTTGTAGCACGTGTCAGAATTTCCTTAAGACTGAATATTATCCAATAGTATGTATATTGTACAATTTATTTGTTCATCTGTCAGTGGACATTTGGGTTGCTTCCACCTCTTGACTACTCTGGGTACTGCTGTTACAGACATGACAGTACAGCTCTCTTGAGACTCCCCCGTCCTGATTTAGGCCGCCCCAAAACTGACAGCTGCTGCTCCTACTCATATCCTTCCTAGAATGTTGCTGTTTAATGAATAAGCATTCTCAAGTCAGTGACATTTCTGTTCTTACTTTTTAGGGTAATTTCCTCATTTTCTAACTGTCTCTATTCTTTTAGACTACATATCTCTTTTCTCATTTTCCTTAGACCTGAACTTTTAACACTTTCATGCCTCTTTTGTAACTAGCAACGAAGAATGGTGTTAATTATGTACTTGGCAATTTCCATGTGCTAATGTTAGGGGGGAAAGGGTTCTGGGGTGCTCCTCTCCCTGTCCTGTAACACTAACACATGGAGTCCTCACAAAAGCTTTATGTGGTATGGACTGTTATTATCCTTTCAAGGTGATATAACTCAAGCACAGAGAGGTTAGTTAGTTCAGGGTCACATGCTAGTAAGTGTCAAAGTCAAAACTGAAACCTAGTTTTTTTTTGGCTTCGGAGAATTTTTTAAATGTTATTTGAGATGAACTAGTTACACGTATTACATGTATCTTAAAATAGTAGGAATACAGTAGGAAATCAATTCTTCTTTTTTCCTCCATTTTGTCAGGAGTCAGTGGCAGCCTGGTAGAGTTGGATAGTCCTAGTCAGAAGCTGGGCGTTGGAAGAGTCCCACTGCTCTTTGCAAACTCTCTTTTGTTGGCCGTTGGCCAAAGATTTTTTTCATCAGTATTCGAGGAAACAGTACTGATATTGTCACCTTTATCATATAAATTAAGTTAAAATGCTGGGCCAAAAAAGGCTTGAATAAACTTTCTGTAATTTTGTCTTTCCCAAACATTGCAAGACTTGCTTTGTCACTGCATTCCTATGCTCCTCCAAGAGACCTGCCCTGATTACCTTATCTACCTGATCACCCTACCTCTCTCTGTCCTCTTTTCTGTATCACTGCCTGACTTATTTGTTTATTGTTTTCATTTCCCCCATGGAATGTAGACTCCATGAGGTCAGTGACAGTTTTCTGATGTACTCTCAGCTTCTAGAACAGTATTGGTACATAGGAGGTACCCAGTAAGCATTTGAGTGAAAGAAGTAGGTGGAAAGTTATAGGCTATATGGACTTAGACTTGGTTCCAAATCTCATTTCTACCACTTACTGGCTGTATGACATGGAGCAAATTCTAGGCTTCAGGTTTGTTTTGTGGTTGTTTTTATTTCAGTTCAAAGAACATAATTTCATAGACCTTATTTCGTAGTCTTGAATATTAATGCAATTAAAGCTAAATAAAAGCTATATTAAGTGAATAGTTGTGCAATCAATGTTAAGTAATAGCTATTGTGATTATTAGTCCTAAAATATTAGCTGTTACCCTTCTTAGATATTTTATAATTCTAAGAACTTTGAAGATAATTGTAAAGGTTTTATTTTTTTCTAGGGGGCTCAATGAAATTTCTGTTCACATTTTTATTATTTTACATTGACTACTCTTTAAATATGAGAATATCATTAAAATAGTAAAAGCTAAAACAAGATCTCTCAACCTCAGCACAGTTGACATTTGGGGGCAGATTATTGTTGGTTGGGCTGTCCTTGTCTTAGTAGAAACTTTGGTAGCTTCTCTGGCCTCCACCCACAAGAAGCCAGTATTAGTCCCTGCCCTTGTGGCCACCGAAAATGTCTCCAGACAATTACCTGAAAAGCAAAATTGCCCCTGGTTGAGAACCATTGGTCTGTAGGGGTTCAAGAGTTGAGGGAATGAAGTGCATAATTGAGATACCCAAGGTCATCTTTATTTATCTGGTTATAGAGTACTTAAACTTGGACTAGGAAAAGTTATAGCTGGTTGACCAGAGAATGTTTTGATAAGTATCTATAATGTGTCATTACAACCTGATTATTTTTGCAACAGGTTTATTTAGCAGTATTCATTTATTAACCATAAGTATCTGCAACCTAACCTGCAAACAGGTTATATGCCACATACTCATTTTTAATTGTTTTACTTAAACTTCCCTTTTTACATTTAGGTTAATTAAAGAAAATAAGAAGCATCAGGAACTCATCTTAGGTATTTGTTCAGAAAAAGACAATTTAAGAGAAGAACTAAAAAAAAGAACAGAAACAGAAAAGCAGCATATGAACACAATTAAACAGGTAACAAGAGAAAACAAAAATCTATAAAAACTACCTCAATTTATAGAATAAATGTATTTCTGAAAATTTGTGTAGAAATTGAAGTTATATCAATTAAATCTTATTTTAAATGCAGAGGATTGCTAGGTATGGAAAGCATTCTTTTTTATGAAGTCGGACTCGTAACCTGTTATTTTATGTAAATTTGTATTTTTTAATGATGTTTGTCACTACAATATATAAATAGAAATCTGAAAATGAATTGATTTGGCAATCAAACACTATTTTATCTAGTTAGGGATGAAACAATATGTGCCTTAAAGTTTATCTCTGGCATTAAAATATTTTTAAGTTATAGTTTATAGTAAGGTTGTATTCTCAGTATATTTGTGAACCACACTGTAAAAACTGATGCTTTTGCTTCTCCTGCCCTCTCTTTCTTCCCTCTCTTCCTCTTCACCCCTCTCCCCTCCATGCCTTCCCTTCCCTTCTCTCCTCCACTTCCATCTCTTCCTGTCTTATTTAATGGACAGTGAATATTTGCACTGGTAGCAGAGCTGAACTAGTTGGTTGTTTTTTTTTTTTTTTTTCTGAGCTGCTTTTTCTTCTGCAAATTGGATTAGTCTTTCTAGCCTTAAAAATCTTTTCTTTTGGTTTCATCTTTTAAAAAGCTGTATAATTAGAAGAACAGTAAATAATTGGTAAAAATATTATTGAAATAAGTTTCACTTGCTTATACTTGATGCACCATTGCATAGTGGATGGCAACTGTATCTGTAAATTTTATGTATCTGATTTTTATGTGCTCTAGGACATCACGTGTGAACCAAACTTAGAATGTCTTAAGCTTGTGATGGAGCCTTAATGATGGGCTGAATTTTGCGGGCAGGTAGCTGCTAATGACCAGAAACTTTAAACCGAATAGATGGGAGGGAACCAGAACAGTTCCTTTCTTGAGTATGTTAGTCACTGTGCCTTTTTTAAAAAGGAAATTGGGCTTATCTTTTACTGGCCATTCTAGGGGGATTTCAACTTTATCTCCAGATCTGTACCATTCAGTGTGCAGCCACCAGCCACATACGGCTATTGAGTACTCGAAAGGTGGCTATTCCAAATTAATAAGTGATACTGTAAATCTACTTAACTTTATTTTAAAAGATGCACAAACACTTAAAACTTTATAGTTCTGTGGAAAAGTTTTGATTTGTTCCACCTTATAAATATATGTATGTAATGTCTGGTAATTCCATAAAAATACTTTTTGTTGACAAAAAAAATCTTAAAATACATGCTTAATTTTGAGGACTTAGTACAAAGAGTAAAACCTCTCAATTTTTCATGTTAAGGTGATGTTTTCTATATATTGTTTTAATATTTCACCTGTTTTTTATGTATGTTTTCTATATATTGTTTTAATATTTCACCTGTTCAACCAATAAAGTAGAACATCTGTTCACATACTCGTTAGTCTTTTACACACGTCTTTTCCATATGTCTTTTATATATTTTGAATAGATATTTTTAGAGAAATAGCTCTTTAAGTCCTCTTAAATTTTTTTTATATTGTTGAGTTGTAATAGCTCTTTTCATATTCTAGATACCAAACCTATATCAGATATATGACTTGCAAATATTTTCTTCCATTCTCTGGTTTCTGTTTTTACTTTCTTAGTACTAGTGTGCTTCAAAACACAAAGTTTTACATTGTTATGGTATCCAATTTATTTTTTTCTTTCATTGCTGTCATATGCAACACGCAGTTGCCAAATCCAAGATTATGAAAATTTACCCTTATATTCTTCTCTAAGAGTTTTATAATTTAACTTTCATATTTAGCCTTTGATTCATTTTCAGTTAATTTTTTTACAACTGCACTCTTTTGTGTGTGACTGTTCAGTAGTCCAAAACTAAAAACTAATTATTGAAAAGACTGTTCTTTTGTCACTGGAATATCCTGTCATCTTTGTTGAAAATTAGTTGACATATGGGCTTAGATTTAGACTCTCAGTCCTGTTCCATTGATCTTTGTCTGCTGTTAAGCCAATACCACACTATGGATTACTGTTGTTCTGTAGTAAGTTTTGGAATTGGGAAGTATGAATTCTCAGACTTAGTTCTTTTCAAGGTTGTTTGACTATCTTCAAATACTTGCATTTCCATATGTTTTACTTCCCAGCCTGCCAGTGAGGCCAGCTGCAGTGAGGCCAGCTGAGTTTCTGATAGAGATTACATTGAGTCTGTAGATTTGTTTGCACAGTATTAACACTTTACAATAATATGTAGTGTTGAGCCTTATAGTAAGTCTTCCAATTCACAAATATGGACTGTCTTTCCATTTATTTAATCTTTAATTTTTTTCAACATGTTCTGTAGCTTTCAAGTGTTTAAGTTTTATACTTTTGTTAAATTTGTTCCTAGATAATTTATTCTTTTCAGTGCCATTGCAGGTGGGATTGTTTATGTAATTTCACTTTCAAATTGTGTTACAAGTGCATATGTTTTTGTTCTAGTCTGTCTCTACATTTTGGCATGAGTATTTACTCTTATTTAATATTATTGGATTTATGTCTACCAGTTTTTTCTGTACTTCATGTCTGTCTTATTCTCCACTCATCCTTTACTGCTTTCTTTTGCATTAAATAAATATGTAATATTGAATTTCTTTCATAATATTTTCACTATTTTGAGTTATTCCCTTGGTTATTGCTCTCTAACTTATCATACACACTTGATCAGAATCTGCTTCAGATTTATACTGACTTAATTTTATTGAGATTTAGAAACATTGCTAGAATTACTTTTCATTTCTGGGGTTATTAAATACTTTGTGTTCATTTCATTGTTTATATTTATTTGAGGTTATCAGTGGTCTATTTACTATAAATATAATAATATGGGAATAATTTTCTTTACAGTTAGAATCAAGAATAGATGAACTTAGTAAAGAAATTAAAGCTTCCAAAGATAAACTAGTAGCTCAAGATAATGCAGCTAAAAGTGCAATTCAGCAATTACACAAAGAGATGGCCCTTCGGATGGAACAGGTATTTTTCAAGCTATTATTGACTTTAATACTATGGTGATTTATTTAAGTAAACTAACCCTGTTAGACTATTTTGAACTTTGGTGGTATATTAAGAATAGCTGATTTCATTTATACAAAAAGTAATCTTCAAAAAATGCTGTAATAAATATACCCTAACTGCAAAAAAATTAATAAATTACAGGATACATAGAATAAAAAGTGAAAGTCCCCCTTCTGTACTTCTTCCTCCATGTACCCTATTCTATTACATCCCATTCTGTTCCTTGTTCCATAGCTAGTTATTGCTAGTTTGGTTTTATGTCAATCACATATGCATATATAAATCACACTTGTTTACGTGTACATATGCTTAGACTCTTCCCCCATACTTGATTGAAATCTTGAGCTACTTTTTAGGTAACTTTTTTCAAGTTTTGGAAGATGTCATTTTATTTTATTTTTTTAAAGATTTTTATTTATGCATTCAGGAACTGGGGTGCAGGCCAAAGGTGCGGGGGTGGGGAGAGAGTGCAACGGGTGTGTGAGAAGATTCACCAGAGTCAGAGCGGGGAGCAGAACAGACAGATCTACTGAAATACACTGGTGAGGGGAGCAGCGGGCGAGGAGGAAAGGTCTGCTGTGTCATGTGGGTTAGTTCTCTGACTGTTGAGCCTTAACTCCTTGTGCTACCAAGGAGGCCCAGAAGAAGTCATTTTAAGCATTACTTTTGTATTGTAATTGCCTTAGCTCTTTGCAAATGGGGCCTCAGTCATCTTCACTTCTGTATCCATGAAACCTAGCACAGTGTCTGACTTACAGTTGGTCCTCATTTTGAATTGAGTCCAAAAGAGCTAACTACTCATATTGATTGAAATGGATCCTGTCCTTTCTACTTTGCAGCTGTCTTTCTACCCTAGGTGGCTTTCTGGAAAAACTTTTGGAAACAGATAACCCTCAATCTTTATTTTTGTAAATATGGACCCTATTAACCATAATTACTAGTTATGCAGATAACTATTGCATAACAATATGCAGATCCTTAGAATTTGAAATGTTACATATTTCAAACCCATCCTATAAGTTTTCAGAGAGAATTAATCGAAAGGAATGTAGAAAATAAAACCTTAAGAAGTTACTGGTTTTTGTGGACCCAAACATAGGTGATTAGAGAATCATCTAGTGAGCTTTTAACAGAAATACTCTTTTGATCTTACTATATTTAAAAATAAAACCTACTAAATTTTAGAACTAGAGTCCCAGCATGAGTTGCCCGTGTTTAAGCACACATACGTACTCTCCCCAGTTAAAATATCCAACTTGAAGTTTCTCCATTTCTCAGATTAGGTGACTAACCCATTATAGATTTTAAAAATTGTCAGCCATACATTCAGGTTACTGGCTGAAATCAGAAACTGGTGGTTTGGGGAGAATTTAATTAAAGAACTCTTTACAAAGTGTGGGCAAGGATTAAGGAACCTGAACAAGGGGAAATGCAGAATCCTGGGCTGTTGGGTCATCATTATCACTTGTTAATCTAAAACAATAAAGAAAGAAAGCAGGTAGTACAGCCCACAGAGGTTAGTTGCATAGAGGGGTTATGTAGAGAAGCACTGACCTTCAGCCAATTTGTGATAACTCTAAATCTCACTGTCTGCCTCTTGAGCTTCTGCCTAGTTGACCAACTGGAAGTACAAGGATAAGGACACTTGTTGATGGAGTCCATGACAGTCTTCTTCCCTGAACACAGAGTAGGATAGGACAGAGGAAGAAAGTGGCTTCGGACTTGAAAGCAGAGAATAGCAACTGTATCAGCCAGAGTAAAAGGAATAGGAAAAAAACATTAAAACAAATATTAGTGATCCTAATTTGTTTATTGTATTGTTAAATTTGTGAATTTTTTCTTTCATGTCAAAATTTCATGATACATGTCCTTGGAATATTGTACAAAAGCCTGAAAAATACATTGGTATAATTATAGGAAAATATTTATTTTGATTTATTCTTATTTTGATTTGAAAAAGCATTTTTTTTATTTAGATAATATTTTTTTCAAAGGCCAATAAGAAATGTGAAGAGGCACGTCAGGAGAAAGAAGCAATGGTAATGAAATATGTAAGAGGTGAGAAGGAATCTTTAGACCTTCGAAAGGAAAAAGAGATACTTGAGAGAAAACTCAGAGATGCAAATAAGGAATCTGAGAAAAACACCAACAAAATGAAGCAGCTTTCTCAAGAGAAAGCTCGGTTACACCAGCTGTACGACACAAAGGTACAACTTGTGTGATATATCTTAATTGAAATTATAATTTTTTTTCTTTAATTATATCACAACTTAACATGGTTAAACCACTCTTAAACATAGTTTTATTATTTCACCTACTCAGAATATGAATGCAGTGTTTTGTTACCTGCCTGGCAAAAATTGTTGCTGGGAAAGTATTAGGCATTGACACTTAAATTATTTGTTAGATAACTTCTTGATAACCCTTTTAAGAATTTAAAGTTTATTTTTGAAGAGATGAGTTTGTGCCTCAAAGAAAGGTGTTTTTTTGGTAAAATATATACACAGTAGTGACAAATATGAAGTTTCTGAGTCACAAATAAAGTATAATTTGACCAGAATCTGAATGTAACACTTACTCACTGTAAAATAGAATTTATATTTTTCAGGTAGAAATGCATTCTTAGATGCTTTCCAAGGAGGTTTACTTACTACGAGTTCAGAATGCTTACTATTAACTGCCAGAATGGCATGGTCTCATTTCCAGTGCGTTATCTTTTCTTGGTGATGAATGTCAGTTTTTTTCATTAACTCTTAGTTCAGGAATGTTGTCCTTGTTCTCAGGAATTCTGGCAGAACCGATTTAATTTTCATATCATCTTAATGCCTGTTGAGAAGAATCATGAAGGTATGCTTGTTCTCCCAGCATATCTGGTTGGTTCAGATAGAAGTGTTAATTATCTTCATATCTATAGATGGGATTTAGGATTCCGCTGCTCTCTTATGGTTTGAACTCTAACTTATTTTTATGTTTTGGAGTTCTTTAATGCACTGCCATCACCTGAATTAGTGTTATTGCATTGATCATTTTGACTTGATGGTACACAAATAATTGGTTTATTGGTTTATGACCAACGATGTTATTATTTTAGGAAGGTGAGACTACTAGGCTTACCAGAGAAATAGACAAATTAAAAGAAGATATCAGCTCTCACATCATTAAAGTAAAATGGGCACAAAACAAATTGAAAGTGGAAATGGATTCACACAAGGTAGGTATAGTAATATTGTTGAAAATTATTAGAATTGGTGTTAAGCACAAATGCAGTAATAGTAATGAGGCATGAAATTTAATTTAGTGATTCCCGTGTATAGTTTATGCATGAATATTTGGTGATTTTGAAAAGGTATTTCCTTGCGTGTTTTACATATTCAATTGGAGAGAATGATAATTTTTGTCATTCATTGTTGACTATCCCCAGGTTATGAAATTGTAAATGATAGCCTCATTCTAAAGTGGTTTGTTTGCTCATCAGGCCCACTAATTGGACATTGGAACCCACTTTTAATTAGTTTTGCTCTTATATCACTTAGTAAAACTTACTTGTTTCGTTTCCTAAGTTTTCTGTTTTATTCTGCAACTCTTTTCTATTGGACTAAGGAATAATAGGTTCCAGATCTACCCTCCCACCTTAAACAGCTAAGGGAAAAACAATACAACAGATGCACCTCTCTTTTCCTAATAAACCTGTCCTTTCACAGTGTGGGGGGACAAAAGACAAAGTAATTGAAACAAAGGTTTTCAGATGTGTGACAATGTAGACAGCTTAAGACAGCTATTCCTTTAGGAACTTCTAATAATTCCCACCAAACTCTCATGTTGTTACTTTGTTTTTTCTCCTTAGCATTTTCCACTTCTGTAGTTTACTTATTATCTATCTCTATCACTAGACTGTCAGAATCATAAGAGTAGAGATTTTGGCTGTTTTCTGACAACACTGCCCAGAGCATAGGATGGTACCTGGTGTGTTATAGGTGCTCACTGGATACTGAATGATGAATCGTAGTGAAACATAGTACTTTTTATACATTTAACATGCTTCTCACTTTTCTTTCTCCTTTTCAACAGTTTACTAATTTAATGTTTACTTGGTATATGGGAGTCTCAGAATTGATATTTTCTGAGTGAATTTGAGTACCTACTGTAATTCACTCTCTGTTTAAGCTATTGGTGATATACAAGTGGGGAAAATCAGATAAAGTTGCACTCTCTCTGCCTCATCTCTTCCCCCTCCTCCAGTCAAACTAACATTCAGATATTTAAAAAATGAATATTTGAACAAGTTTCCAAATGTTTTTCCTTTTCCCCCCCATTTGAAAAGGAGAAAGAGAGGTACCTGCGTAGTCAGAGGCAGGCAGGAGAGCTGCTCAAATGTTTTTTACAAGTCAGACTAGTAACTGAAAGTATATAATGTAGTACTTAATTATGTGGTAGATTTATCTAAAAACAAAATATTATAAAGGGACTTTGTGAGGTTAGATGTGGTTTGAATGGTTTAGTAAATCAGGGGCAAAGGCATTCTCAGTGGAGGAACAATAAGGAAAAAGGGAAAGGATGAGCGTTTTGGTGTTTGGGAAGGCAAGTCTAACCAGAACAGTGGTTTATGTTAGGTATTAATTAATTGAACGAATATTAAGACTAGTATATGGCAAGTACTGAGCGAGTGCTGTCCAGAAGCTTACTTCAGTGAGGAAACCTGGAAGTTATCCTATGAGTGTCAACTGTGGTAATTTAGGAACATATGGATTATATCTGAAGGGTAGTTAGTATAGATAATATATAAACTCTCTTTTGAAATCCAGTGGCCAGAACCCTAAGACTTGGCATGGGTACTCTGTAGGAGAATTTGGAGAACACTGCATACAGAGCTTTATCTTAGACAATTGCCATAGGACGTAGGAAGCCAATCTAGGAGACACAAGGAAGCAACAGAACATACACAAAAAAAGGGGATGGGGATGCAGTATGTGGGGGTACAGTATGTGGTCTTAGGCCAGAAGCAGAAGAAAGACTAGGTAAAGAGCCAGGATTGTTCAAAACTGAACCAGTGAAGAATGGAAACAAGAAAAAAAAAAATGGATTTAAAAAGAGTAGTCCTTGCTAACCTTCAGAATTGTCATTTTAGGAGAGTGGTTAGGAACAGAAAGCAAATTCTTGTGTGATTAATAAGAAGGCAGTTTTCCACAATGAGGTACTACCTTACACTGGTAAGAATGGCACACATCAAAAAATCCAACAACAATAAATGTTGGCGAGGATGTGGAGAAAAAGGAACCTTACTACACTGCTGGTGGGAATGCAAGTTAATCTAACCACTATGGAAGGCCGTATGGAGGTTCCTCAGTCTACTACAGATGGAACTACCATATGGTCCAGCAATCCCACTCCTGGGGATCTACCCAAAGGACACAAAGACACCGATCCAAAAGAGTACCTGTACCCCTATGTTTATTGCAGCACTATTTATAATTGGTAAGACCTGGAAACAGCTCAAATACCCAAAAGTAGAGAACTGGATCAAGAAGATGTGGACATATACAACATGAAATACTATTCAGCAATCAAAAATGATAAACTAGGGCCATTTATAGAAACATTAATGGAGTTAGAAGGAATTATACTCAGTGAAACAAGTCAGAAGGCAAGAGAAAAAAATTGGATGGTTTCACTTATAGGAGGGATGTGAAAGAACAACAACCACAACAAGAAAAAAAAAAAAGGAAAAGAAAAAAAAGAGAGAAAGCTCAAGGAAATGGGCAATTACAACCAAAAACAAACTCAAAAAGATCAAAAGGTCAAAGATAAGCCAAAGGGATCATGGGGGGATAGGGGAGGGAGGGCTACAGGGACAAGGGCATAAAGAGCATAAGGGACTGAGGTGGTGCTGCATGGGTAAAATGATGGTGAGAACTCCCTGGGGACTACAAATTATGTCAAATACAATTAAATAAGTATAATTTTTAAAAAGGCAGTTTTCAGTAGATATTACAGCCATAAACCCAAGAATTGGCTTTTATCTGTGTATGCAACACTTTAAGCTTCTTGCCTTATTAGATGAGTAATTTTCAGTGATACACTGAAATCTATCAAGTTCAGCTTTATTTAATGGCTTTCAGTGAGAAGCACAAAATGTTACTGCTGGAGGAGTGCTGGACCCTTTAGTAGCTTGCAAAAAAGATCTTTCCCTGCTCCCTGATCATTGTTCTTAATTAACATGTATCACATCACCATGCCCAGCCTTGTACTTTCTTGATCTCAATACAGGAAACCAAAGATAAACTGAAAGAAACAACAACAAAGTTAACCCAAGCAAAGGAAGAAGCAGATCAGATACGAAAAAATTGTCAGGATATGATAAAAACATATCAGGTATGCTTAACTTTTCAAGTAAATTAGTAACAAATTTGCTAAATAGCAGTACTCTTATTTCATTAAATTTTGTATCTGAAATGTTTGTAGTTTGGAGTGGATTTTGTAAGGTAGTTGATTCAGATTATTTCCTTTGTTAAAGAAAAACTTAGTTAATTTAAATCTAGTTATAGTAGTTTTTAGCCAAATGAAAACACTAGAAATTGTCAGAAGAATGAAGAATATAAGAAAATGTATTCTTAAAAAGAAAATGTCCTTCATGTTATGTTTAATATCTTAAATATGCTATTCTTATTCATGCGCAATTACTGTATTTAAAATTTTTCAATGCAGACATCACATGGGTGTATAAACTACGTATTATAGTTAGTAAACTTAATTGCAAACCTTTCACTTTCCAATAAAATTTTAAAAGGTAAATCATATTTTTTTCTTTTCATTTACATTAGGAGTCAGAAGAAATTAAATCAAATGAGCTTGATGCCAAGCTTAGAGTTACGAAAGGAGAACTTGAGAAACAAATGCAAGAAAAATCCGACCAGCTGGAGGTTAGTGGTTTTATTCTGTACATGCTCTAGATTGTGTAATAAATGTGGAAGAGAGTAAATACTTATTGTCATCTTTTTAAAGACCTTCTGGAAGGTGCCAGGCAATAAATTTTAAATCTAGTTTAGTACACAGTAATTGTAACTTTTTTTTAACTTTTAAAAAGATGCATCATGCCAAAATAAAGGAACTGGAAGACCTGAAGAGAACCTTTAAGGAAGGCATGGATGAACTACGAACCCTGAGAACAAAGGTAACTAAATCTTTAGTAGACTGTAGAAGTAAATATATTGGACCAATTCTGATTTTTTTTAAATATTGGGGAAAACATATGAACATAGACATTTTCCAAAACAAAGGAACTCTGAGGAGAAGAATGTCAATTCTGTGCTAAGGTGTACAACATACACCTTTGTGGAAATGAAAATGCCTCCCATTTCAGTCAGTCCCAATGGAGTGTTTGCCACACCCTCCTGCTTTGCAGCACTTTATTATACCTTATTTATCCCTGGGCTGCTGCTCCAGAGGCAGTCTTATCAGCAAATTCATTGGCGAGAGCTGGTCTTAGAGCTGTGAGTGTGAAAAAATAATAAGACTTTGTTTATATTTCTCCTGGATATGTTTCACATTCATGTAGTTTTAATTTCTAACAATTTATTAAATCCTTCCAGTTTTTATAGTCTTTATTTTAAAAATAGTATGCTATTTAATGTTATATCCTCATGCATTTATTTAAAAAAGACTTAAATCACCTTGAATTTGTGATCAATTAAGTTAATTTTCAAAGTACTTTCTATATATGCGTCTGTTTGCTCTCTGTGCCAATCTTTCAGGTAGTAGGTAAGGAAGGATTATTCTCTTTTCAGTGAGAAAAAAGATTGAGCAAAAGTAAAGTAACATGATAAAACTTCCTTTATTATGTCGTAGAAAAGCTGAGCAGAAATGCCTCCTTATAGTGTCTTCACATTAATATTGCTTCAGAATTCAGCTTAGATCATGAATACATAACCATTATCTGAAATAGATAATAAATAACAAGAACTTACTGTTTTTAGTTTAACTTGTTTATGATCATTTGATAGGTGAAATGTCTAGAGGATGAACGATTAAGAACAGAAGATGAATTATCAAAATATAAAGAAATTATTAATCGCCAAAAAGCTGAAATTCAGAATTTATTGGACAAAGTGAAAATTGCAGATCAGATACAGGAGCAGCATCAAAGGTATAAAACAAGCAACTTCTCTTTGTGCTAACCAACAGACTTTTAAATTCTACCTCAGGATTCTAAGAGTCTATTTTCAAATGCAATTATTGCATTAAACAAGAATAGTTGTACACTTTAGTTAAAAAAAAAATTAACTCCTGTCTTCATTTGGATTTTTTTTATTATCTTTGAAGTTCTCATCACGGCTTCTAAAAACCAAAGTTTATATTCCCTAAACATTGGCAGTAGCAATTTATAAGACAGAGGGGCTTTTAGTTTTTAACACATTCCTTAGTTTTCAAATTCTGTTACTTATGTACTTTTTCTTTTAAAAAGAGGTAATATATCTTTGTATGTATGTAGCTTGAAATCAGGAGCTGATACTAGTTTTGTATCAAACCATATAGCTAAACACTACTCATGACATTACTTGGCAGAGTCTGCATTCAGGTCAAATTCAGATAACTTCTTTTTCTTACATTCCTGATATCTACGAAGCTCAGAAAAGCCTCACCATTATCCAGGGACTGTAAATTCCCAGCCTCCACTGGGAATATGAGCGTGCCTCTCACCTCACCAAATGTCCTTAGACCCTTCTCTTCCATCTTGCATCTGTTCCAAACCTTACTGCTTTCTTCACATTTCTGGCCTGTCCCTTCACAGAAAAAATGGGAGTTGTCAGCTTACAGTCTGTCACCTTGTGCTGTCAGTCCTGAGACCTTGCCTGTATCCGCAACATTCTTCTTTCTTCTCTTTTGTGGTTATGGAAAGTGTTCCGATTTGAATTGTTTTCTCTATGCTCTTTTGCCTTCTTAAGGCCTTTAGTTTATTATTCCCTCTTTATCCTTACTTTTTCTTTTCTTTCTACAATTAAATGTATATTCTTACATACATATAAAATGAATGTATATTACATATACAATTAAATGTATATGATTTAAAATCCTCAACATTCCTTTTCCCCTATAAGGTTGTTTTCTCTTTTCCTTCACAACCATCCTCCATTTCTTTACTCACCTCTCCATTCCTTCACCTCCTTTAGGAATAGAGGGTGTATTCCCCTCTTCATTAAAAATTGGCTAGTATATCCTTAAATCCACTTCTCAGTCTCAATTTTACTTGAATTGTCAGGATTTTTTAACACTATTGAACCCATTTTTTTTCTTTTCATGCTCTGGTCTTTGGGCTTCCTTTCATCATGCTCTCCTGGTTTTCACCCCTAATTTCTTGCTGCTCGTTTTTGTCAGTCTCCTTGGCAGCCTTTTCTTTCTGTCATAAAACTTTTTATTTAATCCCTTGGTGATCCTCAGTATTCCCATACTTTGCTGTAGGAGCTTCAAATCATTATCTTTAGTGCTTTTTACTGAGCTCCAGATGCATAAGTATCAGATACCTAAACTTTAACATGTCCAGAACTAATTAAACTATTCTTCCCACAAATATGCTTTTCCGTTGATGTTCCTGGAATGAGTAATGAGTGTGGTATCCACGTGAATTTCCAGCCCAGGAACCCCAGGGGTCAGCCTTGGCTCTTGGCCTTCCCCTCACACGTATGCCAATCACAAAGTATTGTTGGTGCTAACTTATAATATCTTTCAATTTTATTTTCTTTTTATATTCCCACTATTGCTACCGTCATCCTAGTCATCATTATCCCTTATCAGGAAAACTGTCACAGCTAAACTGGTTCTACAGCTTAATTACCTTTTAGTCCATTTCCTACATGGTAGTTAACAAAATCTTTTCCAAAAGGAAATTGTTCCAAAACCTCTTAGTGATTTCCCTTTGCCTCAAGGATTGCCTGGTAGGTGCAGCTGCCTTAATGTGACTTAGGAGATCATTGGTGACCTGCCCCTCCATTCTCTCTCTGTGCCTTCTTCTTTTACACTGTGTTTTCGTGGTACTTGATTAATGAGTGTTGATTGTGGTCTGTGTGCCAAGCTCTGTGTTATGTTTTAGGGCTATGGGGTGGGGGGGGGGGTCTTCATCTTCATCAGTATTGAACATCTCAGTACCAATAAAGCTGTTCACGCTTTCCTTCCCAGCTTCCATGTATCCTGTTTACTCTGATAGATATTTTCTTCTCTCACTAACTCCTACTTTTCCTTCTGGCCAGGAATTAGCAAATTCGCCATAGCCAAATCTAGCCGATGGCCTCTTTTTGTAAGAAAAACTTTGAACATAGCCATGTTCATGCCTTTATGTGTGTGACTGCTTTCCTAATGCAGTGGCAGAGTTAAATACTTGTAACAAAAGTCTCATGCTCCAGAAGCCTAAATTCCTTACTGTCTGGTTCTTGTACAGGGAAAATTTGCTAACCCCTACTGAAGTATTAGTTCAGCATCACTTACACTAATTTCGGCAGCCTGCTCTGTGCTTCTATCATCAAAATGTTTTATCACATTCATGTAATTTTCCTCTTTGACTAAAAGCTCCCTGAAATCAGGGGTCATGTTGTTCTGTTCACTTATATTCCCAGCTCTTAATTCTTAACATATATTGGGCATTCATAAATATTTGGATAAATGAAAAAAAAAGTATCTTTTAAAATCATTTCATTCGATGAAGATTCCCAAACCATTAATGTCTTTTAATAGTTTTTTTTTCTTAAATATAAACTTTGTTTTTTAGAGGTAAACAAGAAATTGAAAATTTGAAGGAAGAAATGGAAAGTCTTAATTCTTTGATTAATGACCTACAAAAAGACATCGAAGGCAGTAGGAAAAGAGAATCTGAGCTACTACTGTTTACAGAAAAGCTCACTAGTAAGAATGCACAACTTCAATCAGAATCCAATTCTTTACAGTCACAATTTGATAAACTTTCCTGTAGTGAAAGTCAGTTACAAAGCCAATGTGAACAAATGAAACAGACAAATATTAATTTGGTAAGTATAAATGATGAATATTTAACTTTTAAAACAACTTAGTAGGAAGCACAAATAAAATTTCCCTTGCACTCGGTTTAAACTCTTCTTTTTCACCAACTCAGATATTTTATAGACTGTGAGAAATGTCATTTTTCCCTTCAACTTATGTAAACTTATAATAAAATTTCTCCCTTAAATGATCCTGAAGAAGCACATCACTTCTGAACAAAAATAAATGGTTATTTATCATCCTACATGAAATTACTATCTCTTTTTTTTAAACACCTCAAATTTCTGTATGTTTTCTATAGTTTAAAAATGGTTTACTATTTTGAAGTTATAAGAATGTCAACTTAATGAGGAAAATAATTTGACAGTTCAAAAATTCAAAGACTTCTATCACAAGTAATTTTGCATGTTAATGGCAAATCTGTTAATGTCTCTTTCTGCATCACAACATGAGGAGTTTGAGGCGCTCAGTAAACAAACCTAACAAGGAGTGATGATGATAGAAAGATCTGCTACCAAGAAACATTTTTAAATGAGCATTAAATTAATTGAATAAATTAACACTGATGTTTTTTAAATCTTAATATTAGGAAAGTAAGTTGTTGAAAGAGGAAGAACTGCGGAAAGAGGAAGTCCAGGCTCTACAAGCTGAACTTACTTGTAGACAAACGGAAGTTACGGCTTTGAGTACTCAGGTAGAAGAATTAAAAGATGAATTAGTCACTCAAAGACGGAAACATGCCTCTAGTGTCAAGGATCTTACCAAACAACTCCAGCAAGGTATAAAATCCTTCAACACTTAGATCTTAATGATTTTGTTACTTTTAGCAATTAAGGAATTATAGAAAAAAATGTGCATAACATTGGCTTCTACCAAACTGAGTAGAACCATATGCTCTTTTTAAATGTATTATTGTTCATAAACCAAATTACTAAATTTCTCACAACTCCATCAATAGCTTTCTTCCATGTTATAGAGCATTTATCACAGACCACAAAATCTAAGAATTAGAGAAAGTATCTTAGTAATGCCTAAACTTTTTTAAATCACATACCCCTATCGGTAACGAATATTTAAGCCTTTCCTCTCTAATTTAAATATATCTATTTATAAATTTTAAGCATATATTACCCTATTTTGTGTACATTAGAAAACAGCAAAAACAAATTTTAAAAGATATGGGTAAATTAATTTTATATTGAAGTTCTGTGAAAGCTGATCACAGAACTGAGGCCTGGGGTGGGTGGAGGGCAGAGAGCGCAGTGGACAATGGTGGAGGGCTCTGGGTGCTTGGGTGGCGGGTGTGCCAAAGAAACTGTACCTGGAGCGGGAGATGCTGTACTTCCAGAGACTAACAACAGTGCACACCGATAGTACTTACGTAAAAAATTTAAATTAAAAAATAAATAAATTGATGTTCTAATATTTTCTTCTTACATATCTGTGAATTTTTTTGTGCTCCATATAGGGTAGCTTCACCTAGAGATTATTGGAATATAATCTTTCATCTTGTGGGAAAATGAAAACCATAAAATTTATACACCCAACACAATAGTTAACAACCAGATTTGTTTCATTTAAAAATCAACAGGTGTCTGTGCTTTGTACTTGGATACAAAGATGAATAAGATATGATTCTGGCATCTTATTCTCTGCTGTACTCCCCGCTGCTTTATTTATGTTAAAATAG
The DNA here is from genome assembly GCA_019455555.1 of Galemys pyrenaicus. Lineage (NCBI taxonomy): Eukaryota > Metazoa > Chordata > Mammalia > Eulipotyphla > Talpidae > Galemys > Galemys pyrenaicus. The sequence continues at coordinate 6,556,591 of JAGFMF010011658.1, read as the reverse complement.
GGTAAAATATAGTAATAAGAGATTTAACATAGATATATTCAGATTTGCCATAATAACTCAATTGGTTTTTATAAGTATAATTGAAGGGAAATTTGGGGGGGGGATTTCTTTATAGATCTTCTAAATCTTTCTGGACAGCAGAGGGTATATTTAGTGTATCTAAGTGATGTCAGTTTCAGTTTCTATGTATTTTGTATTTCTATGTATTTCTGTATGACTTTCTATATGAATGCACCTGTAGCCTCCTGTCTAAAGTTTGTATTCAAGAAATTTCTCTCATTTTTATGCCATTTAGGCCTAAGTGATAATTTGTAATTAAAATCAAATATAGTGGGGGCAAATGTTCATGATAATTATCACAAGTAATACATTTCTCTTTGCTGTAGCACGAAGGAAGTTAGATCAGGTTGAGAATGGAAGCTATGATAAAGAAGTCAGCAGCATGGGAAGTCGTTCTAGTTCATCAGGTAAGACATTAATGACTTCAGTTGTTGTTTAATGATTACCAAAAAGCATTTTTCTTTTGTTTTAAAAAGGATATCTAATTTTGAATAATTAAATAATTATAAAAAATATTTCCAGTTTGATGGAAGTGCATCATGGGAGTCTTTGACATCTGTCACCCTCTCTTTTTCTTACCTGCTTCTTAATTCTCTGCAACAGTTTCCTCTTCCATTTTAAAATTCAGGTTCATCTACATCTATATAGAGACATTTGGTATTATATGGTCTCTATCTCTTTCGCTTATATTTTATCTCTTTGAGAACTAATGAAATGATCATTATATATCAGTTACTATATGTATGTATTTATGTATTTTTTTTAATTGATTGACTTTTCTCATGATAAATATGCCTGTGGTCTAAAGCAAAAATAAACTGAGTCTGTCAAATAGTGATCAATAGCTTTGTGCAAGTGAGAGCAAGATAGCAAAGCATTTACTATTTTTAGAAAGCCAGGAACCACGCTAGATGTTTTAAACATATCATTTACTCTGCAGTCATGTGAGGTGAGTGTTCTAATTCCCATTTTACAGATGAGGAAATTTAAGATTCAGAGTGGTTCCATGACTCACCCAAAATCTACAGTGCACAGAGGCTTAAATAACCAAAGTCACAGCTGCAAAGTTGAGGAGTAGGATTTAGACCGAGGGAAACTTGCTCTAGAACTTAACCCAATGGCTATGATCTGTCTTCTCTTACTCACTCTTGTTCTCACTTTCTGTTTAATTTTGGTCTCACTTCAGGCTTGTTACTTTAACTTTTTCTTGCGTTTCCTCTGTCTCTACTGCCATTTCCTCATCCTGTTCCTGAGAGACATGATAGTCTGTTTTGGTAATCATCAATACATTTAGAAACAGGAACTCAGGCCAGGTATGATTGTGTTCTGTGCCCAGCTCAGATATTTGCAACTGGAGATGATTCTAAACTAAGCATGATATCTAAACTTACTTTTTCAGGATCCCTTAATGCTCGAAGCAGTGCAGAAGATCGATCTCCAGAAAATACTGGGTCATCAGTAGCTGTAGATAACTTTCCAGAAGTAGACAAGGCCATGCTGATCGAGAGGATAGTAAGATTGCAAAAAGCACATGCCCGGAAAAATGAAAAGATAGAATTTATGGAGGACCACATCAAACAATTGGTGGAAGAAATTAGGAAAAAGACAAAGTATGTGTATTATGGTAACGTAATCTGTGTTTAAAATTCCATTATTCATATGGTAAGGTTACTGTTTTCAAATGTAGTCATATCAAGAGCCTAGCTTTTAAAAAATAATTATAGTCACTCAGTTCCTTGTCTTTTATTGATCACTTGTTATGTTGTAGGTTTTGAGGTTATAGAAATGAAAGAAAACACAGATCTTTCCTTTAAAGTGATATAGAGGGCCTCCCTGGTGGCACAGTGGGTTAAGCAACGCACTGTGAAGCAAACCGCAGCCACTGCAGCATGAGTTTGAAACCTGCTGCTGGCCAGGGAGGGGACCCCCATGGTGCCGCAGACCTCTCCTGCTGTGCCCGCTGCTCCCCTCAGCAGTGTGCTTCTGTTGAGCTGCCTGTTGTGCTCCTCGCTCTCTGTGGTGAATCCTCTCACCCCCCACACCTCTGGCCTGTATCCCAGTGCTTGTATGCATAAATAAATCTTTAAAAATAAAGTGATATAGAATTTAGTGGCCTTTTTTTTTTTTAATAGCTTTGGATTTTAAAAAAGACAGTGTTCTAAGTAGTTTGTTATTTCCATGACTTTGGTTCTAAGAGGATTTTGGGTTCTGGATAATTTTCCCTGTTGCATAGGACTTAGTAGGATGATTTATTAGGCATCTATACCACTAAGCCTGTGGTTTAACATTATTTTAATAATCCCCCAACATCTTATTACAACAGTAGTTGTAATCTCTTACAGGGAAAGACTCTGTATTCTCTAAATTGGCAGATAAGTTAATGGAGGTTCAGATTAAATTAAAGTTCCAGAATCAGCCCTCACCTTGTAGATCACAGACATAGAACTGGAAACCAAACTCTCAATCCAGAATCTGTGCGGTGCAAATTCTTCTCCTAAGTGCCATCCTCCTTCAAGTAAGAGGGGTTGTTACAGTGCAAGTCTTTGTCTCTGGCTTTTTAGTTTTTATTTTCAAATAACTTTAGATTTAGAGAAAAGTTTACCCATGACTTCTAAAAGCAAAAGTGTAAAACACAAGTCTAATAGCAGGAAAACAGAAAATATTAACTGCAATCAGAGCAATAAAGAAATTACTCAAATATTTTGATTATAGTAATAGGGATAGTAATAGAAAAGCAATGTTTATGTATCTTTAAATGCCATCTTAGAACAAAAAGGGTATTAAACCATCTGAATAACAAAAATTTATTTTCTAATACAATTCTGTTATTAAATTAATGTTTATTATATGCTTATAATTAGTTGACTTGTAAATTCCAATGTTTTCAGTTCTGCAGTTCTGTATAAGATTGTGTCATTTTATTTTGCAGAATAATTCAGAGTTATATTTTACGGGAAGAATCAGGCACACTTTCTTCAGAGGCGTCTGACTTTAACAAAGTCCATTTGAGCAGACGAGGCGGCATCATGGCCTCCTTATATACCTCCCACCCGGCAGATGGTGGGCTGACCTTGGAACTCTCTTTGGAGATCAACCGGAAGCTACAGGCTGTTCTGGAGGATACATTACTAAAAAATATTACTTTGAAGGTATTTGTATTTCTTACGTGCCAGCCAATAAATTCAGCCAAATGGTGCCCCTTTCATAGTCTGAGCTAGCATGTAGATCGATGCAAGGGAACCATTTTAACTAGATTTAAATTAAACAACTATTATCTGTCCCGGCTATTTGTGCTATTTGTCCTTAAGAGAATGGATTTGGAACTTAAAATTTTTAAGTGTGTAATGTGTGTATGCACTCAAATTGGCTGTAGCTTCAGTAAAAAGGTTAAGTACAACTCTGAAGTGTATGGGACAGCTTCACTGAAAACATCTATGCATCTGGTTTAATACAAATCATTGCTCAATTTTGAAATTTAGGCCAAAAATTCAATATTTCCACTTGTATTTAGTGATTCTGTTTTTTCCTCTCCTCTCCTTTCAATTGTTAAAGGAAAATTTACAGACTCTTGGAACAGAAATAGAACGTCTCATTAAACACCAGCATGAGCTAGAACAGAGGACGAAGAAACCCTAACACAGAGCTCTGATTCAGCAAGCAAACAAAAGCCACACAGAAGCAGGTGTCCGGCCCAGTACTTTGGGAAACTTTTCCTGCTTTGTGTGTCAGCCAGTAAAAATTTATTTTGCTTCATCTGTGTAAAAAAAGTATGCTTTTACAACACGAATGAATGCATTGCTATGTACACTGTAAGAGTGTGAACGTAATGAAATTCGGTTCCATATGGTGACAGCCTATCATTGGATCAAAATTTGCTCATAGTCACAGAAAGTTCTGAGCATTACCACAGGGCTTTAAAAAAAAAAAGTAAATCCTTCACCATATTTGTTCCCTTTAAAATATATAATGTCAAAACTGATTCTAGCTTTTTAAAATTATGCATGAAAAGACAGTGTTAATTGTTCAGTAATACACCATTTCTCCAAAATGAAAACTAAAGTAATAAAAATCTTTGTTTTGAGATTCCACCATCCCATTTGTTTGTGTTTTAGGGATGCCAAAGGGTAGTACTTAAAGCTTTTAATTATAGTTTTAATGGCAGTTAACAGGAAAGCTAGCTCCTGTGACTAGCAGTGACCAGGCGCGTGCCTCCGTCAGCTTTCCTCATCTGTGCTAGGGACGTAGTTTCAGATTCAAGTTGATAGTTGAGTTTTTTAATCTTCAATTAAAAATGATTTTAAATAACTTGCTCATACAGAAAATTCCTATGTTCTTTAGTTATATTTTAAAATGTGGAATGAATTAGTCATTTAGAACAGAGAGATAATGAATTCTTTGAAACTGAAATACTTTGACATTAAGTTATAAAGATAAATGTTACAATATTTGTGAAGAATCAGTTTCCAAGGGAATCCAACATGGCTGTTAACCGTTTCATCTGAACACCATTCTTTCCTATTGACATGATTACTTGTTATCATAGAGTGATCTTATGTCCCTAAGTATGATGTGTTTCAGCATATTTATTTAAAACACAAAATAATTACATCTCTGTAACCAAAGGAATTTTAGAGTCAAATTTATGTATCCTGTTGCATTTTTTCAATATTTATTTTAGATGTGCACTTAAGTGTGTCCAGTCATAGTATCAGTATTTCTGTCATTTTCGTTTCATCTCTTAAAATTTCTTACCTTTTATAATTTCTACATGATGTTTCACATTTCCTTATATTTATATCATTTTTATAATAGGATACCTTCACCCACATGCTGATACTGTAGCAAAGCTCATTTTGTTTTGAATTTTTATATCCTTTTTTTCTCCTCTTAAGAGAAGTAAGTTTTGGGGTGAGGGATCCAAAAGACTAAAAATTTTACAGCTCTAAAAGTCTGACTTATAATGATAGTGTCCCTTTATGTTTGTTACTTAGTGTATTTTAAATCGATTAAACATTGTTTAAAAGATGGTTTAGTAAGGATTAGACTACTCAGATTCAGAGTGGTCTTATTGTGTATGTTGAGTTATATGTTGTCTTCCCCAAACATTCTTTTTACTACAGGATGCAAATATTAAAGATCAGAAGTGTTTATTTTTAAAATAGCTGTCAAAAGTATTCATCTTACCATAATTTGTCTTGTTCTTTTTACCAATAATAACTTATCAAAATAGTGTAAGAGGGTAAGTGCAATCAAGTCTGAATAATTTCCTATTTGTTTCTATACTCCTAAAGACAGCCAGAGTAGCCAACATAATAAATTTTTATAATTTCTTCTGCAACGTTGATTCATACATTACAGTATTTTTTCTGAGATACAAAAATATTAATGGAGACCAGATAGTGATCAGCTCCACAGTGCCCCACATCTGTGCCCTTCCAACATATGTGTGCGTGTGTATAAAATACAAAAATGAAACATTCCGATATTAATTTTCATTCAAAATAGGTTAATGGTGGAACCATTTTAGAAGAGAACTACTATAAGCCATATTTTTATTTGTTGTTAACTTTGTCCCCCATAAATGTGAGAAATTATGGAAAACTGTTGATGAAAAGGCTTTATTTTGCTTTTGTTCTTCAGTTTCTTTTGTATCCTTTTTGTGTATGTTGGGACTAAGCAAAATAATGCGTAAAAGTATGCATATGTCAGATGTCTGTACTGATTCACAACTCTGGTTATAAGGATTTATAGGGTCTGCTATTTTTACTACATTGATACAAAGAGGAGAACAGGATGTTTGGAAAAGGGAAATGGTCTGGATAAACTTGTGATCTGAGTGAAATTTTGCTTTTTTTGTTCGTTATCACAGGTACATTTCAAAGGCTACTGGTTATTTTGGTTTCTTAGAGCAAGAGATGATGTGTGTGTGTGTGTGTATTTATGTATTCACTAGGTTTTAAATTTAAAGTGAATACTTAAACTGTGACTCCCTTTTCCCATACCACTTCAAACTTTAGCCTTAGCCTATTAAGTTTTAAGGATTAAAAATGGTAGGTTTGGGAAGAAAAATGAAATCGAATCTTCTTTTAGCCTTTTAATTTTCACAACATATACAGCAGTTCCTTCTGAAATTTAACTTTATCATGTTACCAACATTCTTTTTTATCTAATAAACACACTTACTGAAAACCTGTGATTGCCAGGTTCCATACAACATTGTGATTATGCTGGTAAACAGACCAGACAGGGAGTTACTGTCCTCATGGAGCTTATAGCCTAGTGAAAATACCAGGAGGCAGTGGGCCAGCCTGAGCCTCTGTGTACTGCTCCCTACAGCTGGTCTGGGAAGAAGGTTAGTCCACTTACACAAACAAGTGGGTGACTCAGAACCCTCACTCTGGCGTGAAGCTTTGGGAGTGAATCCTGGCCCAGGCCTGCTCAGAGCAGCTTGCTGTGTTCGTGACTTTCGTCACAGTTTAATGTTAGATTATTCTTTAATAAAAAGGAAAAAAGTCTAAAGACCATAAAATGACATTCAGTTTTTGCCATTTTGGTAAATTAGCAATGCCTACTTAATGCTCATGAATCTAATCATGTTGCCAGGCATATTTCTAAACATTGTTTTGCAGTATATTTTCTAGAGATTTTTACATGTAAATTTTGACTGAGATTTACTGGTAGAAGAAAAAAAAATGGGAGCCATTTATGTTACGTACTCTACCACCCCGGTGAAAATATTTGTATAAATGTTATTCAATGTGGTTAGTTTACTTTGTGAATATTGAACACATCAGTCTTTTTCAATAACTTTTTTTTTAACAAAAACAACTCCCCCCCCTCCTTTTTTTTTTTTGACACTAGGATTAATTCTTAACACCAATTGGTGGCACTAGAAACCTGGAATTTTTCAAGGTGAACAAAAGAAATTAATGGAAAAAGTACCTAAATGGAAATATCACCAGGAAAATAAATGAAAACTATAACTGTATAGTAAAGATGTATTTTTCTTCTGGAATGGAGTTCTTTTTTAAAATGCCTATGGCTGTCCATTTTGATTGCAATGATGAAACTTGCTTATCTTCCAAAGTTCATGTGTATATGTGTGTGTATCATGCAGATCTTTAATTTGATTACATTGTTTATTTTGTAAATACGTTTCTGTATAAAATGAAGCTTTTAACAGAATTCCATGTATATATTGTACTTATTAAATAGGTAATGCCTGTTTACCAAGTTGTATTTTAATGGTATCCTTGATTATTTTATCAATACATATGCCGCTTGCTACACAGACTGATTCGTTTGACTATTGGGAAGGTGGACTCAAACTGGATTTTTTTTATCTAGAAATTTATATTTCCTTTTTTTTTTTTAAGATTTAATGCATACAAGAACTGGGGAACAGGCCAGAGGTGTGTGGGGGTAGGGAGTGAGAGGATTCACCAGAGACAGTGGGGAACAGAACAGGCAGATTGAAATACACTGCTGAGGACAGCAACAGATGAGGCAGGAGAGAGGTCTGCTGTGCTATTTGGGTCTCCTCCCCGGCTGGGGATCCAATATGCTGCAGTGGCTGCAGAGGCTTAATAGTGTGGTGTTTAACCCCTTGTGCCACCAGGGAGTTCCTAGAAATTTGTGTCGATATTTATCAGTTATCATTGGAAGTAATAAACAGTAATGAGCAGGTCAAATTGAATGTCGGGTTGTGACTATATTTTTGATAGAAAAATTTGACCTTTTCCAAAAGAAATGTTCACATGCCTATGCTATAGGTATCATGAAAATTTCTCATTGAACTCAATAAGCTAGTAAGGTATTCAGATTTTCCACAAAATTCAAAGTTCCAAAAAAGTTTGGAACTTGTCCAAGTTACCTGATTTTAATATACATATTTAGTAAAATACTAAAAAGTCATTAATTTCATCAAAGTAATACGTGTGATCTTTATATCACCATCACACTTTATATCACAATCACACTCCCCCAAAGGGGTAAGATGTTCAAAAGTTTCTCTTGAAAGTTCAGGAATTCCTGAAATATAAAACTTAGCTTGTTGATAGTCTAGTTACACCCGGGAAGATAGCCCATATGCCGGTTACCTCTATGCTCCTGCTGTTGTCCCAGCTGTATTTCTGCTCATCTGTATGGAAGAATCACTTTTAAGTGATTTCCTACAATCAGCGCTCCCATTCCCCATCTCCCCAAAGATCTAGGTCCCCAGAAGCCCATGCTAAAAAAATAAGGTCTTTGGTTTCTGAACTAGCTTCTGCCTGGGTTTTATGTTTTGTTTCTGTGTCAATTTGGGGTAAGTGGAGGGAGTTCCTGCCAGGACTAGCAGATAGGGAGCAGCAACCTGTTCTGGTACCTGAATCATATCAGACTCAAAATTAGTTCCCTTGAATAGTTACACTTTCATGTTTTATACTGTTTCTAAAAGTTTTTTCAATGAGCATGTAATACTTTTGCTATAGTCAACTTCTAAAATTTCACTCTATATTGAGAGCATCATATTAAAGAAAGGTGGGGAGGGGGGTCTGTGTGGAGATGGCGCCTATGTAGTCATGTCTGAGATGACCCTGTCATTCATTTTTCTCATTGCTCCATCCAGATGCTGACTAGGCTCAAACCTGCTTAGTTTCTAAGATAACTCAGGATGGGATGTATTCACAGTGGAATGACTATTGACTCACTTTTCTCATTCTCTTGAAAGACACTGAGTTTAGAAATAGCTAGGCGACAGTGATGTGTGTGGCCAAAAAGGAGTAACATTCATTTGAGCAGTGTCTCTGAGAAGATCTATAATCCAGTTCTTGCTTCAGACCTTTATTTTACTTTGAGACATCAACCTGGACACCTGCCTTCTAATCTCTTTCTGAAGGGGGAATGGTGGACACGCAGCTGTATTATGGGAGTAAATACATGAGAAGAACGAGCATGCCTGGCAGATTTTCAACCCCTGTGTGCTCTGTGTACCATCCCCTGAGGGCCAGCAGGGGGCGCTTTTAGATGGTCGGGAGTGTCCAATTAATAATTGTTGGACTAACCAGGGATTCTATTCTGAAGGCTTGGTCCATGGTGAACATACTGTAATGGTTTATCCATTTGTAGGAACAAAGAATAAAAAGGAAAAGCACTGTAGGGATAGGAATTTTTACTGTTGCCAAGCAAAGAGAAATGCTTGCATGAATTGCACCCTATATCCTTCCTGGATAAGGAGGTCTAAATGTGTCCTATTTATAGCACTTTCTGTTTACACTCTAACAACCATGTGCCGATGGGACAGGACAGGATGGCTGGCCCCTAACCATGCCTCACCTTGCCTTTCATGTTTAAGAAAACTCCATCATCAAATATCTTTGGGTTCTGTGGTGCTTTTCACATCAATGCATATAACTTAGGTGCTGCTCCTCAAATAATTTATGTTGATAGAAATCAGGCCTTTGCTGTCACTAAGACTGGCCATTATGCTAAACAGGATACACATGTAAATGATCATGTTCTAGATTTTCTGCCTGCTTTTGGATTGAGTGTTTTTGTAGCGGCAGGATGGCGGTGGCACTGGAGGCAGGTTCAGGATGGTTCTGGGCAGACGGGTCAAGGAAGGAGAGTCTTGGAGCCCTCGGTGGCTTTTCATGCTTTATTTAGTAGAGGTGGCCAGGTACATGGCAGGCAGGGGTGCCAGGGGCCTGCCAGCCTCCCGGCCCCTGGCGCATCTCATCCTCTCGGCTGGGCTTCTCTCACTGGTGCTGCTCGTCAGTACTGTTGGTCGATCTTCGCAGTTCCGACTGTTAGTCCTCGCAGTTCTGGCGTCCTCATGACGCCGCCCATTTATGCCCGTGTCCAACACAGGTGCGCCCACTTGCGCATGCCCACCCTGGAGTGCTCACAGCACCTCAGGTGTCCATCATCAGTGGTGGAGGGTGGAAATACCTGATCAACCTTTACCCTACAGTTTTGTATGACTCGAGTTCTATGGCCAAATAGGTGGTATGCTTCTTTTTAAAGAAATGTTACATCCCAGCGACTTTATGCCTTGAAGCACGGTTGGGCCTCATTGTTTTCTCAAGGTCGTTCAGAAAGCAGGTGAGTTGAATGGAAACCTGCTGCAGGGTGTTACGGTGATTAGCAATTTTTGTGTCTCAAAGACTTAGCATGGACTTTTATAAGGTAGAATAATTTGCACCTTGGAGAAGACATCTACCACCGGGCAGAGCAAACTTCCACTGGGTCAACAGACGCCTCGCATGTGGCTGCTCTAAAGAGACTCCTATGGGACCAGTGTTACAGTGATACTGACCGCAGATGTGAACAGGTAAGTTTAAAATAAAAACAAAACAGTAAACCAGTGCCTCCCGTACAAGGACCGGGAGCAATTTCTCACCTATCTTTTCTGACGACTTACGTAGGGTAGAGACACTGCCTCTTCTCTGTGCTAATTCATTGCTGTATTCATGAAAATGGCAGATGCTAATATAAATCAGGTACTGCTTCAGATGACTTATGCTTGACTCCTGCAAGACGTCTGTTTTAGAGATGCACAAGCTAAGTAAGTTTAAATCATACGCTTGAGGCCACCCCGCTAGTAAGCAACAGTCAGAATTTGCAACCAGGCCATCAGACTTCAGTTTATGCCCTGGTCAGGACACCAAATTCCAAGTCACCAGGATGCCCAGCCCTAACACAGGGGGCAAAGAAAGGCACAATCAGCACTTACAGAATAAATGAATGAGTTATAACTTACTCAGTGCTCTCTTAACCACTGTTTGGCTAAGCAGTTGGAAGACCACACTGCACAGTGCCAAGAGAAAATTAACAGGCATATAAACTACCACAATAGATCTCTGTACTGGTCACATTTCCCCTGGGTAGATCAGATTAATTTGTGTAGTCCAAGATACAATTTACTCTGCAGGTTACTGGAAAAAAAATACGTGGGTTATTATAATATACAACAAGGGCATGTATTTCTTGCCAGTAAGTTAGTGTTTCTAGAAGAGCATTTCACTCTTTTCAGGATTTTGGCCGGCAGGACATGGGCATACACATGAACTTCATTAAAGGCAAGGAACTGCCCTTCGATGTTTGGCCATATTTTAACTTAAAGGAAACAGGACTTCCTTAAATATATTTAATATATTAAAGGAACATTTTAATAAGCAGTAGAAAACAACATTATCTTAGGACTGCTTCAAATTATGTTCCAAAGTATGTCTTCTAATTATAAATACATATGTACATATGCATGTCTTTTAAAATGTTTCCTGTACTGAAAAGATCCTTTGGCAGAAATTTTGCTAACTCAATGCTATTCAAAAGATTTTTGCATCAACTAGTTTGTTTGATTGCCAACTGGCAATGTAAAAGTTCAGCATTCGTTGGATGGGAATGATTATGGTTTATCATTTTAAAATTCTTTTAGATATTACAAAATAAAACTATTGCCCAGCTATACCTGGCTTTTCAAGGAAAAGCACAGTTGCTGATTTATTGACATTTCTTATTCATCCTTATTCCAGTTAATGGACTGATCAAGTGTCTGTTGTAAGACACAGTACAAAGAAATATTCAAGTAGGGCGCTCTAGAATGAATCATACGAATGCAACTAAGTACTTCATCTTTAAAAGGGAGCATAGAAAAAAAAATTAAGTAATCTCAATTGATTTGCAAACTAGTTTTCCGGAGGGTATTTCCCTTAATGTTATTAATTTTGATCATTCTCGGCGCTATTCTCAGCAGAGTGTACTTCTTCTACATGAAACTATTCTAGATGATTTAAGGAGCACCCCAGATGAGCATAACATGGAAAGGAGTTAGTGGTATTTAGCATGAAAATCTCAAGTGGCTTTAAAAACTGAAAGACACAAAATTGAAAATGTCTTTATCTCATTATTTTATGCTTGAAATTTGTAAATTGAAGTCACTATGTTTAAGATTTTAATGTTTCTTTTAAAAAAAAATTTTTGTCAAAAGAGTGATGTTCCATAACTAGTGCTTAGGTTCTTAATCCGTCTGATCACTCTGGATGATCTTTTGGATTTGGCTCTTTTTTCACTGTCAGCCACTGTCAAGGTCCTCTCCTGGAATGGTTTTGGGAAATCTAGTGTGAAATGTGATGTAAGTCTATAATTCACTTCCAGGCCTCTGCTTTCGTGCTTAGACACTTTGACCTATGTGATTTGCAATGCCAATAAGACAGCCACCTCCTGGAATGAGGCTGGCGTTCTACGCTGAGACTGCATTTATGTATGGGTTATTAATCAATTTGAGCAACTTGTATCATCAAAAATTCCAGCGGGGGAACATAACATGAATTCGAAGGAAGCAGTGGCCAAATGGTTGGAGTGTACATTTCTGGGATCAGACCCCCTGGTTTTCATCATCCTGCTTGACATTTTGGGGTCTCAATTTCCTCATATGCAAAATGAGGGTGGTGATCACTGTATCTTTCTTGAAGAACTGCCATGAAATTCAAATGAGACAATGCAGGTCAAAGTCCATTATGTTCTCTTCACCACGTGTGAGCCCTGAGCAATGTTAGCTTTTATAATGGCAAGAGTTGAGCACACCAGCTTTGAGCATAGATCTTACAGACTGGAGAATGGTGCAGAGGCACTAGGAAATCTACAGACATCTATATGGCATGATGTAATTAAAGACCTGACCTTAACTTTATAAAACAATTCCAAAGCCGTACAATAATAATGGCACAGTTGTGGACCTATTGTGGTTGGAATGCCTTGTGGCCTGTGATAAAAGTAGCAAGGACTATTATATTTTGGTTGTGTGTGTATGTGTTTTTTACTGTGTGTTTGTGTGTGTGCGCGCCCACATGTGTGTATGTGCAGACACTTCTGTGCTGTGAATCGCGTTATTTATGAAGGAACAAATTGTCACTTGCCACGAGTAAAGTGGGTTGGGGTCATCCCCATGTACTAGCTCAGATCTAAGTCAGTTCTCGCTGAACTTCTCTTGGTGAGCCCCATGCGGCATGTCTTCAAATGTGTTTGAGAGAAACATAAAGGTAATTCATCAGTCTTGCTAATTATCTCCTCATATAGAAATTTCTAGAAATTTCTGCAGGACTTAAATTTAGGCTCTGAATGCCACTAGGTGGCAGAGGAATGTTATGAAAGCAGCCAATCATCATGGACTAGCAAGGAACATTTCCCTTCCCCTCTCATCATGCCTGGGTCCTAATCTTCTGGGCCCTGAGAGATCTTTTCTATTGGGCTTCTATTGCCTTTCCACATACTCAGCCCCCAGAAGAGTCCATCACCCTGCATGACAAGTACTGCCATAGTCTAGAGTTTGATGCTCCTGTTGCCCCAATCCAGAAACAAAAAATACCCAAAGCTTTCTAACCCTTGAATATTTGATTCTCAAGCCTACTTGAGCTGAGCATTTGCAAGAAATGACAGAAGACTTGCAGGTGTCTTGCCGGCACTTGTTAGAAAGGATGAATCCATCTTCCTTAGATCAGGAACATCCACTTCTTACCTCCCACTCCTAGGAAAAACAACTCGAGTGCAGTCTAAATCTTTAGCTTCTTGATCACAACAATTATGCTATTTGGATAGCGAGCATATTTTTTAATATTCCAAATCTGGGAGGCTAGTGTGGACTAAGTGTGATTTCTTTTTCTTTGTTTTCCAAAGTTAAGGTCCCAAGTCTGAGCTGCAAGGTGCTACTTCATTTCTGAGCTATGACTTAGTTATATCTTATTTGGGAAGAGTTCAGGATGGAGTTGATCAAGCAGCCCTAATAAGCAGGGAGGAAACTCCTCCTGAAAAGTTTCTTTTTTTTTTTTTTTAAAGATTATTTATGCATACAAGCACTGGGGTACAGGCCAGAGGTGTAGGGGGTGGGTGAGAGGATTCACCACAGAGAGCGGGGAGCAGAACAGGCAGATCAACA
>JAGFMF010011658.1:6516387-6536392 GCA_019455555.1 Galemys pyrenaicus | reverse complement strand
CAAGGGACTGAGGTGATGGTGCACGGGTGAAATGGTGGTGGGTACCCCCTGGGGACTACAAATGATGTCAAATATAACTAATAAAAAAAAAAAAGAAAGTGAAAAAAAAAATAAAGAGAGTGTGAAATGTCACCTTGCACCTTCAGTCTCCTCACGGACCTTGGAACAGCTCTCTCATTTCCAAACCCCACAGCTGAATGGCAGCCTCCAGCCCAAGCCTTCTCTCGGTGGTAGGAGGTACTTCTAGGAGGGGGCTGCGGGAGGGGTCAGAACCCGCCCTGAGAATTGCAGAGCACCTTCTTGTCTTTCTAAGACCTAAGATTGAGGCCTTTTATAGGAGGGGTGCACAAAGAAGTAAGAAGTACAGTCACAAGACAAACACTGATGGACGGAGGCAGAAACTAGCCTACAGTTCTCAGGCTGGAAGGAACGAAGAGGAACAGGAACGTACAATGGACAACATGAAAACAGCCCTCACAGAATGGAAGAAGGACCCCAAGAATTTAGCTTTTTACCTTGGACATCAGACTGTTTTGTAGCTCGGTGGTGCCCTTTTTTTGGTCTTTAATCTGACTTTATTTCCAAAATGGGACTGGGAATGGGATGATGAAGCCAAAAATACCAAACAGCCTTAGTTCTTTGGTTAAAAACACCAGCAGCAACACATGACAGCGTTCGCCTTCCCCATTTTTGACATTTCATTATAAGAGGAAAACCACAAACCAAATCTGGCAAAGCTGTTATAATTAACTCCCGAGCCCTCGTGTGCTTATGAGTGGTTTTTGAGTCTCTGGGGCGCACTCAGAAGTGATGTGAGACGGTGTTATTTAATGTGTGTTATGGAAGGAGGAAAGAAAACACGTTTTAGTCTCCTCTAAACAGCACCCTGATTTCATTACATCCACTTCACTGAGTGTTTCCAGGCTCCAGGGAATCGTTTCCACGTGATATTTATCTACATACATTTGGGATAAAAGGAGTTAACACGAATCAATTAGGGTTCTTAATGGCAAATGACAGAGGCCACTCTGGCCTCTCGAAGCAGAAAAATAATGTAGTAAAGGTGATTTCTAGACTCCCAGGAGGGCATGGAGAATGGCTTGGAGACCATGCTCAGCACTTCGCTCCTCCTTTCTGAGCAGAGAGACTATGCAATGGCCATTCTTCACACTGGACAATGTCTGGGTCAGCTATAAACTGGCCCAACAGTCACCATCCTAGACAGCCTGTCCCCCTCCCCAAATCATAACCAGGAACCTCTTGTTTTCAGGTTCACTCCTCCTTCTCCAAAGATCTCTATGTGACTCCCCTACCCACACCCCATCGCACCTCTTAGGGGAAAACCAACCTTATCCAAGGGAACCAGGCTCATGTTCTGGAATTTACCCCCACCCCCACACACACACTGTACCCCAGTTGCTGTTGCTCAGGTTGGAGTCATTCTGCCTGGGGGAACACCTGGGGCTTTGGCTCCATGGTCAGTGATATTTGAAGAGGGGGTGCAGACCCCATGACAACTGAGCCCCCTAGGCTGGGGCTCCTTGTCCCCAGCTCTGCCATAGGCAGGGCAGGGCCCTCTTTCTCTTGGCTGCTTGACCCATTGGGGCCTCCTCACACGCATCTCCAAAGGAGAGACAGGTATTAAGCCTCCAGGGACAGTGTAGTCTAGACTCATATCAGAAAAGAAAATTCTCACATACATTGCCAAGTTCTTTTCCTAAAGGAGTCACACTCCCTTCTATCAGCTATTTCCATGGACACCCCTGGCAAGGGCTCCTGACTGACCATTTATGGGTAGGACGCTTCCATCCTTGCGTTCTTCTCTGGCTCCCTCCTGGGGGTGGAGCACAGTGCCGGGTCCAGAGCCAGCTCTTGCGTTACCGTGTCACGGTCACGAGTTAGTCGGCAAGGCCATGCACCGGACGCTTAAGATGGCAGAGTCAGCGGCTAGAGAGTGACTGATGTCTTGTTATCAGCTGTAGGTTCTTCACGAAATATTGAGAAGTAGTTTTCCTTCTCCCAAGAGAGGAGCCAGGTTCTGTGTCCTGGATTTCTGGACTTAAGTCTCAGGGGTTAGATGACTTTGTTTTCAGCATGCTGGGGAGAGAGTTGCCTGAGAGGGACAGGACCTAAGCCACTGGGATGACCAGGGCCATGTGGTTGAAGGGGAGGGTGAAGGGGTAGAGCCCCAAGGCCAGTGGAAGGAGGAGACATTTTGAAATGCTGAAGACTGGTCCCAGCTATAGACACTGCCTGTGACAGGTGTCACCTCGGATGAGGACTAACCATCTGGAGGCCAGACAAGGGTCAGGTGCTGAGCAGCAGCCCTAACAGTCAAGAAAAGAGCCTGCTGGCACCAAGCCTGGCTTGCGAGGAGGACGCACCAGCACTGACTGACCCGGCCGGGGGTCTCAGAGCGCATGAGACTCCACTGCACAGAGGTACATAGGAAATATGCACTGGGGGAATCAGCTGGGTCTTGACTTGGGAATTGTTTAAGTCATGGCTAAGTTATCAGGGTTCCCGTAGAGCCCAGGGGTGAGCAATGGAGCCCCAGAATAAAATGGATATTGGACTTCTTCCTGAGCCTTACAAAACGCCTTATTTTGGAATAATTTTAGATTTGTAGAAATAACACAAAGGCAGTACAGAACAGTCGTGTCTATCCCTCACCCAATTTGTCCCAGTATCAACGTGTCACATTTCCATGGCCATATGCCAAATTCAGAAACCATCACTGCTTTGTTATATTGACCAACCTCCATGCTTTCTTTGGATGTCACCCGTCTTTCCATCAATATTCTTTTTTTAAAGATTTATTTATTTATGCATACAAGAACAGGGGTACAGGCCAGAGGTGTAGGGGGTGGGTGAGAGGATTCACCAGAGACAGAGTGGGGAGCAGAACAGGCAGATCAATGGAAGCACACTGCTGAGGGGAGCAGCGGGCACAGCAGGAGAGGTCTGCTGCACCATGTAGGTCCCCTCCCTGGCCGGCAGCAGGGATCGAACTCGTGCTGCAGTGGCTGTGGTTTGCCTCATAGTGCGTTGCTTAACCCACTGCCCCACCAGCGAGGCCCTCCATCAATCAATATTCTTTCCTCTCCAGGATCCAATCCAGCTTTCATGCATTTAATTACTCTGTTTCCTGTCTTCTCTGTTCTGTGACAGTTTTTCTGTCTTTCCAAGCTTTCCATGACCTTGACATGAAAAGGAGCACTGGTCACCTGTCCTGCAGACTATCTCCCAAACTGGCTTTATCAGATATTTTTCTTATGGTTAGAGTGGGGTTGTGGGATTTGGGGAAAACTACCAGGAGGGTGATGTGCCCTTCTCATGACATAGCATTGCAGCGGGGACACAGACAACCCCTGACGTCACAGCCACGTCATCAGCAGCATCGGTGAAGGT
This sequence comes from Galemys pyrenaicus, assembly GCA_019455555.1. Taxonomy (NCBI): domain Eukaryota; kingdom Metazoa; phylum Chordata; class Mammalia; order Eulipotyphla; family Talpidae; genus Galemys; species Galemys pyrenaicus. The sequence continues at coordinate 6,532,981 of JAGFMF010011658.1, read as the reverse complement.
GCCAGCTTTCACCACCGTAAAGTTACTATTTCCCGTCCCTATTTTACTCCTTATGAGCTGCCTGACCTTTTTTTATGTGCGATAGAAAAATACAGACATGTGACGCTACTTGCAACCAAGTGCCACAGAATAATTTTTGCCTGGGGATTTATATTTGAACAAGGGTTTTCTTGAAGTCCTCTGCCTCAACCAAAAGTAGCAACTCTTAATGGTAGGAATTTCGGGCTCTGTGACAGTTGGGTGTGGGCGTGTGGGCTCAGGCGATAAATGTAAGCAGTGTTCTCAGTCCCACCACCCAGGCGGGCCCAGCCCCTCTGCCTACATATGTGATATATAGTGATATGTACAGCCTGAGCATGGAGTAGCCCGTCCGTGAAGTCCTGGTATAGATCTGAGAACTGAATGTGCCCACACACCTGTGAAGGACCATCCTATTTTATTTATTTTCTAACGTGGGGTGTGAGTGCAGATTTAGAAGTGGTGATGATTGTTTACCTAGGATGAATTAAGCCTCTTGTGTTGAGAGTGTAGAGAGAAGTATGGTTTCCTTTCTATTTCAAGTCTGAAGTGTTCCCAGTGAGATAGTTTCTTCATTTTAAGAGCAAGCCTTTCTCCACCTCTTTGAAATGGGAAGTTATGAGAGGATAGAGATGAAAACAAGTGTACCACCCCCACCTCAGGGTCCACACAGAGCCAATAGAAAAGACCAAGCGTCTCCAAAGTCTGGTTTTACCCAGTTTTAGCACCAGATATCAGTGTAAGACTCTCATTTCCCAACTGCTCCCGCTGACCCTGGGAATTATGGATTTTCGGGTTTAATGCTTTAGGCTGAAAGTATATCTGTGGTTGGAAACAGCAGAAAGGCTCCATGAATCATTCAGCATATCTGAACAACAAAGTAGTGATTGGACTATTGCAGAAGTTGTTTACTGGGCTTCTGACTTGTGGAGAAGCAAGAAACTTAGCAACAGATTTTAGAGCCATAAAACATGGTAATGTTTATTCACACTTTGTGCTGTCAAAATTAAAATTCAGTTCCTTAAGTTTTTGCCTTGGGTCCTTAGCAGAAATCATCTCATAATATCCCTCCAACATGGGTTGTGTAACAGTGGTTTTCCAGAAAGTCGGAGTGATGGAGGCCTTTTGAAGATACTGTGGTGACTATTAAGAACAGACCTGCATTGGGCAGGGGGAGGAGGCTGGGGAGAGGTGGAGGTAGGGTAGTGTGACAGGGGTATGAGTTGAAGAAGGCCCAGCTCATCATTCTGAGGCTTCCTTGAGATCAGGGTTGAAACTCTCTTCCTATACCCACCTCCTCCAGGCTGTATTTTCCCCTTTTCTTTTATTCAGTGTGTCTTGTTGGAAGTCAGATTGCTGGGTGGTGTGGGAACGCCGAGGAACTAGTGGGCAGCGAGACCAGTTACTCAGGTGATGAGGTAGGTGGGGAGGGAAGGGGACTGTAGGCACAAAAAGAGGCACCTACAAGCTTCAAAGGCAAGCTGGGCAAACTAGGTGACTAACCCAAACACCTTCACAGAAATAGCAGAGATTCGGCTTCTCTAGGAAAAACTGACTAACGATTAAATTTCATGATGAAAGGTAAGCATGCTGACAGAATTAAAAGTTTTGGAAAAGGTTAATGAGGAGGGAAGGAGACTTTAACTATTAAAGGAGATCAGAAAGCAGCTTTTAAACATTGTGCTATAGTAGGAGACTTGATAGTGCAGAGATAGAACAGAATAGTACACCTGAAGAGATTCCAGAACATTTAAGTTCTTAATAGACCATAAGGGAACCAATGCAGGAAGACTTGTGTTATTCAGAGTGGTGGAGAGGTTGGAATTTGTGAGATTGAAATTATAGCCCCATCTGCTTTGTTAAAATACGTTACAGATTGATGTACATAAAGGTAAAAGATGAGGTCTTAAAAGCAGAACAAAATACCAAAAGCGAATACTTTGTAAGTACCGTATTAATAGAACAAATTGTTAAAAGAGAATGAGAATTTTCAATAAATTAAAAAACATTCTTAGTAACCTAAAGAAATACTAAACAAAAGCAGTTGACAAACTGGCAAAAATATTGAAGGTTGTGATAAAAGGTTAATATCCTGAAGTTACAGCCAATCTTATATGAAGAAAAAAGTGCAACAGAAAAACAGTTGAAGGACATGAACCGACATACAGACAACCAATGAATATGAGAGAATGTTCGACTTAGAGGTAAAGAAAGAATGTACAATAAATGAAAGGAATGCATATTTCCACCTGTCGAAGTGGCAAGATTTTATTTTCTCAAATATGTTATGTTATTAAGAAATGCTCATGTACATAACTGTATAGTTTTGGAGGCACAATCCCCCCCCCCACACACACACCTCCAAGTGTGTACATTCTTGAGTCACTTCCACCAGAACTGCCAAGCCAGTGCCCTGGCCCCTCCCATCCCTCCCTCTTTTCTCTTCTTTCTCCCCCAAATTCTCTCTGATCCCCAGTACTTTTTTCACAAAGTCTAAGAATTATGTTTGCTGTGCTTGTGGCAAAGATTTTTAAAAAGGAATTTTAGTCATATGTAGTATGAGAAAAAATGTTCATTGTGTTTGTCTCAAACGTTTACCTTTAGAACTCTATCAGAAGCTGGAATAACCTCATTTTAAAAACAAATTTCCCCTTGCACAAATGCATGCTAGCCATGACTAAAAAACACAAAATTATAGCCACACCCTCCCCTTTTATGTCATTTTATAATATTGTGAAGAGAAAGGATTTGCAGTCACAAGCACAGGGTCGAAAGGGCCTCTTTCTAGCTGCCCTTACTCTTTAAACTGGGATTTGGCTGTTAGAGTAATTCCTTGAAGTATTGGCGAGCACATAGTAATCACTCAATTAACGATAAGTAACAGTTTCCTTGACTATGTCCTGTAGTAGACAGAAGGGTCCTTGGGTCCCCGTCTGTCATGCAGTTTTATTATTTTTAGGAATCTGGTAGCATATAGGAATCAGGCAGGAGAGGGAGAGGTTTGGAAAATTCTAAGGATCTTGGTGCTTGCTGAAGAGAAAATGGGACCGCAGGCAGAACAAACTAGTTCACAAAGCTCACATGAAAGAAGGAACAGAGCTGGAGGGAAAAGGACAGAAGCCTTGAATCCCTAGGAGTTAAATGTTGATCAATCCAGGCAAAAGTAATTTTTAAAAAGCAAGCAGTGGGCCACAAGAGTTTTCAGAACACATCTATCTTGAAAGAAGCCACTAAAAATTATTGCTCCACTTGAACTTGGAAAGAAGTCCTGAGGTCCTGCAGTGTGAGTGTCACTCATCGTCTGTGTCCACACGATGCCCACAGGCCCCAGACTAGTGGAGGAAACTCAAAACTAGCTGGAGACTTGGTTAATGGGACAGCTTCTGGGATGAAAGGATGACATCTAATTTTCTCCCGGATTCCCACTGAATGGGAACAGCTTGTCTTGGATTTGGAAAGTAAGGAAAACGATCACCAAGTCCCATGAAAGCAGGAATTTGTGTCTCCAGCACAGACTCAACCAGATGAAAGGGAAGGGTGATCTGATCTGGGACTCAGAGTAATGCAGAGGGCAGTCGAACTCCCTGCCCCCAGAGGCCACAGCTCTGAAAAACTTCAAAGCCCGACCCACCATATCTTCAAATTCCTGGGGCTTCTATTCTCACGGTCCCTCTGCCCCGGCCCCTCTATCCTTCTTGCTGCCCTGCCTGGCCCCATATCAGGCTGGTCAGAAACTCAAACTCTTCAACACGTTTTGCAAACAATTCTCTCATACCAGGCACTTCATGAATTTAGTTATCTGAACTCAGTGGTTCTCCACTGGGGCTATTTTGCCCCCCCAGGGACATCTGGCTGAGTCTGGAGACATTTTTGTTTGTCACAGCTGGAGCAGGGCTGCCGCTGGCATCTAGTGGAAAGAAGTCAGGAGAACCCGGGGCACGGGACAGCGGCCCCCACCCCAGCCCAAGCAGAGAATTACCCAGCCCAAATATCAATAGTTCTGACGCGGCGATACTGGACGGTCTGAAGGTTCCCAGGTCACACAGAGGACTGGGGACAGAGCACAGAGGGGTCCCGGCCACCTCTGGGACTTCCTTTTCTGCCAAGGCCGCACACGGGATGGGGCCAGAGCCTATATGATATCTCTGGGACCTCCTTGCCTCCTTTTCCTCTCTCTCTGCTACTTCTCAGGACCAAAGCAGATTCCTTCTCCTGTGTCTTGGTCGGCAGTTAAGCAATTCCCTTTAGTAGTCAGAATAAGCCTTTGGAGTCTCAACTACTCTCTCAGCAACTTGCCCTATTATTTTTCTAAGTGCTGGGCCTTCCTTGAGAGGAATTCTGGTAAACATTGCCCTCCTCCCCCACCCCATCTTATTCACACCCATGTAAAAGCACCACTTATCTGGGAAATAGAAGAACTTAAACCCTCACCAAGCCCACCAAATTCTAAGGTCAGGGTTGAGGAGGGACGTTCCAGCGTGAGGTGGTGGAGGCAGGCGAGGGGGGCAGGGAGAGAAACCCTGCCAGCTCTTAGCCACTTAGGATAGCCTTGGGTGCACCTCCTGAGTGCACAGCTGAGCCAGGCCGGGCTGCTCGCTGGGGGACACGTGCTGTAGACCTGCTGGGGACCCCTGGCGCGAGCTGAAGACCCTCCCCAGGGCCCCGCCACCCGCTCTGCCAAAGCCACTGCACCTCCGGCAGCAAAGCGGACTAGAAGGAATCTCATACGCTGTGTAAAATAATTCAAACAGGGGGTGCCATCATTTTAAAAGATCGTACCTCAACTGCTAATAACTCATCGGTCTCTGGAAGGTTCGGCTAAGACAGGATGGGGATGCCACAGGCGACTCATCCAAAGAATGGCGCACACGGGCAAAATAACACGAACTGAATTTGTGCCAAAGAAGGCTCGTTCGTGTTCTCCTTGGGACCCTCGAGGACGTGGAGCTGGGCAAGCGGCGCCGCTGTCTCGGGAAGGAGCCCGCAGAGCTACCAGGGAGAGGAGAAACGAGAGCAGACTCGAACCCCACCAGACGCCCGGGAAGCCTCAGAAAGGCAGAGCCGTGAAGGAAAAGAGCATCTCCCTCAACCCAGAGGGAAAATAAAAGCAATGACAGAGCAAGTTAAATAACAGTTAATCGTGATTACAAGTTAAATAACAGTTAATCACGTGATTACGTGATTACAATTATCCCGGGGGACTGGAAGAAGGTGGAGTGGAATCCAAGCGGAGGGAAGGCAGTCGACCTGCTGGCCGTTTTCCTTTTCTTGTCATCGGGGGACACCGGTTTACACACTGTCCAGGTTCCTGCAACGCCTTCTCACCCCACCCACCTCCACCTGTCCAGTGAGTACCCCCCACCCACGGGCGCAGGGGACGGCCTCTCTGACCCCCCCACCTTCCCCTGTGGTTCCCCTACTCTTCACAGAGTCTAGGGCTTCCTTTTTGCTTCTGTTATGTTTGTTCTATTTTTTCCCTTTATATTCCGCAAATGAGTGAAATCATAAGGTATTTGTCTTCCTCTTTCTGACTTAATTCACTTAATATAATCCCTTATATTTTTACAAAGGGGGTGAGAGGAATGAGGATCTCTCTAGAAAGGGAGAATTCAGACCTTATGAGGAAGTACAACTTGTGCTGGGAACAGGCAGAAATAGGCCTTATTAAAGCAAGATTCAGCAGAAAAGCATGCTGGCTAGGCCTCCCCCTTCCACCCTCCTCCCCCCACCCCCAGCATCTCAGCAGCAATATTTGGAAACTGTCTGCATAGGCCACACCACCGTTTCCTCAATACCTGCAAGATGCCTTGAGCTCAGGCTCTGAGAAGACAATGAAAAAAGATCTGATAAGACTAACTGGAAGTCACGATTAGATTATGAAGTGAGAACGGCTATTGACTGCAGTCAGCTGAAGAATTGTGCACATGCACTTCATGCCCATAAGTAACCTGCACTTCTGATGTAGGTGATTATTACGATAATTATCTGAGCAGGGGCAGTTGGCAAGTCCCCTGTTCTGAGGCTTGTTTTGCTCTGGCCTGGGTTCCTTCTCTGCAGGTCCGGAGCTGGTCTGAGAGAAGGGCTTTGCTGGTCTCAGTCTCTTCTCTGCCTGCCTGTCCCTGCTCCCACTGCCCGCGTGTGCCTAGGGCACTCTCCTGGACCGCTTGCTCTGGGTGGACGTTTAGCCTTTTGTAGCACGCACAGACCACACCAGTGGAATGTGTTAACTCTGTGTTATTTGATACACGAAAAACATTTCTCACTGGAATCTGATAGGAAGATGCACCCCCAGGCAGAGACCTGGAGCCGTGATCCTCCCCATGCATCATCTTGAAACACCCCTCAGCGCTGCAGCTGAGTGGCTGGTGTAATTGGTGCTGCCTAGCCCACAGCAGCACAGCAGCCCGCTGAGAGCTGCATCTGCATATGCGACTTATCACAGCTCCAGAGAATTAGCTCCAGCATGACAAAAGTGAGCCTCTGCTCAAGAGTTCTAGAGGGAGCCATCGTGCACTCCACGGCCTGACTCAGGGATCCATCAGAAATGGGCAGGACATCCTCTGGACGATGCCCTTGGCCTCCGCCCGCTTCTGCAGATCCTCGGAATTCCTGCATCTTTCAAGCCCTGGATGGGAAGTGAGAAGGACTTGGGAACTCAGATAATGCTGGAATGTCTTCAGAGGAAAAATCTAGAAGGATAGATAGGGTGGAAGAACTCCCACTTTGCTTTTTATTCTTGTGTACTAGGTAGATATTTTTAACCTGGTGTAAATTTTATTTTTCTGTATCTTTTAAGCTGACCATTAACATCAAGCCCAGACATGCTGGGTGGGGAGAGTGTTAGACCACCCAACCCTTGCTGAACTGCCAGATAGGTGACTTCTACAGCAAGAGTGACCCCAGGTACCAGCAACAGAACAATCACTGGCTAAGCCAAGCCCAAACTCTATCCACAGAATCCTAAGCAAATAGAGTGGCAGTTATCTTAAGCCACTAAGCCTTGGGTGTGTATTATGTGGCAATATGTAACTGATACACCAGATCAAAAATTTGTATCTAGCAACTAGCTGTGATCAATAATTGAATCTTCCTTTAATTTTTCGAAAGAGGTACAGAATAAGAGAATATAAAATTGTGTGGAATAGCTAGATCTTGACCACACATTGCAATTTAGAGTTAGTTCTTCTCCAGATTGGAGAGCTCATCTTTTATCACCAGGCTTAGGTAGAGATGGAGGATGTTGATGAGTTGTTTTCTTTGGGTTGCATCAGGAGGTAAGAAATGTGTTTTCAGTATTCAAAGGAAAGAAGTCTTCTCAGTTCTCCATCTGCATTCTCTTTTCTAGTGTGAGAGTTTGAGGACTTTGGGGAGAAGCCTGACTAACAGATGAACTACTAAAGGGTTTCCAGCACCCAGCGCCCAAACTACTGGGCTAAGTCTCTTTCAGGGAACCCACTAGCAGTGTTGATATGAAGCATTTGGTAAGCACAGCCTTAGATGCCATCAGTGACCTTGCGCGTGCTTTCTTCCCTTGCCATGGAGAAGGAGAAAAATCCAGCTTAATGCATGAAAACTGCCTCAGAATTTCATGGGGAAAAGGCCTTTGTAATTTCAAGATATAGCCTTTGGTAACTCCCAAGTAATTGTCTTTTGACCCTGTGTTTGCCTGCTATAGTTAATTATTTAAATTTGTTAATGACTGTATTGCTAATGACTGACAGGTATAATTAAGACAAGAAACAATCTCTGTTCACTGGGGCCCTTTTTCTCTGAGGAATTTATTGAAAGAATCTTATCTTTCTTATGTGTTCTCTACAGAGCAGCCAAACTGGCTGCATTTCAGTTCCCAGGTTTCTTAAAAGTGGGTACCCTATTTGCACCCAAGAAATGCAGTGAAAGCACAGACCTGTCTTAGCCTCTCAGAGGCTAACAACATTTTTTCTCTCCTGTAGCCTTGCCCACAACAGAAGTAGCAGCAGTCACTAAGGCAGGTGGCTGTGTAGGTGCTGCTTCTAGAAATCCTTCCTCCTTGGTGGTGTTCTGCGAGAGCTGGTCAGCAAGGTAGTACAGGATGATGACCAGGTAGCAGGTGTAGGGTCAGCCTGGGAAGCTACTAGATACCTGTCACTGCAATGTATATGCCCAAGAGGTAGTTAATGAATCAATCAGTATGTGTTGAAATGCTAAGTGTGGAGTGTCTAAAGAGAACCAGAGGAACTGGGGATGGTGCAGTGGACTCCTGGGGCTAGGAATGAGCCCCAGGTTGGAGTGGGACACCTGCCAGCTGATGGTCTAGCATGGGACGAGGAAGATCTGTGCCTGGTGAGGTAGCGCTGGGAGCTCCAGCTGAGAATGGTGTCTGTATGGGTGGGGGGTGAAATAGTACTTTGAAATTTGTCCTTTCTCAGAGGAATTAAGGCAAAACAGCAACTCCTACACTGAAGACAAAACCCTAAACAGGTACCCTTCCCCACCCCTCCAAGCCACTATGCCCTTTATAGTGCAAGTTCTAGCTCTTCTCGCTTAACCACCAGCTGAGTGACCACGAATAAATCACCTTTCCTAAGCCTTCATTTCACCACTTTGCACATAAAGAGTCTGGATGAAATGACTGAAGTTCCTTTTGCTCTAAAAGGCACTGACTCTTAAAGATAAATTATTGGCTACCATTGTAGATTCATGAGCAGAACAGGGATATGAGAAGAGTATTTTAGGAAGATTAATTTAATATGCAGGGGAGATTGAAGTTGGAAGACAGCGAGGTGGGAAGAATAGCTGAGAGGCAATTCCAGTAACTCTTTCTCAAAATAATATCATTCAACTTTAATATTGTTTACTCTGAGTTTTATGTCAAAGTGTCAGGAAGCACACCGTTTGGGCTCTCTATATGACAACTCCACTTCTCGGTCAAATTAATATCCTGTTTTCTTGACTAATTAAGAGGTTTGTGGAGCTGATAGGAGCTTTCTATACCTACCTCAGTGACCCAAGGCTGATGAATATTTCTTTTTCATATCTTTCATGAGAATGGTCTTAATAAATGTTCACTTAGGAGCTTGTGTATCTGTTACCATCCTCTGCAGAATATTCAGCACCACCCACAAAGTATGGAGACAGGCAGATACTTCCACACCTCATTTTTCCTCAGCGGTTGGACGGAGAGGACCTAGTTCAAACCCTGTAAGTTAAGAAGCTGACCCCCTCGTTGCCGTCCTGCTTCAGCAGCCGCTGCAGTCTCTCAGACTTTATCCTGAGTTGTAGAAGAGTTGGTTATACAGCACTTTGCGTCATTCTTTTTTTTTTTTTAATTTAATTATATTTTACATCATTTGTATTCCCCAGGGAGTTTCCACTACCATTCCACCCGTGCACATCCCCTCAGTTCCCTGTGCTCTTTCTGCTGTCATCCCCGTCTTTGCCCTCCATTCCTTCCCCTCCTCCCTCATGGTCCCTTTGGTTTATCTTTGACCTTTTGGTATTGTTGAGGTTTTTGTTTGCTTTTGGTTGTAATTGCCCATTTCCTTGAGCTCATTCTTCTTTTTTGTTGTTGTTGTAGCTGTTGCTCTTTCACATTCCTCCTAATAGTGAAACCATCTGATATTTTTCTCTTGCCTTCTGACTTGTTTCACTGAGTATAATTCCTTCTAGCTCCATCCAGGTTTCTATAAAATGGCCCTAGTTTGTCATTTTTGATTGCTGAATAATATTCCATCGTGTATATGTACCACATCTTCTTGATCCAGTCATCTACTTTTGGGCATTTGGGTTGTTAAGTAAAATCTCCACAGAGAGCTGGGTGCCCAGAAAGCTCCAGGGAGACGGGAGCGAGTCTCCCAAGCTCTGGTTTACAGTTGGTCAGAGAGGGGAGCCGAGTCTCTGCCACTTGACGGTGACTGCCCGGGCAGGGGTTGCGATGAGGCGAGCCAGCGGGTGGAGAGGAGTCTCTGATCCCCATGACCGAATGCCTCGAAGACTTGGCAACACCAGTTAGAGAACCATCAGGTTGCAGTCAGTGGCGAACATGTCTTCTGTGGGGGAGCGCCTGGCCTCCATGTTACCTGCAGGGCCTGCCCAGTGAGTGCGCAGGGAGGTGTGAAAAGCTACAGCAGCCACAGCTCAGCTCCCACATCTGTGATCCGAATCCACACGTGGAGCCAAAGGGCCCGAAGGACTGGAGGCGGGGAGAGCAAAGCGGCCTCGGAGTGCGTACCAAACACCCCGGATCCCACCTCTGCTGCGTCCTTGGCTTCTCTCTCTGCCCTCATTCAGCGCCTGAAGCGAAGACAAATGTGGGAGAGGATATGAGGAAGCCAAGTCTTGTGGGGATGGGGCTTAAGGATGGGGTGTCCCCTGATCATTTCAGTTTCTCACCTAAAGGGGAGCGTTCACCCCTAGACTTGTGGGTGTAGTCGGGGGAATGTGGGCTACCCCCTACAGCAACGGGGCCTCTCGTTTCATTGCCAAAGTGTGGTTGGTGGAACAGTCCTTGTCTCTGTGGAGATTTTGTTTTGTATTTATTTCTTTATTACTTTTTGGTGGTTTTACAATAAGATATCTACAATGAGATAACCACAAAAATTAGGACAAAACATGAAATAAAACTTGTGTAACAATTCGGCATTATCCTAACATCCAAGCACATTTTTTGTCCTTAATGTGCCAGTCTCTGGTGGACTAGAAATCTTAAAAAACTGTGATTTATCACAGCTGGTTTGAGAAGCACTGTGGGTTTCTCCATCACTTCACTGATGAAATGTTTACTGAGGGTCTCCTGTGTGCCTGCTCTGGGGACACAAATCTCCGAGTTGCTGACAATCTGGGCTTTGGAGGACTAGCTCGTGGCTTGAAGGTCATCGTCTAGGTTTTCCCAGGTATAAGCAGATTCTGGAAGGAAAGGTACTGTATCAAGATCATCTTTACTATTCCCCTGAGTCTTGGGCACAGTGCTAGAACAGAGTAGACACATCATAAGCACTTATTGAATAGTTATTACTTTGCATTAGTGGTAAGGAGAACAAGATAAAAATTTTGGAGCCGCCCGTGACTCTCATGGGTAGCCAATCACTGCTCTTTTGCCTCCTTGCTCTTTCTGTTTCCATTCTGAAGACCAAATTCTGGGGTCACAAACATGGTTGAAAGAGGCTCCACTACTGAACTTCAGTAAAAATCCAAATCTAAAAATGATTGAAATCTATAAGGAGTCCAGTGAAAGTCAAACTCTTCCTTGGAAAATTATACAGTCTTGGGGCCTCTCTGGTGGCGCAAGAGGTTAAGCACGGCACTATGAAGCTAATCCACTGCAGCAGGAGTTTGATCCCCGGTCAGGGAGGGGACCCACGTGGCGCAGCAGACTTGTCCTGCCTCGCCCGCTGCTCCCCTCAGCAGTGTGTTTCAGTCAATCTGCCTGTTTGTTCTGTTCTCCACTCTGTCTCTGGTGATTCCTCTCACCCCCCACACCTCTGGCCTGTACCCCAGTTCTTGTATGCATAAATAAATAAATCTTTTTAAAAAAAGAAAATCAATCTTGCTTATATGTTTATTATAAAAAGTTGAAGGGGTGATTAGAGGCAGTCATTTTCAAGTAAATATATACCTTCCGTGCTAACAAGGGGCAATGAAGTTGTGCTTCTGGGGAGCAGGAGCACCCAGCAGCCTCCATAGGAATCAGCACAGGGACTCAGAAGGGCTTTGGCAATGAGCTGCCCTGATTCTCTATTTTCACAGCAGAGGGACAGAGGTGCAGAGAGAGCAAGTAAATCATAACCATTCTCAAGGATTTATGATGCAAACCTACTTTGGACCAAAGAGTGATAATACGAAATCTCACCACTAAAATGAACTCAGTGGCAAAGTTAAATCTCCATGATTCGACATTTTTCAGGGAAATGGAAGATGAAGTACCTAAGTTAACAGGAGTGTGTGTAAACCACTAAAGAGCTCATGCTGGGAAACTCTGAGCTGAGGGCCAGGGCCTGTGGCTCGTATGGGATCCCTGTTGTTGAAAAAAGGTTTAAGATAAACTGAAAATTGTCTTCTAAGTATATATATATATATTTAGTCTAATATAAGATAGGATCAAGTGAACTGGTAATCTTCGGCGAGACTGCATCTGAGTCTTTCTGGCCATCTGCTAGTGTAGTTTGCCAGCCTCGACACAATGCGCACTTGGGGACGGATAGCTCTTTGTGGTGGGGGGCTGTCTTATGTGTTGGAGGATGTCAGCTGCATCCCTAGACTCTACCCACTAGATGCCAGTTAGAAACCCCCAATGGTGACAACTGAATGTGCCTCTAGATGCTGCAGGAAGTGCTCCCCGTGAACCTCCAGAGCCACTGCTGTAGTGGAATGGATATACTTACAGTTGTGATAGAATTAAAAAAAAATTAATAGTGAGTTGATAAGATATTCAACAACATCAGTTATTAAAGAAATGCAAGGAAATTAAAATAATGAGATATTGCCCCACACCTATAGGAATGCTATGTTCAGGGAGAAAAAAGTGTTATTTCCAAATGCTGGCAAGGATGGAAAGTCTGCTCTGCTGGTGGAAATGCAAAATAGCACAGCCACTCCGGAAAACAGACTGGTAGTTTCTTAAAAAGCCAAATATACACATATTATATGAAGTAACAATTCCACTACTGTTTATGCAAGTGAAAAGGAAGCAGGTTCACACAAAAACTTGTATGTGAAGGTTTATCATAACTTTATGTGTAATAGCCAAAAATAAATAAGTAAAAAAAACAACCCAGATGTCACTCAATTTTTGTGTGGATGAACACTCTTTAGTACCTCTATATGATGGAACCTTCTTAGCAACAAAGACTAATGGACTACTGATACAGGCATGAATAGGGATGAGTCTCACACAGGAGTGAATAAGCCAGGCTTAAAGCTGCCGGATGTGTGGCTCCATTAAATGAAATTCTGGGAAATCAAAACTGTAGGAACAGAAAATAAATCTGAGCTTACTTGAGGGAGAGGGGCTGCCTACAAAGGAGAAAGGGGAATCTTCTGGGTGATGGAACTCTCAGATGTCCTGACAGTGGCTATGGTGAGTGACTATGCATTTCTCAAAACTTGCAGGACTAACATGCTTTTAAAAAGGATACATTTTGCTGTGCAATAATGCAAACTACTGTATGCATTCATTTTAAAACATGAAAAAAAATGTGCCAGTGTTATCAGACTTAAGAACAGCCTACACAAATGTAGTTTTTTTCATATAATATATATGAAATTCATATATATATACTTTTAAGTTTTTTTAAATTTAACTTATTTTTTTAATCCAAAAATATAAATTTGGGGACAGTATTTATTTTCTCCCCTCGCGTGCAGTCTGCATTGTTCTCCCACCACCACATCACCCGTGATCCTGCTAGTCCCTTGTGCTCTTTCCTCCCATGTGTTGACCCCTTTCCCTGCTGGATGTCTCAGATCTATGGCCAGCTTGCAAATTTTGTCTTTTTCCTGATTCTTTCTTTGGTTCCACTATATTCTACCTATCAGTGATACCATTTGATGTTTATCTTTTCCCTTCAGTTGCTTAGGACAATCCCTTCCAGCTCTATCCATGTTGCTTGAAATGGCATGAGCTCATTCTCTTTGATTGCTGAGTCATATACTCCCTTGGGTATATATACCACATCTTCTTGAGCCATTCTTCTGTTTGGGGGCATTTAGGGTGTTTCCATATTTTGGCCATTGTAAAAAGTGCTGCAGTAAACATAGGAGTACAGGTTCCCTTAAGACAAATGTAGTTTGAGATAAAAGACTCATGATGTTCTTAGTAAGTTGGGCAGAGAGCAAATGGCAAGATTTGGTTTCCACAGGAAAGGTCCAGCTATTGTGATTTGGTGTGATTTGATATCCCTGGTCACCAAGTAGCACATGGAAGAAGGCATCTGTTACTCTTGAGGTAAAACAAACGTCAGCATCAAGCTCCTTCCTGGACCTGCACTCAGCAGTTTCTCTCTCTTTCTGTCTTGGGTCATGAGATTCTTGCAAGGGGAAAGCCCTTCTCTTTCAGTCTCAGCCCTGCCTTTTCCAAGACCCACTTCTTTTCTGAGATAGGCTGCAGTCTCCTCTTCTTTTCCTGAACTCCTGCAGTGCTTATTGCCTGCATTGTTGAATAAACACTTCCCAGATCAGTCTCCCGAAATCAATTTTTAAAAATTTTATGTAAATATATGAGTCCTATAGTCACATACTATTAGAGACACTTTGAGGGCAGGAGTCGCATCTTATACTTGTGTTGTAGTGTCCTGCAAAGAGCATGTGTTCATCAATTAATTAACTATTTATTTATTTAAAGAGCAGGTGTTTAATAAGTATTTCATCATGACGATGATGATGGTAGTGTTGGTGATGGTGTAAACCTGCTGGATGATCTGGTTCTTTTCTAGTTTAAGAATATACTTTTAGGGCCCTCCCTGGTGGCACAGTGGGTTAAGCAATGCACTGTAAAGCAAACCGCAGCCACTGCAGCACGAGTTCGATCCCTGCCGCCGGCCAGGGAGGGGACCCACATGGCACGGCAGACCTCTCCTGCCTGGCCTGCTGCTCCCCTCAGCAGTGTGTTTCAGTCCATCTGCCTGTTCTGTTCCCTGCTCTGTCTGGTGGATCCTCTCACCATCCTGCACCTCTGACCTGTACCCCAGTGCTTGTATGCATAAATAAATAAATCTTTAGGAAAAAAAAAGAATATACTTTTACCTACATGCGGTTATCAAAAAGCTCAATTTGGATGGAAGAAAAAGATTGGAAAATAGGCTCAGTGAGAAAGTTACACCTAGGAGAAATCCAGAATTTTAATTGGTACGTTTAACTCATCTCGAGATAAGAGAGTGTTCTAGGCCCCACTGGGCCATCCTTAGAGTTGAGATTACAGCTTCCCAGAGAGAATAGTTTAGCCTGTCTCCCCTAGCGAGCTGCCAAGAGCAATGACTTTAGGTGTGAGACTAAAAATTTCTCCTAGAAGTCTGTCTTCAAGGTCACGGGACCATCTGGAACGGGAATGAATGGCAGAAGGAAGACTGAGTGAGGGGGAGCTCGTGGGGCGTCTGGTCGTCCGGTCGCTTTGTTGGAAACTCTTCCCCTGTCATTACTATTCTTCTCCGTTTTGTCTTTTATTTATTTATTTATTTTTAAAGATTTATTTATTTATGCACATAAGAGCTGGGGTACAGGCCAAAGTCTAGGGAGGTGATAGGATTCACCAGAGTGGGGATCAGAACAGGCAGACTGACTAAAACACACTGCCAAGGGCAGCAGCGGGCGAGGCAGGAGAGGTCTGCTCCCTGGCCAGCAACAGGGATGAACTTGTGCTGTAGTGACTGCGGTTTGCTTTGTAGTGCGTTGCTTAACCCAGTGCGCCACCAGGGAAGCCCCGTTTTGTCTTTTAAAGATGAAGATGCAGAGAAAACGTCACTGAAACAAATGGTAACGAGAGACAGTTTAATAAACGATAACATGCTAAACATAATCCCAATAGAGTAAAAAATAAAGGTCTACCAAAGGGCAGGAGAAGATCCTTCTGTTCAACTGGAAAGAGTAGAAGATGCCAGCAAGAAGCAAAAATAAAATAAAATAAAATGATCTAACAGGTTCTTGGAAGACAGAGGGGGCCAGGTCAAAGGTCCTAGCACAGGGCGTGGCCTCTGGGTATGACTTTTCTTAAGCTTCAAGCACAGGTGGGCACCTGGGGGACACCCAGGAGGATGTGCTCAGGTGCTTTCCCCAGCAAACCAAAAAGAAACAAGAACCTACTGAAACTGTTATCAGCACCCTCTGTCTCTCGTCTTCTGCCTCAAGCCAGTGAAGACCATGCCCACTCAGAATCACTCAGTCATGGGGGCTAGCTTGCGTATTTCCAGCGGACCGTGAGTATTGTTGGCGACTCTACTGAAACGCCGATGGCCTTGGCCTCAAGTTAGAGGGCAAAATGAAAAGCAGATCATACAAGGAATGGCGGTGTTACCCAGCAGGACAAGCTTAAAGTTGTTGGCCTAAGACATTTATTTCACTTCAGTTCCCTCTGCTCTAGTTCCACAAAGGTCAAGTTTATCGAAACTCAGAAACTTCTTCCCACCGAAATGAATGACATGCTGGTACTTTCTTTCTTTCTTTTTTTTTTTTAAATTAGATTTATTTAATTGTATTTGACAATGTTTGTAGTCCCCAGGGAGTTCCCACCACCATTTCACCCGTGCACCATCACCTCAGTCCCTTGTGCTCTTTATGCTCTCATCACAGTCTTTGCCCTCCCCTCCCTCCGCCCCAGCCATGTTCTCTTTTGTCTATCTTTAACCTTTTATTTTATTATTAACATTTTTTTATTTATATATATTTGACATCAGTTGTAATCCCCATGTATCCCCATCACCATCTCACCAGTGCACCATCACCTCAGTCCCCCATGCTCCTGTCTGCCCTCCACCCTTCCCCTCTTCCCTCCCCACCAAGTGTCCCCAACTTGTCCTTGTCTTTTCATTTTTGGTTTTTGTGTCTTTATTGTTATCATTATTATTGTTCTTATTCCTTTCCTTGATCCTTATTTGGTTCCCTTATATTC
>JAGFMF010011658.1:6461469-6516337 GCA_019455555.1 Galemys pyrenaicus | reverse complement strand
AGTTTTTCATTTCTGATTGCTGAGTAGTATTCCATCGTGTATATGTACCACAGCTTCCCGATCCACTCATCTGTTTTTGGGCATTTAGGCTGTTTCCAGATCTTACCTATTGTAAAGATTGCTGCTATAAACATAGGGGTGCAGGTATCCTTTTGAATCAGTGTATTAGTGTCTTTTGGGTATATTCCTAGGAGTGGGATTGCTGGATCCTATGGAAGTTCCATTCTTAGTAGGTTTTAGGAACTGCTATACTGCTTTCCATAATGGTTGGACCAAATGCTGGTGCTTTCTTGAGGCAAGATGTGGTAAGTCTGGCCTCTGAGTTCCAGCTCTCACAAAACTTGAACGTGATCAAGTGACATGTTGGAATTTAACTCACAGATTGCCCGTTGACTTGCTACTGATAGGTAATGATGCTGGATTGTGGCTTCAAAGCACATGTCTGGCAATTATGTAAATATGTATGTTTATACAATAGATTATGAAAACCTTTTAAAAACAAACTTGGGTATTTACATCACAGACCTTCAGACTGCCAAAAAGTTGTTGTGCTCTATTATGCCAACTTCCATTCACCAGCAAGTGATCTTTTAAAAAATATTGCCTTGCAATATTTTCTCTCTCTTTCTTTTTCTCTCTCATGCTACTCTGCATAATTTAAGGAGTGAGAAAAGAATTATCTCTCCATGAAGGGAAATTACAAACTATGACAAGAAATAAGGAGAGAAAATTGAGGCAAGCTGAAACTCTACTGAAAGGAGAAACATAAGTATTTACTTTCTCTTACTTTAATGAACTTTGTGGGATGAGAGGTAGGATAGTTTAGTTCTGGGAGGAAACAGATGTGCTTTCATCTGCAAAATCCCTTTATTTGAATAAAATAGTTCCCTGAAATAAAAACAAAATATCTAGGCTGACTAGTACTCATTGGAATATTTTTAAATGTGCTTTTTAATTTGACAGATCCGAGATCTTCATGATATCCTTGGAGATGCAATTGAGTGTGTTTAATGACCTTCTTTTTCATGTTTCTCTTTAATAGTCATTAATCTTTCATTATCTGATAGGAACATTTGCTCTATGGGACTCATTTTTTAAAAAAAAGTTTTCTAAGTTAGTGGCCATGGAACTCTGTAAGATGTAGAATACCAGATCTTAAAACATGGTGGCCAGGGGACCTTCCTGGTGGTGCAAAGAGTGGCCTCAGCACTATGAAGCTATTCGCAACCACTGCAGCATGAGTTCGAGCCCAGTTCAGTTAGTTGAGTGACTTGTTATAAATAAAAAACCCCACACAGGTCTTACAGCAATAGGGGCTGGAGTGCTCCATGGAAAAACTTATCTGCAGCACTTCAAGCTGAAAGAGGAATTCAGAAGGTCTCTGTACTTTCTCTCCCGGCCATGCTTGTCTTCTCTTCCTCAGTGTCTCCTTGTTGACTGTGAGGTTCATGAAGCATTTTCTCCAGGCGATCGTGAGACTCCTTCCTATGGCAGTAGGGCCCCCGAAAAATGAATTTCAGGGGAAGGGTGGGGAGGGGGCGCCTGTTATCTGGAGTCCCAATAAAACCCTCAAGGACAGTCTCTTCCTAGACAATGCATTTTTGAAATAACATCTAAGGAGCAAAGAGGTAATGAGAAAGACAAATCTTTGCAATAGAAAGTACTATTTGTGGCTACAATGAGTGCCTTTCTTATTAAATATTTCAATCTTGTTAAAATAGGAAAACAAATTCCAGAACGAATGATATTTTTACCTAATGTCAGACATTCCCAAGATGACAGACTTTCATTTGAATTTTAACCAGGAAAATAGCAGCTCACTCTATGTTGTAGGTGCAGATCTAAAACAGGCCATTGCAAACAGACTGAGCTGTGGAATCGCTCACTTCCTGCACATTTTGACACTTGATTCCATAGATCACATTTTCTCTCCTTATCCTGAGTGCCACCAGATTGTAAGTTCTTGGGAAAGGTTTTATACTGTAATATTTGACACAGGCTAATACAAATTACTTAGCAGTGGGCACTGCAGAAATGCTTTATATTCACTTCTTATCAATGAGTCAACTGCTTGAGTCCATTCCCTTCCCCCAGGCAGTTGTTAAGGACGTGCAATCCGTTGCTATTTAAAGGTCTTCTGCTTGATTGAATTCAACAGTCTACACTATCCTAGAGTTCTGTGAAAGTGGAAGTTTGAATTCTCTTAAATCAAGGGAAGCAATGGAAAAATACTGTGGGGATAAGACCATGGAAATGACTTTCATAGGGTCCCAGAACATATTCCCTTAGGCATGAGAGGAGAAACAAAGTCCTAGCCTGAAAAGGAAACTGAGTGAATACAGAATGCTTAAAATAAGATCGTTGATTGACTTATACACCTTTGGAGACATACTGGGTAATTACAATGACCCGAGACTTCATGGCCCAGGGTTGAGGTAGGGAGAGCAGAGCCATAAAATAACCTGCAACACTCACTCCCGGCTTAAGGGACATTTGGAGAAGTGCTGTCTTGATGAAAACCAAGCCGCAGCACCCACCTGACAAAGTGTGGTGTGAATCACGGAAGCCGGGAGGACTTGGGGTGGGTTCCCACTTCAGTCTCCATATAAAGACATTCTGGTGTCCAAGGTAGGGGGCAGTCTGCAGTATAATGTGCAAGTGGACAAGAAGCCCTAACACCCTGGACAACCATATCCTGGCCCTGTATTCTTGGGTGAGTTACTAGACCTCACCGAACCTCAGGTTCCTCACCAGCAAACTGTGTTAATACAGAGCTGGTCATGCAGTGTTCTCTCAGCCAAGTGATGTAATGCATAGAGCATTTAGTGTCTTGTTACAAAAGACACACTAAGGAGCAATCAGCTGGTCACCTTTCCTGAGATAGTACCCTACTCAAGGACAGCCCCCCTTACCTGCCCCCAAGAGAGCACAGCTGTAGTGACAAATATCTGGGGTGTAGTTTCCTGTGGGTCAGTAGAACATTTGCAGTGAAGGGCAACGACCTCCCCCCCCCCCCCATTTCCTTATGCTGTGTCACCAAGTCAGCCCTTTCTGGGTCCAGGTACGGAATGAATTCAGATGTAATTAACATCTCCTGCTGTCACCCCGCTTGCCTATTGTTCATAGTTTTCTGTTGTTTAATGACTATGTGTCTGTGACTTCTATTTTTAACAAACATTTAAAACCTGACAGATGACAGCTCTTTGCTTGTAATTGTTCCTTAAAATAGGATTCTCAACAGGTAGCTGTTAAAAACAGAAGGGAGACTGACATCTCAGGGAAGGTCACCAACGATCGTGATTCTTTTGACATAGCTGCTGTGATTCTTTTGACATAGCTGGAAAACAGCGTAACAGAGGAGCAGAAAATGCCCAGTCCCCACCGGCGCTCTCAATCAAGGGAACTAAGAGCCATAAGTTATGCAACTGACAGACACAGGGGTGGCAGTGCCAAGAATCTGCTTCAATCTGCCTGCACCCTGTTCTGAAACTGAGTGACCTTCTTGGAAGTGGGTGAATTTGCCCTGCTATTTCTGGCAGCAGTTCCGGTTCTCAGGCTCTTTATTCTACCAGTGGCACTTCTAAAGTAAGAAATATGTTGCTGCCCGATACCAGGCCCTCAGTGCCAAACACATTCTTTTCGGGGATGTAGGGAAAAGTCCTGTGTAATTGAACAAATTGAAACTGTGAAGAGGAGATTTAACATTTTTCTAGCTGTTCTTGGACAACTCACCTACCTTGAAGCTGATGTACCATCTTTTCCTGGAAAGAGGAAGCATATCTAGCTATCTGTCCATCCAGCCTTCAATCATCCATCCATCCATCCGTCCGCCCACACACATCACATATATGCAGCACATTGTGCATAACTATAGCAAGTCTTTTTTTTAAAACTTTCATTTTTTAAATTTATTATTTTTTAAAGATTTATTTATTTATGCATACAAGCACTGGGGTACAGGACAGAGGTGCGGGGTATTAAGATGATCCACCAGAGACAGAGTGGGGAGCAGAACAGGCAGATGGACTGAAACACACTGCTGAGGGGAGCAGCGGGGGAGGCAGGAGAGGTCTGCTGCGCCATGTGGGTCCCCTCCCAAGTTGGGGGTAGGGATTCAAACTCGTGCTGCAGTGGCTGCGTTTTGCTAGTGCATTGCTTAACCACGGCGCCTCCAGGGAGGCTGCTATAGCAAGCAAGTCTCAATGTCATGGATAAGTTTTTGGAAACTGTAACTTGAAACGAGATGATGCATGATTAATTCAGTTTGACTATGAGTCAGTGGATGTCAACTAGAGCTCAGCTCCTAACGCATATTTCTGGTCACAAAAACACCATCATACTTCTAAATAAAACCCAAACACGTCTAGTCAACGATAACTTGCACTCATTCATCTTCCATCTGTTTTCCAGCCCTCTTATTCCAGTTCAGGGAGGAGAGGGCGACCTTGCCCCGAAGGGCGTCCTCTCAGCATGGGGCGCTCACACTCGCCCACACTCACACTGGGGTAATCGACATACACCAATTAACCTCACATGCTCGTCTTTGGGATGTGGGAGGAGAATGGGGTACCCAGAGATAACCCACTCAGATGTGGGAAGAAAGTGCATGCTCCACACAGACGGCAGCCGCCACCGGAACCAATTTTTCCCCTATTAATGTTAGAATAAAGTGAAGTTGAGTGAAACGCTGTATTTAGTAACCCGCTGTATTTAGTAACACTGCAACCCATATTTTTCTGTGCCATTACATAAATATATCTCAATTGGCCATAAGAAAAAAATGTTTATCTGTGAAGATATAAGAATGATCACTTTCAAAAACAGTTCTAAGGAAAACTAGAAAGGGCTGCTTCCTCTCCACCACGTGTCCCCTCCCTGTCATTACTTTCTCACTTGTTCCATTGTGTTTTTGTGAGTGGGATAGGAGGCTTAGCGTCTCCTGAGGGGTCACACCTCCTGCTTCTAGCCCTAGTTTCCCGGTGATGTCTCTGCCTGGGTGTCCCTATGAAAGTCAAGAACCTCCCAACTCCCCTCACCTGATTCCTCACGTGACCCCACGCAAACCTGTGGCAGATCTGTCTTCCTCTCTCCAATTTATGGCTTTCTTTCCTCATCCTCTCTCACTTAACTCATTTGCCTTTTGCGAGTTCTTCCACCACCAAGACATCCTCCCTGTTCTTGTGCCACATACATGACAGACTCACAGTCTGACTTGAGTTCATAAAACCTCCAGTGACTGTCTCTGCTCCTGAGAACAGAGATCAACATTATTGGTAAGATGCATAAGCTCCTTCCCAGGGTCCGCTTTGCCTGTTAGCTGGGAGTCTTTACCTACTGCCTGGCAGCCTCCTGCTCCAGCCGTGCAGATGTCCGTCTGGCTTCGGAGCCCAGCCTAGTCTTTCTTGCCTCTGTGTCTTTGACAATTTCTCTCTTCTGCTTGGAAGTCCCTTGGTAAAATGGATCCTAGTGGGAGATGCTTTCCTTGGTGGTCCTTGCCCATTTGAGAAGCGGTTTCCTCTTTGGGGACTCATGGTAAGGTCTGTGCAATTCGATTAGAGACTCGCCTTGGCTGCTGTTCCTCCCGGGGGCTGTGCATTCCTTGGGGAGGTGATGGGTTTCCATTCCCTAATGAAGTATCTGCTGTCTAGTTGGCACTCAGTAAATGTTTCCAGGTAGAAAATATAAATCAGTCAATAACTTTGGTCCCTTTGAAAACCTCTTAGGAAGGGGCTGCCTTAAAGGTATGTCTGAACTTTGAGGAACACACAGTCAAAAGTAGGGAAGTCGCCACTACCAAAGATCCAACTGTCACATCACTCACCCCAGCGGCTTTTTACGAATTAAACCTGTGGTTAAGAGACACAAAATTGCTTCCTCAAACTCACGGTGAGGGGGAGAAAGGCACAGGATAAAGGACATTAAAATTTGTGCCTGTCCCAGCGGATGTGTCCAGAATGGAATTATTTACAACATTCTCATGTCATAGATTTAACTTGTCATATGGAAGTGGATAATCCTACAAGGTCATAAAAACTCCTGTTTTATATAAATACCCAAACAAAACCCACTGTACTTGACCCTTATGCAGTAAATCAGGTTGAAAGGGAACAGCTAAAAACATCAACAGCTCCGGCCCTCCATGGGGATTATGGGTCATTGGAAAGGAGGAGAAGCAAGTAAGAGAATTTAAGTTGGAGCAGGTTTAATCATCAAAACAAACTTTGGGGCTGCCTATTTAAACCACAAGAACCTCAGAATTCCACAGGTAAGGCTGCTCAGAGTCCTCGGCCACACCCAGATCCTCCTGGATGACAAAGGAACAGATGAAGCAAACGCAGCAGGCCATCCTTGTTCAGTGTAGAAAAGAAATGTGATTAGTTTGGAAGCATGCGGTTATCTACTTAATTAAAAAAAATTAGCTGACTGTGTGTTGGGCAATAGTGCCGACATTGTCTTTTACAGATGAGGAAGTGAGCAGATAAAGAGGTGAGTGAGGGGGCAACGGTCACGATCAAGTGACAGGCAGTCTGGGACCTGGGTCTACCTGCCTCATCACCACTGGGCTCTCTGCAGCTGCTTCATCCAGGTGGTGAAGGACTTGGGCCTTATGTTATGGTGGACCAATGTTTCTTTGGCTGAAGAGGTAGAACCCAATGCAATGAAGGCTGGGGAACGGTTTTGGAATTCAAGACAGAAGACTTAGTTCTAGTTCTGGCAGACACTCACAGCTTAGCAGCACATTTTTAGTGGGAATGGTGAGGCATTGGGAGAAAATCAAGGATTTATTTATTTATGTAAGCATACAAGAACTGGGGTACAGGCCAGAGGTGTGGGAGGTGAGCAGATTCACCAGAGACAGAGCGGGGAGCAGAATAGGCAGATAGAAATCCACTGCTGAGGGGAGCAGCAGGCGAGACAGGAGAGGTCTGCTGCGCCATGTGGGTCAGCTCCTTGACCGGGGATCTGAGTTGTGCTGCAGGCTGTGGACAGCTTTATAATGCTGCAACTTAACTCCTTGCATCACCAGGGGAAATCAGGGATTTTTGGGGTGCAGGGACTATGTCGTGATCACAGTAACTCTGAGAACCATGATCTTCCACATTCATGGTGATAGACCTCTTTACACCTTGAGCTGAGACCTCCCCTGTCAGCAAGACTTAGAAGCTTCTTCCAGGAACTCTTCTCACAGGAATACGATTGTAAACCAATAAGTAATTGCACAGTTTGCTTCAGGGAATCCTTACCCAGGGCAACAGGCAAATAATTTGCTATTCCAACAATAGTTAACTTGTCAAGACCCTGCTGTCCTACCCACCCTACACTGTCATGCCACCAACGCGGCCCTGTCTTGGTCAGCTCCACCTTGAGAGATCTGTCCTACATGACTGTGACCGGATGCCAAAGCCCCAAAAATATCCATTTTGTCTTCCCCATCTGAAAGACGACTAACACTCTGTCAAGATGACTTCCTCCCTCACCACTGTAAGTTCTCATAAATTTGGCTTTGCTATTTCAACCAGTGGTCAGATGACTTTTTGGGAAGTGCAGCACTAAGATACTTTCAGTCCTTTTTTATTGATGTGGAAAATGAGGTTCAGAGAGATTAAGTAACTGTACCCCAGTCACACAGCCAAGAGGCCCTGGTCACAGCCACGGAGAAGGAAAGCCCTCTGAGACCCCCCAGCCACTTGCCCTGAGGGAGACCCTTGTCACTGTCTCCAGGCTCTGGGCTCAGCCTGGTTGGCTGAGGGAAGGAAGGAGCCAGCCCTCTGATGTCTGAGCCTTTGTTGAGTTCTGGTCTTTTCTTAGGGTCCTCTTTGGAGGTATGTGAAGGCGGCGTGGGTGACAGTTGGGTGAAGCTGAGGCAGCGTTCACCCTCGGAACAGAGTACGCTCAGCTTCACCAGACCAAAGGAAACAAGCTGCAGGGAGGTCACTGTGTCTGTGCGTGGTGGAGGTCCTTGCTCTTGTAATTTCTCATGCAAACCTAAGTCAGGCTTTTCTCGGTGATCTTGAACTTCATGTGGTCCTTCGCACCCCGAGGGGCAGTGCTGGTAAGTGGAACTCCTTTGTGAACAGTTCAGATAAGAGCACAGAAGGAAATGCCGACTTGACACCGCCAGGCTCCTCTCTTATCTGACACCTAGAAACGTCAAAGAGATCGTGTGCCTAATACTGACAAATCTAAATCATGATTTAATGCTAGAATGAATACAAATCTTTTCTCCGGTGACAGCACAACACTTAGAAAATTTACTTCATCGTTTCCTTTCCCAGTTAATGTCAAATTGAAATTGATGCTTGATATATGTACTAGTAGGGAATTTTATGTCTTTTCCTGAGGGTATTCTGATTCTATTTTTTATCCTCTGAGTTATGTGTGATGTGGGATGTAAATGTACAAAGAAAAAACAAAAAACCTAAAAAAAGCCTCCCTGGTGGTGCAAGGGGTTAAGTCGCAGCACTATGAAGCTATCTGCAGCCACTGCAGCATGTATTCGATCCCCAGCCAGGGAGCTGACCCACGTGGCGCAGCAGACCTCTCCTGTCTCACCTGCTCCTCAGCAGGTGTATTTCAATCTATCCACCTTTTCTGTTCCCCACTCTGTCTCTGGTGAATCCTCTCATCCCCTGCACCTCCGGCCTGTACCCCAGTTCTTGTGTGCAAAAATAAATAAATCTTAAAAAAAATGTCATTATATTCCCTCTTTTCACCTCTAAGAGAAATATAAAGGATCACTATGGGTTCAGAATGTTCTGTCTTATAAACACTGCACAAGAAATAGTAATTTGAGGTAAGTGTCACAAAAGCCATTGAAACAGATGATCACAGTCAATTTATGAGACCACTTAAAATACAGAAGCTCTCCAGGGTGCTAAGAGTGTCGTGAAATTGGAAAACATTGGCTTTCTTTTTAAATATGGTGAGCATCTAAGGCAGGGATCTGAACTCGGGACCAGGAAGATGAAAGCGGTGGTGATGCTTTTACTGCCTGTGCATCTTTCTGGGGTGAAGAACAGTACCTCTCTTTTCTACCTTTTTTCTTGTTGTCATCTTAAAGGGGTTTGTGACCCAAAGATCTAAAATGTGGTTCGATTATAGTGACTTTAAAGGTCAATTTTTTTTAAAGACTTATTTATTTATGCATACAAGAGCTGGGGTACAGGCCAGAGTCGCAGGAGGTGAGAGGATTCACCAGAGACAGAGTGGGGAACAGAACAGGCAGACTGACCAAAACACACTGCAGAGGGGAGCAGTAGGGAGATGAGAGGTCTGCTGCGCCATGTGGGTCCCCTCCCTGGTCAGGGATCGAACTTGTGCTGCTGTGTGGCGGATGCTTTACAGTGTGGTGCTCAACCCGCTGCGCCACCAGGGAGGCCTCTAAAGGTCAGTTTTAATCGTGGGGGGTTCTCTGAAATTGGCCATGTGTCAAGCAAGGACATCTTAGCTGATACGTTGCCTTCGATGAGCGATGAGTGAAAAATTGGCTACTTAGCATAATGGCTCTTGTTGATTGTTTCCAAAAAAGTTGACGCTCGATCATTACTGTACCTTTGGCCATTTTAAATCCATCAAGACTTAAGGGATTTAGGATGAAATAGCCCAGCTATTTCAAATGTCTCTGTAACTGCCACCATTTAGTTAACTGTTATGCCTGCCAGCATTTGTTGGATATTATTTGTCAGTGAATTGTTTTAACGTGTTTGTGGGTTCAAATGTGTTTTGTTGCCTTCCCTGAACAGCAGGTGATGTCCTATGAAGGGACATTCCATAACACAGGTCCACAATTTCTCATTCTCAAAGTCCCCACTCCAGAAAGCTTCGAAGATAGAGTTTTTCCATAACTCATGTGAGAGTAAATGTGACCTGACTTGAACCCATTTGGCAGCAAACCTGACCTGAACTAGCGTGAGGCTATTTATAGTCATTATTTATCCACTTAGTATGAATAATCACACATTTCATTGCAGACATTAATGTTTGATCATGGAATGCTGACCCGGACCTTGCTTAGGGTGTTAGATAATACATCGTGTATGCTCCACATTGCCTTTGTAAAACCCCAAATCGCTGAATTCCAAAACATATGTTTTCATTAAGCCTCAGATAGTTTGTGAACGATACCATGCATTTTGTCTAAAAAGAAGTATAATCACACACACATATAATACATACATGTGTAAATGCATATGCCTATAACAGATGTTATATATGCCTACATTTGAAAATATGTGTATCATATATATATATACCTTATGTATATTTATCTTTGATATTTCCAAAATGCAGGTTTTGTAAGTTTTTGTGCATGGGTCTGTGTAATCACTCTTAAAAAGGAGCAGAATACTTTTCTTATCTCTCCAAACCAGTAAATTATTTCTGATCTCTGATAAACGGATTTGTAAGAAGTCCTCGCTCCTTCTGTCTCAATGCTCTGAAAATGTGAGAAACGTAAGCAAGACTTGCTGTTTGACACCGAGGACCGTGGCTGTCTTGTTCTGTAGTCTATAAGCCCAGTGAGTAGTAGGTAAAATGAATAAATGATTATAAATTGATTTTCAATTCAGTAAAATGACAACACATCATCACATTCATTGGAAACAATAAGCCTAAGAGCCTTTTGGGTCACGCATTTGCAAACTTTGCTCTACAGCTGTTTTGAGTTCTGGAACTAATCCCTCTCTGCCACTACGAAGACCAGCATTTTCCTCCCCTGAATAAACATGATTCAACTGTTACACATCTGTCCCAGTTCCAGCTTAGGGCCACCACAGAAGGGATATTCCAGGGGCAAACTTAGCTTAAATATTTCTACAACATGGATCAGAACAAACACACAGAGTTCAAAATCATCTGATATACAAACCAGAGAAAGAAGCATTGGCAGGTCTAGCTGGATTGTTTTAATGTATTGAAGGGCCATATCATTCAACGAAAAAGAAATAATCCTTTTGCTGTTAGCAAGATTAACCGAAACAAATACCTGGGTTCTCACATTGTAGAAATGGAACCAGGAGCTTTCTAGGGGGATTGTGATTCAATATCCTGCCCACTCCTGTCCTCCATTAACTGGGAAATAATGGATGAGAGCAGAGAAATGCTGTTGTTATAGAGACAAGCAGATCAACAAGACTTAGCTGTGACCTGCTTAGGTGTCTTAACTGCTGTAAAGGAAGAATGCATCTGTTGTGTGTGTGGGATGGGGAAGGGGGGGAGTTGGAAGAGAGGGGAGAGCAAGCACAGTGGCTAACCGTGATAGGAACAGAGTCAAACGTTGGTAGTGCCCCTTTAGACCTTCTCCTGGAGAGAAAGGAGAGACAGTTCTAAAGCCAGTAGACTCCATGGTTCCAGCACACAAAGTGGATGCATGGGGAAATCTTAGTTTGCTACCCTTAATTTTAAATTTTACTATCAGCTTCTCTTGTTCTGACCCCATGGCCACTAAAACAACTTTTCCCCCAGAGATTTATTGTATTTATTTATGCAAACATAATATGGAACTGGGATATAGGCCAGTGGTACAGGGGGATGTGAGGATTCACCAGAGACAGAGTGGGGAGCAGAACAGGCAGATAGACTGAAATACACTGCTGAGGGGAGCAGCAGGCGAGACAGGAGAGGTCTGCTGCACCATGTGGGTCAGCTCCCTGTGAGGACTGGGGATTGAACTCACACCTCAATGGCTGGCCACAGCTTGATAGTGCTGAGACTTTAAGCTCTGTGCCACCAGGGAGGCCCTAAACAACCTTTTGATTATAATTATCTTCTCTGGTATAGAGACTATCTCGTCGTGCTCAGGGAGGGTTAATAGGCCCTGTGACAGGTACATTGTTGATGATTAAATCACCTTTCTGGTTTTATATATCAGTCTCAGGAGTTGATCCAGAGAAACGCCTTCTTCTAAACAGGTTTCTGAGCATTTAAAGTGAAGGCTTGTGCTTGCCTCCTGTGGGGGTCTCCTCCCATCAGTCTCTGCTTTGCCCCCAACCTTCCTAGTCTGAAGTCTCAACACTGAGTTTCTTGCAAACAATAATCTTAGTAAGGTAATAAAAATATAATACTACTTAAAATGAACTCTGCCATATTAATTTTAATGATTGAAAAAGAACACCAGCTGAGGGCCTATCGCTTTGTCAAAAGATGAGACGTCATATGATGTCCCATGAAACAGTTAAAGATTTCAACATGAGCTCTCTTTCTTTTTCTAGGATGGGAAGATAATGATTTTGAATCTGTTTCAAGTGGAGAAGACCTGAGTGGGATGTGCAAACTTGGAGAGAGCTATGAGGTTTGTTTGTTCCCAGTACAATTCTTTATGACTGTGTTGTCATTTCTCATGGCATACACATGCAGAAATAACATTTAAAGTGGAAATCAGTAAGCTGTTTAAACAGAATCAGATCTTCTTAGTTATGTTGACTGTTAAGATCTAGGGGTGAGAGGGGGCTTTTTCTCTTGTATGGCTAGGGACTTCCCAGTTAGAAAGGAGAGACTCCGGTGTAAGGTAGACTATATTCAGTGACCCAAGTCAAGCATTTTACCACTGACATGCAGCTCTTATTTAACAATTACAGAATGCCTGTTCTTAAAGAACAACCACATACAATTTCATATAGCGCACCCCCCCTTCTTACTCATCATGTTGCCACGGTACCTGACTCCAGCACTCTAGGGGATTTTTCTAGAATTCAGCTCTCTTGAAAATACCTGGGAACTGTCCTCACTGGTTCTGATGGCACTAGCTGAGGCAGCTTGAGGCTCATTGTTATTAGGGGTGTCTCACCTCTTTTGAAGACACTGCTCTTTACGCCTGGTAGTAAAGCTCTGGATCGACAAAGGAAATTGCGAGCCATGTCTCCCTTTCTGGCCATGCACAGCTCTGGGCAGGCCTGTTATCCCCATGCACCTGGATGTGGTAGAAAGCAGAGAGCTCATTTCTCGACCTCTTCTTGAGTTCAGTCAACGAGCATGTGGAATGCCTGCCTTGTGCTTGGAAGGTGCTAGGTACAGGGGAGTCAGAGAGAAAAGAATAAAGTCTTTCTCCTAAAGTCTAGTTTGCTGGGGAAAGGACAAGTAGCTGGTGACAGGAAGTCACCTAGTCACCAGGAAGTCAGACCACAGAAGTGATGAAGACCATTCATCATTCAACGAATGACCTGAGCATGAACGCCTCACGTCCATGGAGGGCGTGACCACTGGGCATTTAGCAGGTGTTAAATGCCTACTGGTAAGGGTGCATTTCCTCGACTCAGCTCCTGAACTTGCTCTGTAAAAGCCAGAAAGCTGTTAATATTTATTATATGACATCGCATAAATCTTAGTTTTTTTTTTAAATTTAAGATTTATTTAATTTATACATACAAGAGCTGGGGTACAGACCAGAGTCCAGGGCGGTAAGAGGATTCACCAGAGACAGAGCAGGGAGCAGAATAGGCAGATGGACTGAAACTCTGCTAAGGGGAGCAGTGGGCAAGGCAGAAGAGGTCTGCTTCACCATGTGGGTCCGTCCCCTCCCTGGCTGGCGGTAGGGATCGAACTCATGCTGCAATGGCTGTGGTTTGCTTCATAGTACGTTGCTTAACCCACTGTGCCACCAGGGAGGCCCTTAGGGTTTTTTCTTAACTTGTAAAATGTGATTAATGAATTTACTTAATTTAGTGTTATTTTGAAGAGTCAGATATTCTATTCACCCATCGCACCTTGTAATGCTAGGCTAATCTTTCCAAAACACTGTTTTTCTGATGCCTCTCCTTCTCACAAATCAGCCTGCTTTCAGAAAGGTCAGCCTTCAGTGCATTTGTATTAGTCTTGTAATTTCTTCCCAAACTGCTCTTTCAATTTCATCTTCTAATTACTCCATCAGCATGAACTGTCTACTATTGGCAATCCGTTGTCTGATCATCGAGTTGGGCTACCTCTCCTTCTATGCGTTGGATCATGCAGTTCTCTTCCCCTTCTGAATTCGAGTGGAAAGGAGGACACTTTGCCTCCTCCTCCAGGATCCACATTGTCGCTAGCAGTCTAGAGGACAGCACCCACAATTTGCTCCCTCTTCTGCACTCTTGAGCTATGATGCTAACACTGGCCCATGTTTCTCTTGCACACTTGAAATGTGGGGAATCCCAATGGATACAGGCTCTTAGGTAGTTACACCGCAGATTTCGAAGGTTTAGTATTTTTTAAAAAAAGGAAGATATCTCACCAAAAATGTTTTACAACAATTGTATGTTGAAATCACAATCCTAATTCCACCTGCTTATTTTTATTTTTTTAAATGTGGCTACAAGAAAATATAAAACGATCTATATTGCTTGCACTGCATTTCTGTTCGATAGCTCCTGTCTGCCTTATTTTAGCCCATGTGTCAGGCCCCCCGCAATACCCACCTTGTTCTTTGTCACTCTTCATGGGTGGGTGTCTACTCTCCCCATCTGGGGGACAGACCGAGTTTATGCTGGCTGTACCCCATACAGCACACCCACTCAGTGCATGGTTCGCTCATTTTTTTAAACAACAGTTGAACCTATGAGTCACAACTTGAAGACAAATCACAGCAATCTTCCAAAGAGGTAACCCTCTCAAGTGTCTTAATGTTTTCTGAGAATATCTAATGGAAGAAAAAAAATTGTTCCTTTAGGTCTATTAACACATAAAAGATTTGAAGAGTTGTGAACATCTGCCCTTGGGGGAGGGAGTTCTTGGGGGTTGCCTGTGCCAAGAATGCTTTCTGCAGCACTGGAAGGACATACTCGCTTTCCTGTCATACTCCACTTCACATAGTAATTTTTTTTTTATGGTCTTCAGACTTGTGTAGCTCTGGTGGGTGTGAAAAAATTAGCCACATAGTTGCTGGGAGAATGACAGATGGATGCCACCAGGCCAGAATGCCACAGGCACCTTTGTGCTGTGCTATGTTTTGTTCTAGTTCCCAACCAGGTGGTATCTCTGTGATTGGGATGCCTATTGAGTAGCAGAAAGAATGAAAAGATTTGAAGTTCTTTGTAAGAGTAAATGGAAGGTCCCCATGGTGGTGCAAGGTTTAAAGTCTCAGCGCTATCAAGCTGTGGCCAGCCACTGTGGCCTGAGTTCAACCCCCGGCCAGGGAGCTGACCCACAGGGTGCAGTAGACCTCTCCTGTCTCACCCACTGCTCCCCTCAGCAGTGGATTTCAGTAGATCTGTATGTTCTGCTCCCCACTCTGTCTCTGGTGGATCCCCTCACCCCCCACACCTCTGGCGTATCCCAGGTTTTGTATGCAAAAATAAATAAAAGTAAATTTTTTTTTTTAAAGTAAATGGAATTAGTACATAGAGTTGAGTAGGAGTGTCCCTGTTTTTCATACAGATCATTGGAAGGATCTTCACAGTGGGTCAGTCTGCCTGTTCTGCTCCCTGCTCTGTCTCTGGGGAATCCTCTCACCACCCTGGACTCTGGCCTGTACCACAGCTATTAGATGTATAAATAAATAAATCTTTAAAAAAAAAAAAAGAGCAGGAGGGATTTGGGTCAGCTGGAAGGGAACACCTGCTGACAGTAGGTTATTACATGCAGGCCAGGTCTTTGGAGGTCAAGTAGAATCTTTTTGGTTTGGGTGGTCCCAGGTAGAGCCTTGCTTGAGGACAGGGGTATTGTTTACTAGACAAAGCAAAGCCTTCCCATGGTGAACAGTCTGGAATTTTGCAAAGTGACTAGTTTTAGTTAAGAGAAAAAAATTATTTCAGGACTGATCACAGATCCAAGGACAAAGAAGTCTTTAAAAAGATCAAAGTACAAAGAATTCTTTTAAAAGAGCATCTAATATGTTATTTTTAATGGCTTTCTAAAAAAATCCCAGGAGTGCAAAAATCATCATTGGAATATCTTTTCAAGTTTACTCTTTAAAAGTATTTTCTGGGGGCATAAAACCTTTTTTTTTTTTTTTTTTTTATCAAACCATAGGCTGGTGACTTTATTCCAGCCCTTTGATGAAGCCATTTGTTTTTAAGGAGGACTTCAAGATTGCAGGTGGGCTCCTGCAGTTAATAGATATTTTAAGTGACTCAAGTTCCTGTAGACTTGTCACTATTTATTAAGTCAGAAACCTGATACCCTGCAAGCCACAACAGAGAGGTGAGCAACAATATAAACCCCCATCGCCCTTAGCACTTTTCATCTCTGAATTGTTATTCCAAGAAAGGGAGAACAATCTAGATCTTTGCTTTGAGTGTTTACAACTCAATGTAAAAATGGTCGAGTTGAGTAACTTTCTCAATTGACTTACTGTCCTCAAAGTGGCTGCGGGTTAAGAATCATTAAACAACCACTTTTGCTTAGCACATAGCAAACAGGTTTTTTAATCCCAGGTTTGGGAAGAAGATTATTTTATTCAGTTGTGGTTTCTGCGGAATGTTAAGTGTAATAACAAGTGAAGGAGTATTTGTTTGGATGCATAGGGTATTGGATGTATTTTTGCTATTCTTAGTTGTTCTTTTCACTAAAAAACCAGGGATTTTGTGGGTGGAGTTGCATGGAAGGGAAAAGAAGGTGAGGAGGAACTGCTGTGCTGGATAGACTTTGCAAAGCAAAGAACTCCTATCAGAGCATCTCAAAGGGATTTACAAACAAAAGCTACAGATCAGGCTTTGTGGGAAGTGAACCTGACTGCAGGGAAACCAACTGTCTTCCCCAAGGTCACTGGACAGAGGACAAACACAGGGAAGGAGCTGAACAGCGGCTGTATTTGGGCCATCTGCTTGAGCCTATTTTCTGCTCTCCTAGTTTTACCCACCATTCCCACAAAACAGCTAGCCTAAAACTGACTAGGAAAATGAATTTACAAACAGCTGAAGGTGGAAGGGCTAATGTTATTCTTTGAAATCAGGACCGACTGACAAGGTCATACAGTGCAAGAATGAAATTAAAGCAAACAAAATGTGTTAAGAGAGCCCCACACCTCAAATATTAAACTCAACATGAAGATGTTTCATAGGGAAAGTACAAACAATAGTTTGAACTTTTTTTCTATTCCGAATTATGATACTAAAATTCTCAGGAAGAAATCCAAACTTCAGACATTTAAAAATACACCACAGTTAAGTTTTGTCACACATAGGAAGTTTTGTCATAAATAGGAAGATCTTGCTGATTAACAACTATGAACAAGGGGATGCAGAGAGAGAAAAAGAGAAATTGTAAGCAGCACAGCATGTTGGAAGCCAGAGCTTCAGGAAATATTCATGCTGCTATGAAGACAATGCATCTAAATGTTCTAGATGCATCTAGTTCATTCAGTAAGAACTAGATAAAGAGCTCGAGAGAAATGCTAGTGACTCTGGTGAGAATTCAGGTACGGAAGGTAGAGATAAGTTCAGGATGACTTTTGCTCAATATCCAGGTGAAGTCAAAGGTTTAAAATGTGGAGACAGTTCCTTCCAGTGCTTTTTGGCTGCTGTTAACATTGCGAAGATTATGTGCTAATATTGCCAGCAAACCTCGGCCTTCTCCTTGGGGCTGCTGTGCATTAGTCTGTCTTTAGGGCAATTAGTTTCTGAAGCCTATTAAGTGCTTCACCAAAAAGACCAGATCTTAAATGATTCAGAAACTATCCTCCCCTCCCACAAAAGGGTAAAAAAGGTGTCCATCAGGTAAATTAATCCAGAGTATCTATTGATAGTATCAATATCTTTGTGATTAAATTATATGGAATATTTAGGTGAGTCTTTTAAAAGAGAGCAGGGTAAAAGTGAGAATTTCAGGAGACCTGCGTCCTTCAGACTGTTGTTTAATAGTTTGCTTAAAAATCATTGCAATGTAGCAATGGGGCATATTGAATCACAAATGAGGAGATTCAGGAGCAATATTGTAGATGTAAATGAGAAAGATGTGGAGGGTATGTGTGAAGGGGAAGTAGGAGAAATTAATTTAATTCCATTTGCTGGTGATGTGACTGTAGGTCAACTATTTTTAGGTATTATCCAAACAGTGCATATCGTCTCCATTTTGATTAGTAGCAAATTGGCAGGGAGTCAAAAGAATTAGTATTTCTCAGCACATTATACCAGAAACATACAAATAAAGCTAAATTATCTGTGCCAACGTCTTTAATTTGAATTACAACTAAGGTTTTAATATGTTTTCAATCAAAAGAACTAATGGGTCCAGCTTTGTCCAAAAAACAAAGATGTTTTTAAAAGCCTGCTCACAAAAGGCAGCAAAACTTAATGGAATAATTTTTCTTCAGCTCCTTGCTTAGATGCCCTTGCTGAAAACCTGTTA
Source organism: Galemys pyrenaicus (assembly GCA_019455555.1). NCBI lineage: Eukaryota > Metazoa > Chordata > Mammalia > Eulipotyphla > Talpidae > Galemys > Galemys pyrenaicus. Next base: position 6,498,082 of record JAGFMF010011658.1, on the reverse strand, counting down.
CTATTATCCTGATACTTTGGGTACAGAATTTCCGCCTGGCAATTTCACATATTACCAGAGGAAGCCAGCACATCAACAAAACGTGAAATTAAAATAAGTTTGGAAAATGTGCTTAACAAGGAAAGGTTTCACAATAGCCACTTAGAAGTTATTAATAAGTTGAGTTCCAAAGTAAGCCAGGACCAAAAAAATAAACTCAATGTACAAAGTTTCATATAGGCGTGTTTGCCAAGGGCACAAGCCATGTGCCCTTCCAGATTGCTTTTACAGTGGAGGGAGAATATATAGATGCTGGAGTATCTTGTTAGACATTAGAGAACTTTACAGTCAGCAACCTCAAGGTAACTTCTATTTTAGCAGCAAGATGAATGGCAATCCAGTAGAAGCACACTGTTTTAGAGTTTTGCCTTTGGCATTTTGTTACACAAATGCACGAGTGAAGGTAGATCTTCCACATATCCACTCCTCTGCTCTTGTCATTTCTGCTAGGCATTATCTCAGCCAATGAAACAGGACTGCCATTTCCTCCTCCCTCTGCCATGGCTACTGGGATTTGCAGTCTAATATTCCCACGTTTCTATTATAAATAATTTTTTGTCTTCTTCAAAACCACAGTCAGTGCTGTTCACGGGTGGCTGCATCACGGTCTATTTCTGAATCCTGAAATCCTGAGTTAGAGAACTCAAGGGATCATAGAAAAATCTTTTTTCTATTTCCTAAAAATACATAAACTGCCTTTCTTCTAATTCACTAAGTTTAGGCCTATCTACTAAATCCTGTATTTATTGTTTATCAAAGGGTGTTCATGGCTTCGCTACCTGAGGTTTGATGGGCCTATCGGATGGGCTCGGAGAAACAATTCTTTTTTTATTTGAACATTTGTCTAGACAAAATAACAAAATAAGTAATTGGGAAATCAGGAAGAATTAATTGGATACTTCAGTGTTCTTCAGATGAACTAGACATCAAGTGTATTAATTTTCTAGTATAAAGAAATAAAGAGGAACAAAATGCACCTTACGTTTTCATGGAGGATAGAAATGAACTGTTTTTAGCTCCTAGGGGGAAGTATAGTGAGATTTCATCCTGACATTGGTTTTACGTTCACTAAAGTAAATTTAAGTATATTTCTCTTTTCATTTTTAAAGAAATTTTGCCATCTTATCCTGTTCCCCTCTCCCCTTTATTTTTGCTAGAAAAAGACGTTAAAACTTTGTAGCACTTTTTACTAAAACTGCTACTGTTCACTCAGCCAGTAAATCTTCTTGTCTGTAAAACATCTATATTCTTAACCTTTTTCAGAAGAGTCTCTTGCTCTTTAGAATATCCTGCTGCAAAAGACATATAGTCAATCTTGACTTTCCCTAGTACAGAATAGTCTGTTCTTGTTAAATCTCAGTACAAACCATACTTCATACTCTTCACTTTGGTTTTTTTTACTGTACACTCATGAAATGAAAAGTTTGTTTAAAAATACAAGGACAAGTCCTTACACTTATTTTGGAGAATGTAGAATTAATCTCAGGCTGGAATTTCACTAGACTTTCCTTAGGAAATAATTTTATGAAAAATATACATAATCAGGAAGTTAAAAATGTTCACATTTGCTTTTACCTGGCTCGCCCGCCAGATCTTCTGCGGAAAGGATCTATTTAATCACAAAAGAAAAAAAAATTACTTAAGAGCCCTTTTATAAAATTTTGCTTAACCATGAAAGCATTTTACATTCTAAGCAGATACTGGAGAAAAATCTGCACTATGATCATCTGTGATTTTACCTAATTCCAAGTAGGCAATTGATTATTTAAGGAGCTAGTTTTCTTGCCTGCATTTCTGTGCAAAGTTGCAGCTGAGTTCTCTGTCCCAATCATTTCTTTTAAGGAAGATACACAATTCCAAATGTTAGGGCTTAAGTGTAGCAGATGGAATCTTGAAAACACCTACAAGTAGCTGGAATAGTTGAATCTGGCTGTGAAAATTTAGAGCAAGTCTGCAGCTCTCAGTAGGTGCCTGCCTTATTTGGTCTAGAGGCATTTTGCTATGTTATTGAGTCATGAAAAGCTATTAAAAGAGCTCTATGGGAAATCCAGCCTATATTTTGAACAAAACAAACTGTCTTTCCCATCACAGCTGACCACTTACAGACACACGGTACGTATCTTGATTGAGCCTCATTGGTATTTTATTGCACACGGACCAATTCCTCACACAGTAGTTAGTTGCACCAGAGTATAAATACTTGGTAAAACACTCGAGGAAATAGAATTTACACACAAGTGCTAATTTTGACCAGATTCACATGAGCACTTGGACATACAAAAATAATAAAAAAAATTCTGAAGATAATTATGTGTAATATGGATACAATTACAGTACCATGATAAGAGTATAAAAGATATCTTTCCAATAAATCATTAGCTCAATAACATAATAGACAGCAAAAGTAGAGTTCGAATTTTATTTTAGTTTTTAAGATTCCCCCCATTAAAAATATGTCATTTCTTTTTGTGTAAGTAATATCTTCTGTGGACCTTACAATTCCTAACACTGTGCAAAAATGGCATTTTGACCCACTTCTTTTTTGTATTTTTATTGTTTTGACCCACATGTGCAGTAATCTGAACTGTTTCCTCTTTTTTTTTTTCCTTTTCTGTCCTGTCTTCAATGGACAGTCACAAGGTACAGAGGCTCAGCGCCTGGTCCTTCCAGCTAATATTGATACACAAATAAGCTGTTTAATATAAACAAGTCTTTCTATCTTGCTGTGCAATGTGCACAAAGTGAGGTAGAAACCCCCTCGGCCTGACCACGGAGGTGCACGGGACAGCAGGTTCGCCCTAGGAAAGAAAGCAAGGTGAGGCGTGTGCCGAGAATAGCTTAATATTTCCCCAAATGTGACTTCTGCATCCACCCTTTCCTTTGTTTTAAGAACGGGAGGAATCAGTACTCTGGACTTACACTGAAATCTCTGTGGAAGGCAAAAGGAAACATGTTCTGACAAACTGTCACCCCTGTCCCCTTCTCTCTCCGTGACTACATCCGGGATTGGGATGGAAGCCAAGTGAGTAACTTCCATTCCCTACTGTTTCTGCCTTTCCCTCCCTGGTCCTTGCAGAAAGGGTCAAAAACCACCGGAAAAAAAAAAAAAATCTAAAGCTGCATAACACGAACACACAAGAGAAGGCCAAACCACAAACAGAAAAAAGAACCCAAGAAAAATCAGTAAGCCACTCTCCCATCCCTTCCCAAACTTTCCTTTCTGTGCAATGGCCGCCGCTTCTCTGTCTCAGATGAATCAGACGAGGTTTGTGGGTTTCGAGTTCACCTGCTTTCTGTCTTGAGTAAACACAGATCTCTTTCCCCTGGAAGCCATTCAGGGGCGCGCGGGCTTTCTCCCTCCCAGGGTGCAGAGTCCGCGTTCCGGCCGGGGAGGTGGACAGGTGGGGAGAAAGCGCCCGCCCCTACACCTTGGATTCGGAGGAGCGGCCGGGACGGCTGGGCTCGTCCAGGCTCGAGTCGCTGTCCGCCACGGCCCCGCCGTTGCAGCCCGCCCAGGGCTCCAGCAGGCGCGCGGGTGGCGCGGCCCCGACGTCGTCGTCGTCGTCGTCGTCGTCCTCGTCGTCCGAAGGGGCTCCGGGCGACGGCGGCGGCCCGGTCACCGTCAGGCAGCCCGAGGTGCGCGCTCGGTCGCCGGGGGCCGCGTGGCTCCCGCAGGCCGCCCGGCGCGCGCAGCAGAGCAGGCGCTGGAAGGCCTTGCGGAAGTCGGGGCTGCGGCAGTAGATGATGGGGTTGAAGGCCGAGTTGGCGTAGCCCAGCCAGTTGAAGAAGACGAAGAGGCCATCTGGCACCAGGTCGCGATGAAAGGCCTTCACCACGTTGGCCAGGAAGAAGGGCAGCCAGCAGAGCGTGAACACGCCCATGATGATGCCCAGCGTCTTGAGCGCCTTCTGCTCGCGCAGGGCCACCAGGCGCGAGGGCCGCCGCTTGCTGGAGCGCCCGTTCGCTAGAGGGGCGGCGGCGGGGCGCGGAGACCCCGGCGAGGGCGCCGGCGAGGGCGCGGGCGAGGGCGGCCGGGCCGGGCCGCCGAGAAAGCGGCGCTCGCAGCTGTCGATCTTCTTCACCTGCTTCTGGGCTTCGCGGAACACCCGCAGGTACACGAAGGCCATGATGCACAGGGGCACGTAGAAGGAGACGACCGACGAGGCGATGGCGTAGGCCCGGTTGGTGACGAAGTCGCAACACTTGGGGTCGTTGTAGCAGCGGTTAGCCTCGTCGCTCTCGGCCCGCCACCAGTGCATCAGGATGGGGAGGAAGGACACCAGGGCCGAGATGGCCCACACGGTGCACACGAGGGCTCGCGCTCGGGCGCGGGTCAGCAGGCTCTGGTAGCGGAAGGGTGACGTGATGGCCAGGTAGCGGTCCAGGGCGATGACACACAGGGTCTCGATGCTGGCCGTCACGCACAGCACGTCCACGGAGGTCCAGAGCTCGCAGAAGAAGGAGCCGTACTCCCAGCCGCCCCACACCACGATGGTGGCCCCGAAGGGCACCACCAGCAGCCCCATGACCAGGTCGGCGCTGGCCAGGGACATGATGAAGAGGTTGGTGAGCGTCTGCAGCCGCGGCGTCTTGGCGATGGCCACTATGACCAGCACGTTGCCCGCCACGATGAGCAGCACGATGAGCGCCATCAGCAGGCCCATGCCGGCCGTCCACTGCTGCGACAGCGACGCGGCGCCCTCGCTGGCCGGGGTCAGGAACGAGGCGGACGGCGACGCCGGCACCAGCAGCCGCGCCGCGGTGGCCGCGCCGTCGGGGAGCGGCGCGGCCGACGACAGGTTGCAGGGCTCGGAGGCGCCCAGGGCGAGCGCCCCCGCGCCCATGCCGAGCTGCGGAGGCCGGGGGCGGGGGGTGTGGCGGGGCTGGGCCGTGGCGGGGGGACACCCCAGAGGCCGGGGCGGCAGGGCTCGCGGAAGGAGGTCGCGGCCAGGTCAGGGCAGCCGCGGCGCGGGGCCGGAGGCATGGGCGCCGGGCGCCTTCCCCGCCGGAGCCGAGCGCTGTCGCCGCCGCCGCCGCCGCCGCTGCTGCTGGAGCCGCTGCCGCTGCTGGAATAGCCGCCGGGACCTCAGCATGTTTCTGAGCGCGCTGAGCCCGCGGCCCCGGCACCCAGCACCCACCCCACCCCGCTCCCACTCCCCCAAGCCAACCTCCGGGGCCTCGCGTCAGGCTCCTGCGGCCAATCCGGGCAAAGGCACGCCCCTCGCTGGTTCCCCCCCAATTCCGCGCACCCCCTCCCGCCGGCAGTTCGGCGGCTCTGGGGAGTCCGGAGCAGATCGCCCTGGAGCGCCTCCCTGGCGCCCGCGAGTTGCTACGCGCGCGCCTTTCCTGCGTCGGCTTGTTCCAGCGCCCGGTTCGCCCTGCGCGACCTGCTGCGCTGGGTTCCACCCGCTATCTTGGCCCTGTCGAGGCCCCGCTCTCGCCAGCGCTCCCCTCCCTGCACGCCTCTTCCCGCCTCCCCACTCTACCTTCCGAGTCCAGGTCCCCCGCGGAGCGAGCGAGCGCCGGCTCCCTTCAGCAGGGAGGAGAATCCGCCGTCCTTAAAGCCTCTCAGAGCGCCCGTCCGCCGGGCTCGGAGGAGTCTGGCTGTCGGATCCGGCAGCCTCGCGCAGTGTGTGTAAAATCCTTCCCCCAGCGAGAGGGGACCCAGCCAGTGCGCGTCCAGCCAGCTTGGGCTCGGAGGCGGGTGTGAGTGGTTAGAGGAAACTTTCCAGCAGAACGCCTAGCTAGAGCAGAGCGTGCATCTGTCAGGACTGTCTGGGCGCTGTTCTTGCGAGGAGCTTCTGCTGTTCCAGTGCGGTAGATGCAGAGAGGAAGCCAAGGTCTGTGCCTGCACAGCTACTGCCCAGGACCGGTTGGAAAAACACACACTCCCCAGTCCAGCTAATGAATGTGTGAGTATAATGCAACAGTGTGCGTTACTATCGAGAGGCCTGCGGAAACACCGTGTTCACGTAGAGTAAATGACACCGCCGCCAAGAAAGCACACACTTAATTACATTTCAACTTTCCACATTCAGAAATGACACCTGTATTTTGTGTTTTATTGCTCATGTGATTTTCTCACTTGAGCCGGGGCAATACAAGCAAACAAGAAAGCACTGCTGGTTTTGGTTGATGTAATGACGTAATTTCAGCTATTGCCGTCTGCAGGATTGTTTTCTCCTTTGCCCAAGTTCCCAGAGTCTCAAAACTCTAGGGTTAGATTTGGAAGGATGAGAGAAGAAAATATGCAAATACTCGAGAGGATTAAAAATCTGATGGTATTTAAATTTTTATCAGGAATGTTGAGTTGGCAAAGGAATAAGTTTGATTAGTGAGGCCTTAACACAGCTGTGAGCGCCTTATTAGATGGGGGTAGGGTCCCTGTACAAGGTAGCCACCAGAACACACAATGCAGCAGACTTTTCAGCCTTGAAAATAAAAAGCGTTTATGGAATCTTGGAGGAGTAAACAGCTTCTAAGGACCCATGTAAAGGTACATAAATATGTTACATAATGCTCACAGGTTTCTAGCACTGGAAGGGAAAGAATAGCACCCAGAAGGAACATCGGCATCTGGAGCAGACTCATTCTTACCTTGCAGGCTGACTAACACAGCTGCCAAGAGCTAGAGGCAGCGCTTACCCAGTTTATAAAGCCGGGCAGTAGGGCAGTGTTAACTAGCTTCTCTTACTCAAATGCAAATATCTCAATTTGCTTTAGGCCTAAACCTGATCGTCAGTGTTACAAGGAGGTTGGGGGTGGGTGATTTATTTCTGCACCCTTGCTCTAACACTTGTGGGTGCTACCAACTTGGAGAGGTTAAAGAGAGGGATCTAGGAAAGGCGAGGGCCTGGGGAGAGGGGAGGAAGGGGGCTGTGCCCGGCCTGAGTTCAGGGTAACCTCCAAGGTTCTGCAAATGGGTTTCCTGTTCCTGCAGCCTTTTTCTGTCTGTTTCGGCTTCTCCAGGAACACTCTCTAAATAGCCAAGAGATTGGAAAGCGTTGAATCTGATGTTGCCCAGGAAAGGGGTTCTGAGTGAGGCTAAGGGAATGTGGGGAGGAGGTTTTCTATCAGACGCCATCTTGCTGTCAAGTGGTGTTACTGGAATAGCGTGTGCCAACCTCAAGTGCCCCTGAGGGGCCAAGGGATTGCATTTCTGTGAGCGACAAGGCCAGCACTGGGCTGGAAGTTTCAGTGCCCAAGTCTGCCTGCTGTGTGTATGTATATATGTATGCATCTGTGTACATTATGTATGCATAGAGGCATTTGGCCACGTGTGTGTGTGTAAACACACTGTGCATCTAAGCATGACACTGAGGTTGTCCCAGAACTTCCCTGCTCCTTCAGAGAGACATCAGGCTTCTCTGATTTTCCGGGTGATACATTCATTAAATCATACGTAATCCAAATCGGGTCATTTTCATAGGCATCCTAATAAAGCAGACATAAAAGGACCCCAGAGATTCTTGGGACTTCCCTTCACTTGTACTGAGGGAAAAGTTTTTAACTAGCGTTAGCTTTGTTTTTGAAAAGACTATTCTCAGGTTTTCTGCAATTCCTGTTTCATGGCACTTCTGTTTGTGAGCAAACACTTTTTGTCCTTAGATAAGGATACAAGATTAAGAAGAGAAAATTCAACAGGTCCACTAATACAAGCCCCAAACGAGTAATTTTTACGTTTCCAGTTTCCTATGTGTAACTGTTAAAGTGAAGCAGTTCTTAGGAAACTGCAGGTCTGACAGTACTTTAGAATAGGAGGAACTCTCAGATAATGCAGATCAGGGAGTGTTTGTGCCCCTCCCTTACCTTTCCCTGTCCACTGCAGTCGTCCACTGCAGTCCTGGACTTGACATGGTTCTCTTTGAGCGCCTGGCCTCTATTTTACCTGGCATATCATAGCCAAATCTGTATTTCTAAAAGGCTGCTTTACCAAGATGCTTTTCTGTTCAGAAAGTGTGACTCCTCAACTTGGCATTCAGAGCGCGCGATAGTCCACTTCCAAATGGTCTTGCCAGCGCTGCCTGGTGCTGGGCTGCTGTGTCACCCGAGCTTGCAGTTCTGCTTTGCTTTTCCTTTTGTTGGATCTGTACTTCCCCCCTTTTTTTTGGTGTCTAGTCTTTCTCAGTGGGTTCCTTCCACCAAGAATGTCCTTCTCCATCTCTATCTCAGTGGATTCAGCCTTCGAGGTCTGGATGGCATCTGTTTTTTTTTCTTCCTATGGTCATCTCCACCCACTGCTGCCCAACCATGTCTCCTCTCTCTGCCTATAGAAGTTAGTCTGCTGATCTGCAGTTCCTGTGGTGATGAACAATATATGGCCCGGTGATGGCTCTCATATGGGCGTTTGTTCTGCTCTTTGCTTCTGGCACATAAATTGTCAGCTCACTGAGAACCAGGACTCTCCTCTGCATTTTTATATCCCCCGTATTTACTAACATTAATTTAATAATAATTAACATTAAATTTTGTTCATAAATATTTAATGCTTCACTCATTAAGTCTCCTATGTACTAGGATGAAAAAGAATTGTTTTAAAGTTATAATCTTTACTCATGTTGATAATTTACAGTAATAATTCATATTCCTATAGCCTAGCCAATATTTTCAAAACACTTTTACAAGATAGGGTCATTACAGATACATTTATCTCAAATTTATTCGATAGTGGGCAGGTAGGACAGAGGTAAGAATACTTCCAGAGGGGCGATGCAAACGCACATTAATGAAAAGTGCTACCTAATCTTAGCCTTTGTTTTAAATACTGAATATCCAGGCATTTCTGCCTTGGGAGAGCAGCTGACACCTTTAATCTGGTTTCAGCGCTAGAGCCTACACAGCAGTAATTAGTAAGTATCTTAGTGGGCAACCAACCCGCGCAAAACTTCTCCTCTCTCCCCTCCCTCCTTGTTACTGTTATCATCATCATCATCATCATCATCATTATCATCGATTTGACTTTGCTACAAAAGGAGCAGCAAAAATAACTGAGTAGATTAAGCGGACAACTGCTAGAAGACAAAAACAAAGGAAAACCCCAACACGTGTATCAGTAAATTAGCAAAATTTGCCTTGAGACTTGTTAAGCAGAGTTCAAGTGGCTGTTTCTGAGTAAAGAACAGCTTTTCAACAAAGCAATATCACCGCTAAAGCGTTCCTTGTAACTAACCAGGAACAGCCCTGTGTGTGCCGGTGGCTGGCACTTAAGGTCACATACTGGTTTTCAGCCACAATTTACACAGAAACAAGCAACTCCATCGACCATGATAAGAACTAGCGCAGAGGACAGTGGTGTAATCAGAGCAAAGCATGGACTATTTGGAAAACGAAAAAGAACGTCCTCTCCCACTTCCTCCCTCTGCCTCCTCCTCCTCTTCCTGGTATGGCTGTGAGTACATTGAACAAAGCGGGAGCCAATAATAATATTTTTCAAAATTTGGAGATATTGGAAAGGGTTCAGGCCTGGAGATTTGTGTCGTGACTTTGTCACTTTTCAGTTTGACCTTCAGCACTGGCTTCATCTTTAAGATGAACTCAGTGTTTGCTTTCTGCAGGGTCGGGCAGGAATTAGATGAGATGATGTGGGCACCGTGTATCTGTATGATCGCTTCTCCAGCCATGACATTTCACATTGCAAAAGGTGTCAGAATTTGCTTGTATGAGAATCAATACACTTAAGTAAGATACCTTATCAGTGGACTCCTTCTCACCCTAAATATTAATATGACTCAGCGACTGGGTAACAGTGAACTATTTTAAAATTTTTTTTTATCTATATATTTTGGCAAATTATCTTTTAAAAAGACTTTCCTCCTTTTCTTTTCTTTTTTTTTTTTTTTTAAATTTATTTATTTATGCGTACAAGCACTGGGATACAGGCCAGAGGTGTGGGGGGTGAGAGGATTCACCAAAGAGAGCAGGGAGCAGAACAGGCAGATCAACGGAAGTACACTGCTGAGGGGAGCAGCGGGCACAGCAGGAGAGGTCTGCCGCGCCATGTGGGTCCCCTCTCTGGCCAGCGGCAGGGATCGAACTCGTGCTGCAGTGGCTGCGGTTTGCTTCATAGTGTGTCGCTCAACCCACTGCGTCACCGGGGAGGCCCTTTCCTCCTTTTCTTATGCTCTTCTTCGGTAAGTACCATATCGTTTAAAAAAATGATTCGTTTACTTAATTCTCTGAAATTAATTCCTTTGAAGTATTTCAGTAGTGAAATGTTATCAGGGACTTTTTTTTTTTCTCTCAAGTCCATGATTTAGATGGCTATGCAATATAAAATTTAAGCCAACTTTCAAAAATTCTGTTCTTGTTCAGTTGTACAGCGAATAAAATCGATTGGGCATCAGCAGACAGGAGCCTTAAGGAGCCTGAGGCAATGGGAGTGTTATCACTACCTTTGAAGAACATTTGGCTAAGAGTCGTCCTTCAATTTTCCCAAATCCAGAGTTTGTGATGACAACAAACTGGGTTCATTATGCAAACTCAGAGGTTTTATTTTAACAGAGACTTACTGTGTTCAGATAAAACAATTATGTGGTAAGGAAAAAACCCGAGGCATTTGTAGCAACAAGAATCTCCCCAGCCCCTGATTTAAATTTCTGACAGGTAGAAATGATACCTTTTAAACATTTCAGTGCCCATTTATTCTGACTGTAGTTGATACCTCATAAGTTCCTGAGAAATTGAGGAAACTGAGGAATCATTTAAAAGCTTACAAGCAGTAGATTCTCTACAATAAAAGAAGATCCTGTATTTAACATGCTCCTATGGATGATGGCATTAGGGACAGAATGGAGTCACCAAAGGGTGCTGTGGGAGAAGGTGGTTGTCCCTTCTGCCAATGGTGACAGACCAAACCATTTACATTTCTTGCTTTTTTGCTCACTGCTTTCAGTAGACCAAACAGCTGTCTTCCTTCCCATGCTTTCCATTTGTGGTATGCTATAGATATTTCTGTATGTAAATTACTCCTTTTGTCTGAGTTGTATAAAGCTTACCCCATTTCACTCAGTGGATAGAGGCCTGGCAACTCCCAGGCCCCAGAAGGACAGTCTGCAGACACAGGAGATATAGTGCTCTCTGCTTTGATAAGGACTGACTGTGGTCAGGCTTTTTTTTTTTTTTAATTTCTTTACACATACAAGAACTGAGGTAAAGGCCAGAAGGTACGGGGGCTAAGAGGATTCACCAGAGACAGAGCAGAGAACAGAACAGGCAGATCTACTGAAATACACTGCTGAGGGGAGCAGTGGGGAGATGAGAGGTCTGCTGCGCCATGTGGGTCAGCTCCCTGGCCCAGGATCGAACTCATGCTGCAGTGGCTGTGGATGCTTCATATGAGGTGCTTACCCGGTTGCGCCATCAGGGAGGCCCCCTGGTCAGGCTTCATGATTTGAGAATGAATATGAAACCTTTGACATGACATTTGTTTTTCATAACATCTCTGCTTTGCAGCTCCTTGAGTAAAACCTGTTAGAGACCTTTATCCTGTGATAGCTTTCTGTTTTCCAGCACGTTATCCCATAATTAAGTGTGAAGAGGGCAATGACCTTCTTTGCAGACTTCTAAATATAAATTTTACACTGGTAAAGGGTTGGCTTTTTTCCTCCTGATTTTCATTGGAAAACTGAAACACAGGGAGAAAGGATGTGCTTGAGGCTTCCAAAAAAGAGGAAGGGTGTCAACTCACTTTTATTTACCAGGGCTTGCATCTTGAACAGACTTGACCCACCTCTTAACTTGTTAGCACAATTTAATTGTATGATATATTTGGAGGCTTGGAACTCTTCGTGGAGTAATTTTTTTTAAACAGAAACTCTGAACAAATCAAGAGAATCTCTCAGGCATTGTTTATTTGTATTTTTCAATTGGTTTAACTGTAATAGATCTTGAAGAATCATCATATTTATCTACACAAATGAAATTCTGATTGTTAGTACATTTCACTGTGAATTCCCAAAAGTGCCACATGAATACTAACTCTGAAGACAAAAGAAAACCAAAGAAAAGTGATGCAATTAAGTAATTTGGCTTTTGTTTGTTTTTTAATCTGTAGCTAGAAAAAGACTTCATAGAAAGAAGACTCTTACTGAAAATCAAAGACCCAGAAGCGGTGACAACCTTGAGGATTTTCTGTAAGAGTCAAGACGAAGCTGTTTGGGAGTTTAAAACAAACAAAATCAAAACACAAGCGCCTCTGCTTTGCCTTTTCTGTCTCATGTGTTGTTCCAAACCAGGTAGTTAAGTCAGACGCATTAAGCTTTGAAGCTCTCTGGAAGGCCTGTAATATGCACTGAAATGGTACTGGCCTTGTTCGCTCTGAAAAATATTTTGTTCTTATTCTCAAAATGTCTAAAGTGATGATTTTGCACCGACTTGTCACCATTTCCATCCCACTCCCTATCTTTTCTCTCTCGCCTGCTGCCAGCCACGCTGTAGTCATCTACTGGTTCTGTAGTCACAATTTACACAGGGAGAAGCATTGACGTTTCCCCACATTACCAATTAGCAAAGATGATATGCCTTTTCATAACTCGCTCTGGAGAAAAATAAACCTAAAAAAAAAAACAACCCACACGTATATACTACAAGGTGTGCTTTTCATAAGTCATCACCTGACTGAGGATAGAAGTTATTTATTAAATAGGTTAAAAACCTAGTTTTTAGGGCCTCCCTGGTGGTGCAGTGGGTTGAGCAACGCACTATGAAGCAAACCGCAGCCACTGCAGCACGAGTTCGATCCCTGCTGCTGGCCAGGGAGGGGACCCACATGGCGCGGCAGACCTCTCCTGCTGTGCCCACTGCTCCCCTCAGCAGTGTACTTCTATTGATCTGCCTGTTCTGCTCTCTGCTCTCTGTAGTGAATCCTCTCACCCCCCCCTACACCTCTGGCCTGTACCCCAGTGCTTGTATGCATAAATAAATCTTTTAAAAAAATCTATAGTTTTTAAATTAAAACCTATCGTTAACCTTGCAAAAAAAAAAAGACATAGTATAACCAGTCTTGGAGACTTTGAAAATAGCCTTGGCCCTTATTTTTGTTTGAGGTGCTTCTAGGACATAATTCCAAATTATGGCACTTGAGATTAATTCATTTTAATTACTAATATTAGTAATTAGCCAGTAACATTTACCTCTCTCTCTGTATCATGGTGATTCAGAATGCAGACTCTGGGACCAGACTGCCTGGTTTAAAATCCAGGTTCTGCCACTTAGTAGCTGGATGATTGAGAACAAGGTATTTGGATACCTCAAGCCTCTCTTTCACCATCCTTAAATGGACTCATTGTGATAGCCGTCACCATCATCATCAAGCCTACTTCTGAGGCGTCTGGATGGGTCCAATAAGGTAAGGCATATAGAGCACATGCTATAGTGCTTAGCTCATGATAAGAACTTGATGAACATGAACTTGTCAACAACAGCAAGAGTGGCATGAAGAAAACTCTTCATTCCGTACAAAACTGCGGATGGTGAAGGAGGCAGCTTCCAATCTGCAGAAATGGAATAAATGAATACATGTGTTCTTTTTTAAAAGTGAGAGGATGTAGTAAAGAATCTAATTTGGTAAGGACTCTTGATTTCAAAGGCAAGTTTATTCCTTTGTGGTCATTTAATATGATTATCGTTCCGTTTGGGGAATTAAAATTTCCCAAGCTAATTTTACATCATGGAAAGCTCATTCCAGAGTCTCACCCTATGGTATAACCATAGTCCACACGTATGAAACAACAATGACAAAACAGAGTCCCTCTGGGCTCTTAATGGGCTTATTTTCCGAGCTTTAATTGATCCAAGCTGCTTCTTTTTATGGTATAAATTCATCAGATCTTAAGGCAGTCAAGATTCTGACCAGCCTTGTGTCAACGTGTACTGTACTTCAGTGATCCAAGTCCAGTGCGCTGACACCACACCCCCGAGGACAGAGTAAAGAAGTTAGCAATGAAAGAACTCTCCCCCTGTCCACACCGTTTAATCCCTATGAGTCTTTAGATCCTCACTCAGAACTTTCCGATGTCTTGTCTGTCCAGTTCCTGTTCTTTCATAACAGAGTAGGAGAAGCCAATTAGAAGGAAGGAGTGAGGATGATTCAAGGGGCAGGAGGGGATGCTGGGGAACAGGAGAAAACAGGCGGACTAGTGACGCCATTTCCTGCAGAGCTGGTAGCCCAAGTCCCTCGTGTCCTGGGTCACTAAGAAGGGTTTAGTTTATGTTCACTGTCCTAAGTTTAGAAACCTGAGGATGTGTTATAGAGTAATTTTAAATAAAAAATAGTGGTATGAAAATTTGGGAAATTGTTATTTTTCAGAACATTATCTAGGAAGTTCATGCATGTGGACTATTTCATTCTCTTGTGGTGCTGGACCAAAGGTGCGATTTCATTCACTAGGAATCCCAAATCAAGGTGTGGGTAGAACAGGGCTGTCAGGAAAGGATAGTCCCAGGTCCCTCTGTGGTTTTTAGATGGTCTCCCTTAAGTCTGCTGTTTCTTTGTCCAAATTTCTTCTTTTTGTAAAGGCACCAGTTACATTGGCTTAGGACCCACCTGAATGACCTCCTCTTATCTTGATGACCTCTGTAAAGACCCTATCTCTTGAAAAGGTCACATTCTGAGGTCCTGGGGGTAGAAGTCCAACATGTATCCTTTGGGCTACATTTCAACCCATAGCAAGGTTTTGTGTATGTAAGAGAGCTGATTTCCTTGTGCGCAATCTTTACTTACCTGTATCTAGCAAGTTCTGTTTGTTTTAAGACTTCAGGGACACAGGGAGAGCTTGATGATCTAGAGCTCCCATGAAAGATCCCAAATGCCTGGCACCCAGGCCCTGGTGAGAACAGACAAGTGTGTAACAGGGCTGTAGACCGTCACAAGGTCGTGAAGGTCAGATCCGTTTCCCATGGGTGCTGGGTGAATAGTCTGGGACTTGGCACTGGGGGGCTGGTGGGGGTGGGAGGGTGGAGTGGGAAGCATTTTCTTGTTAGGTCTCTGCTTAAGGAGGGGTAAACATACTGCTCTCTTATAGCTTTCATTACAAACCAAGAAACTCATCTGTCTTCTTGCAAATGGAATAGAAGAATTCAGGTTCCCTTTAATCATTCAAAATAAAGGAGAAAAATAAGCCAACCAACCCTGGTATCTAGCACGTTTTAACAGGCTATTCTGACACTGTGTGGATACGCTCAGAGCTGCTCTCTATGGCTGCAACATGCTTGTTATCTTTCCTGAGCTAGAATTAGTGTAACGGACAGCAAGTAACTGGGAAGGAGAGAGACAACAAACCTTTAGAATTGAAGAACAAAGCTGGCCTTTGAGGCAAGATAAAACCAGGGACTCACTCATATAGAATCCATGGAAAAACAGGATTTTCATGACCTTGAAGAAATGATTTTCATTGAGAGAATGATTCAGGTTCTTAAAATATTGGCTAGCAGAAGAGTGACTAAGAAATAACCTGAGTTAGAGATGGTGGAATCTGAGGTTCATGAACAGCCTGATTTTAGGCATCCCTAAGCAGCAGGTCTAATTGCCCTCTGCTGATGCTGATGACAGAGCTGATGGTCTTTTAACCTGTACATGGTCATGGACCGAATGAACCTGACTCTCATGCCAAAAAAACAAAGGTCAAAAACTTCCCAGCTGATTAAGGTCCAAGAATTCAATCTGATGATTTATTTTGCCACTTGACATCGAGTGGCTTGCAGCTGTCCTGGATCCTCTGCTGTGGGAGCTGAGTGTGGAACCAGATGCCCAAGTAAGAAAAACCCAACTGTCTCTCTCACATAGTACGGTGTTCTGTGTGCAGTGAGACCAACTGTTCCTTACCGATAAATCCACCATGTGCATGCAATGTAAACACTGTGGATTTAGATGTATAGGAAATGATGTTTTTTCTAAAATGTCATTTATCTAAGATTTTTTTTTTAACAGCTAGGTTCATTCAGTATAACAATCTTACATAAGATGGTACTTAAAAGCTGAAATCTGTGGGTCTCAGTATTACTTAGTCATCTGTTTGTGCAACTATATTTTTAACTTAATTTATGATGAGCAAATAGTTTTTCTGAACTCTCAAGCTGTGTTTCCATACTTCAGTGTGGCTTATTTTCCTCTCAGCTTCCTTCAGGAGACATTACAGAGAACTTTCTTTGGAAACTTCATAAGGCTTCTATGAGAGAAAGCAGCATTCACCAGAAAGCACCAACGCAAAATTAAAGACTTGGAATAGAATCAGCGGACATATGTGTTCTTTCCGAGGCAGTTAATAGAAACTTGCATCTATGTCACATTCGCTTGCTTTTCCCCCTTTCTTTTCAGTTTATTGGAAAGGTCTTCTGTGGCTGTGTGAAACTTCTGCCAACACTTTTACCTTTTTGTTAATTGAAGTGTAACTATTGTCCTAGTATTAGTGGTAATAGACAGCTGAAAAATCCACTTGCTGCAGGGTAGAGGTTATAGGAAGTCAGTACGGAAACTGTGGACTGTGTCCTCAAGAAGTTCACCTTTGGAGAGCTTTTCATAAAAGCTTCACTGAGGAATAATTGATGAATATCATCACATGGATAGAAAGTTTGTAATGTGATGACTTGGAATGCCTACATATAATAGTATAACTACAAAATAAGGTAACTGACACATTCGTCACCTCATCTGAACTATACTCACCATGCTGTACCTTGGGTCCTCAGAACTTACTCTTACAATGAGAAATTTGTACCTACAACATCCCATTTCTTTTTTTTTTTTTAATTTATTTATTTATGCATACAAGCACTGGGGTACAGGCCAGAGGTGTGGGGGAGTGAGAGGATTCACCACAGAGAGCGGGGAGCAGAACAGGTAGATCAACAGAAGTACACTGCTGAGGGGAGCAGCGGGTACAGCAGGAGAGGTCTGCCTGCACCATGTGGGTCCCCTCTCTGGCCAGCAGCAGGGATCGAACTCATGCTGCAGTGGCTGCGGTCTGCTTCATAGTGCATTGCTTAACTCACTGCGCCACCAGGGAGGCCCAACATCCCATTTCTACCTCTCTCTAGTCTGGCCACCTGTTCCCATAAAGTTGTTTTTGTCTGTTTTGTGTTAGATTGTACATGTAAGAGATACCTGCAGTGTTTGTTTTTCTCTGTCTGATTGATTTCATTTAGTACAATGCCCTCCAGATCTATCTGTGGACAATTAACACCTTTACCTGATTTATCTACCTTCCTTCCCTTTCCCTTCTGGTGACTACCATTTTGTTCTTACAGTCCAAGAGTTTATTTGTGTATTTATCTTCCTTATATAAATGAAATCGCGCATGATGAGTCTTTGACTTACGTCATTTAGCACAGTGCCCTCTAGGACCATCCATATTGCAAAGGGCAACATTTTCATCATGGTATTCCATTGTGTGTGTGTGTGCGCGCGCGCGTGTGTAAATATATCACATTTTCCTTATCATGTTTGGTGTCATTCCCCTGTCCCTCCCTTCTGCCTTGACTACCCTCAAATCTAAGCTGAACAAGAATAGCAGTTGCCAGTTGTGTTCACAGCTGTATTTCCAGCCCCCAGGGAGGGTCTACAGCATGCTAGGCAAAGACAGGATGCTCACAGGATGCTGTGAAGAAGGAAAGCTCACCCCTCACCTGGCCTTAGACAGGTCCTCTCCACCCACTACCACTTCACATCTCTTTCCTACTCCTTACCAACATACTTTAGAAAGAATCATCACACCAAATGTGTTTATTTCATCTTTTTTCTTTTCCTCAGTGACCCTGAGAACCCAGCTTTTGCCACTACTTCCATTCAAAAGTGCTTCCTCAAATATTCCCAGGACCCGGGCCTCCCTGGTGGCGCAGTAGAGTAAGCAACGTACTATGCCACAGCTACTGCAGCACAAGTTTGATCCCTGCCGCCAGGGAGGGGACCCACATGGCACAGCAGACCTCTCCTGCTGCTCCCCTCAGCAGTGTGTTTCAATCAGCCTGTTCTATTCCCCACTCTGTCTCTGGTGAATCCGCTCACCTCCCTGGACTCTGGCCTGTACCCCAACTCTTGTATGCATTAAAAAAAAAAAAGATTCCCAGGTCACCCCCCCCCCCCCGCCCTTGTCCTGTGACTTTCTCAGAGTATCAGGCACTGGAACCCTGTTCCACTCATGAATCTTCCTTTGACATGTTGTTCCTGGGAGGCCTGGGTCTGCCAGGTGTGATTAGCCTGGGATACTCCCCAAAGTCTCTCAGGCATATGCTGGGGCTTCAGCCATCCCAGGGGGTGAGCAGCCCAGAGTTGTTGGAATGGGCCAGTGGCACAAAGTCCCCATGAAAAAGGCAGGGGTTGCTGAGGGGAGTCTGACTTCAGGCAGGTGGCCCTGAAGCAGCACTCCAGACTGGGTCCTGAAGGCCAAGGAAGGTGCCCTCCACCACAGTATAGTGCTGACACCTGCTCGGTGACTGTCTCTGGGCTTTTCCTGTGCAGATGGAATTTTTGGATCCCTTCTGAAGGCACATCTGCCATACCTAGATTGTTTAAGTGAAAACCCCTGGCTTACCCCACTCAGTTCCCATTTTGTATGAGGGGTGTGGGCTTCTGCAGTGCCCACCGCTCTCATCTACTAGCTGCATGACCTTGGGCAAAGTTACTGCACACAGGAAATCCTCTAGCTTTGCATCTGCAAACTGAATGGGACACTGTGACCCCACAGGGTTGTTGTGAAGATGAAAGGAGGCCACGCCCACAGCCATCAGCCCTCATGCCTCCCGACTGACCCTGTAATGAGGTCTGGCATTTAGGGCCTATTCCTTAATAGCTCCTTGGAATCTCCCACAGTTCTACCCTCCCCCCTGTGTGAGGTCTGTGCCTTTGTCCAGCTTCTATTGCTTCCGGGGCATTTTTCTTTGTACTGTATACTTCAAACAAGAAACATGCATTCCTTTTAAAACCCAGGAGAAACTTTCACTGTTCATGTTTGAACTCCCATCCTTATTTTACATTTGTGTCAACTCTTGGTCATTTCTCATTTGAGGTTGCTGAAGCCTTTGTGTCACCACTGGATTTTAATCCACAACTAGAGCTTATCATATTGGGCCTTAGAGATACAAAGTCAAGTACATGTGAGCATAGAATACAAATGCACAGGCCATTGTGACAGAAATTAGTACTGGAAACTCTCTGAGGGCAGAGCCTCTTTTTCCCCCACAGTGGGTATTTCCATAGTGGTGACTGGAGACGCTCAGCTGCCTTATCCACAGTCTCAGTAAATATTTGTTTAATTGAATCGTTAACCACTGCATGTAAGAACAAGCAGGACCTACATGCCTCGTCTCTTGTGAATAGAATAAAAATAGCCTGTCCTTATTCATCAGATGAACTGATAAAAAGGTTTTGTTCTTTTGCCTAGCAAGAGGGTAATAAAGGGATCATTTAGAAGTCTTTTCAATTCCAGCAGTTCACTGCCACTCAGGTGGATGGGTAACAGCAACAGTTACCACGATACACCAGTTCCTATCGCTTTTGCTTTTTCACCCATGACGACCTGGATGGGCTTCAAAATGTCCAGATCCTGCAGGGGAAGCAGGTATAGCCCACACTTCTGTCTTCACAGACTGGCAGCCCAAGCCCAGCTGAGAGGCTGTGTTGTTGGTGCAATGAGATTGAGCTGCCTCTCACCTTCTGTTGTGGAGTCGTTTCATTATGAGTTGATGAACGCTCTCCTGCAAATTTTCAGTTCCCATGTATGGTCGGTAAGGGAGAGCTAAGTTTTGTTTTAATCTTACCAATAAGAACGGAAAGCTGAAGAAGACAAATTAGCCATTGTTTACATGGTCATCTGTTTAAATTTTCCATTTTCTTTAGAGGAGAGCCAAAAATTCTTGTGACATTTTTAGTGATTCTGATCATCATTGAATAGCCTTCTCCAGCACCTTCCTGTTGTGAAGTCTGTACAAATTAGTTCTGGACCAAAAGGAGCTTGGGGCTTAAGGCAGCAGAAAGGCCCATATTTCTCAATGGGGGGCAATGTTGCCCCCCAGAGGACATTTGGTGATGTCTGGTGAGATGTTTGTTTGTCACATCTGGCGAGAGGTGCTACCAGAATGTAGTAGTTATAGACCAGGGGGCTTATAACCGTCCTATAGTAAATAGAACAGCCTAAAATAAAGAATTATCTGGTCCAAGATTTCAGTAATGCCGAGGCTGAGAAACCCTGATATAGAAATATGGATTTAAATGCACACATGGTTAAAAAAAAGAAGAACAGTGATGGATTAATAAGTGTCTGTGCCACATAGACAAAGATCAGAAAAACCTTGGATAACTGGATGCCAGTCACAATAGCCCCAGGACATAGTTAACTTCCTTTCTTCCCCGATCTGAGCAGTTTTCTGAAGGGGACAGAGTGTAGGTGAGAGATCTGGGCGCTGAGAAATTCTCAGGAAAGCACGTGATGAATGAAAAGCATTCTCATTTTAAACATTGGGGTCTAGTGCTGAATGAAGCGCCTAGGGTTAGGACACAGTTGTTCCCAGCAGACGCTTCACATTGGAAGGCATGGACTCCCTTCTGTGAATGTACAATTCCTTGTGAAGGCCAGAATCAGCTTCAAGCTCCCACTCACAGTCATTTGAAGACCAAGAAGAACCCATTCAGTCAGTTCAGAGAAAGGATTGCGTCACTTCCTGGTGTGTGTTTCAGGTTAAAAATAATCTTTGATCCTTTACAAGAGTACAGAATCTTTTCAAAGAGAATTAGGAAATTGGCGTGAACTTGGAGGCCAGGGTCAAAAAGGAGTAATCATCAAGGGAGAAGTGCCTTGTTGTGTCTTATTTCTGAGTGATGTAAAGAAAGATGGCGGTGAGGGAATTTGCACTGTGGTGGGAAAAGGGGAAGAAGGTGCCTCCAGAGGTGCTGGCATGTTTCGTGTATGCGGTGGGGGGGTCAGGCACCGAAGGCTACTTGATACAGTGGTGGCTGGCTAAGGTGCCTGGGACTATTGGGTAATGGAGTTTTCTTTCATTTTCAGTCTCCGCCAGTCTGCCTTGGCCTCAGATGTTCACAGAATGAGTGTGTAAGCCACACTCCCTATGCCTTCTGGGACATGAAATGAACATGGGAAAAGGCTGACCTTCCGCGGAGCCCTGGGGCCATCCCAGCACGCCAGCGTCACCACAGCACACGGGGACAAGCGCGGACACGCTCCTCACAGCACCTGCTGCACAAGTCACAAGGAATGGGAGGTAAGGCCTGGCCAAACAAAGAAGACTTTCTGAACTGTCAGACTAACTGTAGGTCTCAGCCAGCTGGCAGTCACCTCCTCTTTGCAGAAAGCAAATACCCAGTGGTGCCCTTGTAAACGTACCCTGAATTCTTGTTCTAGTACGTAGATAGTGGCATAAATGATCAAGTGTTGATCACACCTTCCCCCAATGTCCCCCCAGTCTTATTAGTTGGGGTAAGACATAGAGCCCTGGAGGCAACCCCAAAAGACTTCCACTCTCCATCTCAGACCCATGTGATTATGTATGTTGTAAAAAATCAGCACTTGAAAGATTAAGGATTTTTTTTGAGGTCACATCATACCAAAGTCAAAGAAAATCTAAGCATTTGATCTTCCTTTTTGACTGAACTCAAAACCACACTGATTCTGAGAGTGGTTTTAGTACCCAGAAGACACAGTATCCTATGTAATAAGCAAAGCAAAACAGCAAGAGGAACGTGTATTTTTCAGTTCTCTCTAATGCATTGATGGAGTCGAAAGCATTCGGGCTGGGCTTGGGGTTAAGTCCTACCTTACCACATATGTGTTATATGTCAATGAAGACTACACTATTTTTTTTGTTGTTGAGATTCAATTATTTCATCAACAGAGTGGAAATATTCCTTCTTAGGGCAATGATGTGAAACAAATAAGGTTGCATGTATAAGCCGCTGCACGGCGCCTGCACTTGTGTGTTAAATAGTGTTTATTATTTATTATCATAAGTTTTGTGTTCCAAATAAAGTGTATCTATAGATATCTTTCTTCAGTGATCATACCACATTAAATAATTGCTGCAAAACCATATAGTCAACAGCAATGAGCTCAGCAAACTCCAACACACTTACTATTAGCACACACCAGGTAGACTTAAAACTTACCTGCTTGCCATTTCTGTGAGCAGTGGGAAATCAAAGATATACGTGCACACATAGATGGAAGTCAACCGTGGAAAAAATGGGCCGTAAAGAAAATGACCTAATTTGGTCTGAAGGCTAAGCCGGTTTGGTCAGCAGAAGCAGCAGAAGCAGCAGAAGCAGCAGAAGCAGCAGAAGCAGCAGAAGCAGCAGAAAAGCAGAAACAGCAGAAGCAGCAGAAGCAGCAGAAGCAGTAGAAGCAAGAAGTTTGATCCGAACAGCTCCAGGGAGATGCCGGGACGCCAGCCAGTAACTTCTGACCCACAGACAGAAAAGAGACTCTGGGAACTGGAAGGTCTCTTATCACATTTTAATTCAAAAAATGAAATCTTACACTCAAGAGCCAGAATCTATAAATGGAGTAAGATACCAGGAAGAGTAGTTTTCAGGTGATAAATAGCGCATTTGGCAAAGTGCTTTCCATGCGTGGTATCTGTGAAGCATAGAACTCTTTCTGTCTGTTTCTACCAAGCTTATTATTGAAACAGATGGGTGTCTGGGACTTAATGATAATGCTGTGCACTTATGTAATAGTTGAAATACCAGCACACCTAGACATAGAGGAACTGGAAAATGGGGGAAATTATTGACTAATTGATCCATCCATCCATCCATACACACCCCCATCTACCCACCCACCCACCCACCCAAATATCACCCCACCTTCTTACCCATGTACCTATCCACCTCCATCCATTTCTATCTATCCCTTCATTAATCCATCCACTCAAACAACATTACATTAATGCACACTCTTTGCCAGTTCTGGGCCAGAGGTCAAAGCTATCAAGGTCGAAAGGCTCACTATGACTCCTCAAGGATCTCTCAGAGCGCTGAGAGCCTGATGCAGTGAAAAAGGACGTATGTTCAAAACTCAGTGCATTACACCTGAGTTGGGTGTATAGCAGACTTTCAGTAACTACATCATGTGTAGGTGTATGGCCACAGGTGTATAGCAAGAGGTGTACTGCCAGCACTCTCTGCATCGTTTGATATGAGAGTAAGGAGCTCTGCGTCTGACGTCTGGCAGTTCAAGGGGGAATGACTGTACTAAGTAGGAGGCTCTGGTGTCTCTCTAAGCCCAAGTTCCTCTTTTCCAGAGAGAATGACTTCTGTGGCTTGCAGCCTTTAACGGAGCCAGTCTCTCCCCCCCCCCACCCCCACCCCCCCCCTGCCCGCAGGCTGTCTTCACTTATGTGAGGGAGGGCTATTTACTGCGTGCTTCCTCGCTGACGATCCCAGTGGAGAGAACCCAGGAATCATCTTCCTTTAGGCTGCTGAGTGCGCTGGCGCCAAGCCATCCGTGTCTTCTCTCCCTCCATGTTCTGTGTGTGTATGGTGCGGCCAGGGGTCTATTTTAAAAAGAAATACTCAGAAAAGTTAAGAAGTAGCAGGAATGTCATCCTCAGTTCAATATCAAGTTGTGATTTATTGTTCATTCTAGTTTGTATTTTGTGCATTTTGCCAAGGGCTTAGCTGTGCATGCCTTGGCATTTTTGAACTAGAATTTCAAACCACGTGGAAACTATGGTACCATTTTTTTTAAGAAAAACAAGCATAAAAATGGTTCCTGAGTGTGTCTGTTTTAAACATTAGCAAAACTGCAAGTGATTTTCAAAAACTGGGTGCTAGCATAACTTTCACCTACTTGGATTGGGTTTGCAGTTTTTGTGTGAACTGGTGAGACCTAAAATACCATTATGCGTTTATTTTTTATAATTTTCTCGTTTGGATTTGAGAGGTTCTGGAGGTTTGGGATTTGAAAGTAATCATTATAAAACATATCATCATCAATCAAATCACCGAGAATCCGGTGAACATGCTGTTCCATTCCAGGCATAGGAGAGTCATCCCATCAATTCTGATCTGGCCATTGTCACAGAGCAGACAAAGAATCTATCAAATCAACAAGTATTTATCCAAAGCCTATTACGCACTTGTACAGCTCTGGGGTACTATTTGGAAGGGGTGCAAGAAAATGGGGAAGATGTGTAGCAAGTTATGTGAATAAGTCAGGGAAAAACAACCATTGTGTCCTCAAATTGCTAACCCTTGGCATTTACTGTTAGCTCTGAATAGCTGTGTGATTTTAGGCTACAAAGTTAAGATATTATAACTCTTTATATTCTCGATGTGAGATGAGATATGTTGGGGAGATAAAGCCCACCCATTTATTATACTGGTCTGGTATTTTATTTTCACAATTGCTGCTGATTTGGGGAGCGGAGGGGACCCTACAGCATGTTTGCAGAAGAGCACAAAGGCATAGTCAGGGCTTCAAGGGAATTGTTTTCTCCTTGGCATCCCCGCTGTTGAGAGAGCGGGCAGGTAGCGGCAAGGTCCTGCTGGCCAGCTGTGCTAGTTTTAAGGCCCACGGAGCTGACCAGCAGGCAGATAGAGACAGTGATGTTCTGTCCATGTTCCTGGAAACAGGGAAGTGGTGACATTATATAATAGTCTGACTTTAAGAGAAGTCCAGCTCCCTTTCCAATAAACAAAACCACAACTGAGATGCATGAGGGAATTTTCTCCTGTCTGCCAAGTTAAGGAGGCATTTCAAAGGACGTCTGAAGTTCCTAACAGCTTCATTGAGGTATCACTTACACAGCATAAGACTCAGCCCTCACCAGTGCGCAGTGGAGTGAGTCTTCCGTAGTGTGTACCACTGAGCACCCATCACAATAGCTCAGTTTTAGAACACTCAACACCCCGGAAAGTTCGCTCAGGTCCATTTGCTCTCAGTCCTCCCTCCTACGTAGGCCCGGGCAACCTCTCTTCTGTTTTTCGTGTAGAAGTGTTATAAATGTGGAATGACGCCATCTATTATCTTTCATGTCTGGCTTCAGTTGCTTAGCTTACTGTTTTTAAGGTTTATTCATATAAATCATGGAATTCATCAGTAACTCATTCCTTTATTTCTGAGTAGAGTTCCATTATATGGCTAGACTATTTTGCTGGTCTATTCATCAGTTAAAAGACATTTGTAATCTTTTCTGCTTTTTATAATATCCACTCTGTCACAGATATATTTTTTTAAAGATTTATTTATTTATGCATACAAGAGCTGGAGTACAGGCCAGAGGCGTGGGAGGTGAGAGGATCCACCAGAGACAGAGTGGGGAGCAGAACAGGCAGATGGACTGCAATGCACTGCTGAGGGGAGCAGTGGGCGAGGCAGGAGAGGTCTGCTGTGCCATGTGGGTCCCCTCCCTGGCCAGGGATTGAACTTGCGCTGCTGTGCTGCAGATGCTTCACAGCGTGGTACTCAAACTGCCATGTCATCAGGGAGGCCCTGTTACTGATATTTTGAGTAAGACAACATAATCTTGAAATAGTAATTTGACCACTCATGACTTTGAGTTATTTGTGATCTGAATAATGATAATACTCAGAATATTATATTCAAATACTCAAAATATTCAGAATTACTGAAAAATCAGCACTAGTTCTAAAATATTCTATACTAGGTCCATTTAGCATAAAGCACACCGAGAAGGGCAAGTTACCAAGTGGCGATTTTGTCCATTTACGACTTGACCATAGATAGAGGCTTGACATGAACCAGCTGTCCCTCACATCACAGAAATCGTCCAAAGGCATGGTTTCTCCCTTTTCATGTACTTCCTTCTTCTGGCTACCTTGCACTTCATTCATTCACACATGCACTGATTCCCTCATCCCTCTCATCCCACAAATATTTAGCAGACTGTGTGTTCAGGTACAGTGTAGGTGCTATGACAGACATAAAAACGAATCAAAATAAATTATAATGTTGTGACACCAGTGCCCCAAGTTAGGATTTTGAACATCTTCCCTGAGACCCAGAGTAAGAAGTACATCTCAGTTTTAAATACATCACAGAGATAAGAGTTCATAAGATGCTACTTCATAGTACCAGGTGGGATGCGCTATGTCCTTTTCTGTGGAATTAAAATATAGTTAATTACAACCCCCTGAACTGATTTGACAGCTACTAGTGGGGTATCCCACTAAACTACTAACACTGTAGGCTTCAGGAGGAGAGGACGGTGCTTACCACACAGGAGGAACAGGAAACAGGAAAGGGCCTGGACTCGGGCGGACAAGACCTGGAAGTAGGTGTGAGGGCTTCTCTGCCATGTAGACCCGCTCTAAGCACGTGTTGGTCTAGTTTTCACCAGGGCTTGGGCCTCAATCCTTTGAACAGACAACCTGTGTGAGGAGAAGCCTGGGCCTCTGTGGCCGAGCGGAGGCAAGAGGCTGAGAAGAGGGTGGCAAAGGAATTTTCCTTCCTTCTCGACAGCCCAACTTCATAAAACAAATATACCCTCATCTATTCTAGTTTTACTGCCCTTGGATTTGATAACACTTCTTTTAGAGCAGCTGAAACTCACACAAATGGACCAGATCTCACGAGCTCCCTGGAAGAGTAAACACTTGGGCTCCATTTCCCTCTCCTGAATCAATAATTATCTTCGGCTTATTTTTCTTTGTTCTTTGTTCAATTCTTTAAACATTCCTTCTCCAGCCTGTTTTCTCTCAGCTGTCTTTCTGAGGAAATAATAAAATCTGGGCACTGCCATGAAACGGCTCCTTTTATGAAATGCACCTCAATTCTTTGGCTACTTCTATCCTGAGACTGAAGGTGACAGGTACGGCTGTGGAGGTAGCTTTTCGATGGGGAGGGGAAGGATTTTTTTTTTAAAGGATTTCTCAAGTGTTTATTATCAACTTTGCATTTTACATAATTTTCCCCATTCTCAAAATGATCCATGAAGTAGCCACTCTGACCCCCATTTGTAATAGAGAAAATGGGGTTCAAAGAGGCAGCTAATTTATCCAGGATCACAAAGCTATCAAGTGGTACAGCTCTTCCAGACCAGCTCAGGTCCTCTGGCCTTGAAGTCATTGGTATTCACCCAGCACTCATGCAGTGACAGTCTCTGATGTGCGGGCACAACCTCTGTTTTTAGGAGAGCGTGGCACCATAGCACAGTGTGACCTGGAGAGTTTATGGTGACCAACAGTTAGGAGGAGCCCCTCTGGGGGATGAACATGGGATGAGCGGACAACCTGGAGGTTTATTCTGCTGGGAGGGAGGGGCCCTGGGAAGCTTTGGAACAGAGGAGATCCCTTGGGCAGAAGTCAGCGCCCTGAGCAAGAGGCAAGAGGTGATAGGCACCAGGCTCAGGAAGCCTGTGGCACCTGCTGGCTAATTCTCTTCAGGCACCAAAGAATCTGTCTATTCTTGCAGCCATCCTGGAAGAGTGACCCCTTATCACCCATCCAGGATAACTCTTGTAAGGGCCCTAGGCCATTGTGCCTCAGTCCTGCCTTAGCAAACAGCTCTGTCTTCTAGCCTCTCACTGGCTGCTGCAGGATTTGGCCAGAAGCCCGCTTCCTTGGGATTCTGACTCATTAGTGTGTGTGACAGGTTTAACTGCTCCCAACCACAACACATTAGTTCACATTTCCTCACTTGCATCCAGGTGATTCTGGAGCATGTGGTTTCCCTCATATTGGTCCAAGTTCTGGGGTGCCGGCCGCTGTCATCCTGTTGTTACAATGTACTTGTCCCACCCACCCCCCCACCTCTGTTTCCCACATTATTTAACTTAAAACATCTAAAACATCTTGAGTTAAGCCTTCCATATCAGTGGATTCCCATTTCAACATCTTTCTCTAGCTTTATGATTTCTTCCACCCAAGATCAAATCTCGTGCTTCCAGAATGCAGGCTGAGCCTTCACCTTGACCTTGGTGGTTTGTGTTTGGTAGCTCGGCCCTTCCAGCCATGGGTGCTTACTGGTCCACAGGAAAGAGGTGATATGGTGAAGGTACCCCACAATTAGGAAGAATTGGGATATTGAAAGTTAAAAGCAATCACGGAAGAGCTATTCAATCTGGGCCAGTTCTGCCACTGAGAAATAGCATGCTGAGACCCTTTGTTCTGATGGTTTCCCAGCCACAGACAAGTTGCTACAACAGGCCACTGGGAAAAGCTGAGGTTGATGAGTCGGCATGTGGGTCACTGGTTGAGGAGCCTGGAGAAGCTGACTTCACAGTCTCCAGGCCTGGGCTCCTCATCTGTACTATGGGGACAGAATGTGCAGCCTCCTCCCTGGGGACGGATGTCACTGTGGGTGAGCCCACCTGCACCTGATGCAGGCTGGCCCTGCTTGTGCCTTCTTGCCCCTGGCCACCACCCTGTCTTCAGTTGGCTCATCGGTGCCTACCTCCTTCGAGGCAGGTGAGTGCAGTGGCGAGAAGGAGGCCCCTAGCATCAAACTTTCGGGGTTTGAATGTAGCCTCTGTGCACTAGCTGTGGTGACTTGGGGAAGCTGCTGGGGAAGGGCTGCCCCCCAGAAAGTGGACCTGTTGTGAGCGTGAAGTGAGCTGACCTTTACGACCTTGAGTCAGGAGCCACAGCTGGTAGAGGAGGCCTCTGCTCATCTTCCATTTCCTCTAGTGGCTTATTCCTGCTTTCTGATCAAACATCTAGTGCAACTGGGAAGTCAGCTGCAGCAAGATCTGTGATCAGCTTATGTGTGGCTCCCCAGAAAGCCACAGAACATCGTCTCCAGCTTCCACTGCTCTCCCCTGGACACACTCCAAAGGCAGCCAGGCTTTCTGAGCGGGCTACCTCCCATATAGGAAAACAGGTTAAGAAATATTTTGTTTTTATATACAAAATAAAGAAAATAGTTCCTTAAAAATCATCAAGAATATCTATAATAAATTACACAGCAAATCCCCCATCATTAAAATGAGTTCTAATAGTCCAATTGCATTTTATTATCAAAGAAAGTCAATATCATACAATCATAATATTGGAAAAAAATTAAAAAAAAAAGAAAAAGGAAAAAAAAATTTTGCAACTTATTTTCACCTAAAAAAATGTAAAGCCCACCTTTTAAAAAAGCAAAGCCATAAATTTATTTACAAAAAATAATGCAAAAAGGCATCACTTGGTAAAGGCAAATATATGAAATATGGCAATTTCACAGGTTATAACCTATATGCAAAACATGGCCAATATGCAAAAAATAACTGTCTCGCAAGTCTTGCTTAAATTTCCCAAGGCTTGTAGCCTATAGTAAAATGTTTAAGTTTAAAAAATTTTCCTAATAACTTAATTTTAAAATTTGTCTTATAATACAGCTAATTTGGCAGTATGTCATTAAAATGCGTGACAACTAATTACTTTATTTAATAAAAAAGCCAATCATACAACCACCCCCATAAATAATATTCCAACAAACACGTTTTTTGTAACTTTTAAAACTTTAATTATTAAATCAGCCAAAACAAAAAGGAATCCAAAAAAGGTCAACTTTAAAGCCTCTAATTTTTCAAGGCAGTTCCCTTATAACAAGCTTTTGCCTCACAACATAATTAGGTAACCCCCATCATTCTAATAGTCTAATTGCATTTTATTATCAAAGAAAGTCAATATCA
The DNA here is from genome assembly GCA_019455555.1 of Galemys pyrenaicus. Taxonomy (NCBI): domain Eukaryota; kingdom Metazoa; phylum Chordata; class Mammalia; order Eulipotyphla; family Talpidae; genus Galemys; species Galemys pyrenaicus. The sequence goes on along the minus strand of JAGFMF010011658.1, from coordinate 6,468,463 downwards.
TACAATCATAATATTTCCATCAGTAGAAGAAGCAAATTATTCTTTTTTTTTTTAAAGATTTATTTATTTATGCATACAAGAGCTGGGGTACAGGCCAGAGGTGCGGGGGGTGAGAGGATTCACCACAGAGAGCAGGGAGCAGAACAGACAGATCAACGGAAGCACACTGCTGAGGGGAGCAGCGGGCACAACAGGAGAGGTCTGCCATGCCATGTGGGTCCCCTCCCTGGCCGGCAGCAGGGATCGAACTTGTGCTGCAGTGGCTGCGATTTGCTTCGTAGTGTGTTGCTTAACCCACTGCGCCACCAGGGAGGCCCAGAAGCAAATTATTCTAAATGATAATCTCATTACTGCATACGAGGAGGTCAATAAAAGAGAAGCTTCCTCATCCTGACTGTCTAATTAAGAAAGTTGCATCATCAATAAAAACAAACAAACAAACCAAAAAAAACCACATACACCCTTAAAAAAACCACATTTTATTTTTAACTTCTTAAAATTCTTGCAGAATATTCTTGACCTCACAGCTGTCACCTTAGTATATTAATGCACACAACTCACTGACGTTAAATTCGTACACGCTGTTGAGTGGCCTTCACCATCCATCTGTAGAACCCTTTGATCTTGCAAAACTGAAACTGTGCCCATTACACAGCAGCTTCCTAGACCTCTGTCCCCATCCCTGGCAACCACCTTGTACTTTCTGCCTCTGAATTTGACTGTTCTACGTTGTTCATATAAGTGAATCATACAGTAGTTGTTCTTTCATGTCTGGTTTCTTTCACTAGGCACAATGTTTTCAAGGTTTATCCAAATCACAGTAGGTATCAGGATTTCATTCCTTTTTTAAGGCCAAATAATCTTCCATTATATGAATAATTGGATTTTATCTGTTCATCTGTCGATGGATATTTAAGTCACTTCTACTTGTTGCCTGTTGTGAATAGTGCTGCAGTGGGTGTGCAAATATCTTTGAGACCTGGCTTTCAGTTCTTTTGGTATATATCTATAGGCGAGCTATTGATTCATAGGTTCTGGTTTTAATTCTTTGACAAATGGCTCCATTGTTTTCCCCACTCATTGCCACATTTTGCAATCCCACCGCTGGTCCACAAGGACTCCAGTTTCTGCACATTCTTGACAACAGTTGTCATTTTCTGTTTTTCTATTAGCAATCCTAGTGGGTGTGAGGTGATAACTCGTGGTTTTGATTTTCTTGTCTCTGATTAGGAAAGTTGAGCGTCTTTTCATATACTTGTTAACCATTTGTATATCATCTCTGCAGACATTCAAATCTTTTGCTTATTTTAAAAAATCAGGTGATTTGATTTTTGTTGCTATTGAAATGTAAGAATTCTTTACATATTCTGGATATTACTCCTTATGATGTATGATATATGGCACATGATACATGATATATCATATATGATTGGTCATGATTTTTTCCCATCCCACTGGCACCTCTTTCAGGCTCTTGATCGTATCCTTGGACACACAAAAGTTTTAAGTTTGATATGGTCTCATTTTGCTAAATAACCTTATTTTAAAACAAAAGGAAATAAGGTTATTTTTTCTACATGTTATATTCTAAATGAACTTAGATTCTCTGACCAGTGTGACAAAGCAGTAGTAAGATTCACGACAGCTCCATGCTGACATTAATTTTGGAACAGTCAGAAACTGGGGGAGGCAGTGCAGAGGTAAAGCAGGTCTCTGCAGTCTGTTGGATTTTGGACCCAGGTTCACGCTCTCCTAGTTGTGTAGCCTGAATAGTTTAGCCAGTTCTCTAAGTTTTAAACTTTCATCTTTTAAAAAGATATTAACAGCTTTTATAGCACTGTGAGAATTAGATGAGCTCATGTCAGCATGGTGCTTGACAAAGCACCTGCACAAAGTGAGAATGTGCTTAATAAACCAAGGTCATTGCTCGTCTCATCTGGCCTGACCAGTGTTCCCAATGGTGGCAGATAGAAGTTTTCAGAAAAAAGGTCTAGTGACAAATCTACAAAGACATTAGAAAGATCTGAGGCTGACAGCGTTCAAGGAGACGCAGGTGAACAGGTGGATAAATAAGTGGGACATCGGGGATCTGTATGCTGATGGAGGATACAAGCCCACAGAATGTACAACAAAAGGAGGGGACCCCAATGTATATCTCAGTTCATCCACTGTAACATGTACACATTAATGCAGGATGTTAATAATAGGGTACTCTGTTGGGGGGAGAAGGGTTACCTGAGAATTTTCTGCACTTCCTGCTCAAGTTTTTTGTTAACTTAAAACTGCTCTAAAATAATGAAGTCTACTACATAATTTTAAAGTTATGGTAGTAAATCGAATATAACACTCCATCCCACCACACTTCTGTCCATCCTTGGGGTACACAGGTCCTCCAGGTATGCCTGCCTTGAATTTCCTTTGTGGTCTGGCTGTCCACCTCCCCCATTTTATCCTTCACAAGGTTTTCCTCCTAAGGTGCTATGTAATGCACAAGGGTTCCAGTTAATTCTTCCAGACTAGAGAGGACAGGATTGTCCTCTCCTCTGGGTGGCCTCTCCTTTCACAGGGCTTTGTGTGAACAGCCTTTCTTTTTCTTTTTTTTTTTTAAAGATTTATTTATTTATGCATACAAGAGCTGGGTACAGGCCAGAGGTGTAGGGGGTGAGAGAATCCACCAGACAGAGTGGGGAGCAGAACAGGCAGACGGACTGAAACACACTGCTGAGGGGAGCAGCGGGGGAGGCAGGAGAGGTCTGCTGCGCCATGTGGGTCCTCTCCCTGGCCGGTGGCAGGGATTGAACTTGTGCTGCCGTGGCTGTGGTTTGCTTCATAGTGTGTTGCTTAACTCACTGCACCACCAGGGAGGGCCCAACAGCCTTTCAATAGACACCCCATCAGAAGATGAGAAACTGAGGTGAAGAGAGAACAATTTATACCTTATTCTTGCTTTGCCCTTCAAGCGGAACAATGAATCTGTAATGGGTTCTTAATGGGTTCTAATGGTGAAAACATCATCTCTTATCAGCAGCACCATGGGTCCTCAGTAACCTGAGATAATGGCTATGTGGGTCTACCTGGGTGCATTCTAAAGCCTCTCTCACAGTGCTGCTTGCCTTGCCTTTCAAACGTTTGGGCTCTTAAGAGAATACAGTTGCCATTTCCCCTTTTGAACCAAAGAAAAGGAAGGAGAGAGGGTGCAGCTTCTAAGACCAGGGAGCCCGCTGGGCCACATGTCCACACGGGGGTTCTGGGTGCAGCGGTTTGCCTTTGGAACTCAGCGCAGCACACAGCACTGCCTCCCAGCTCACTGTGCCTTTTGAACATTGTGGTTGTACTACCTTAGCAGACAAGCGCATCCAGCTGAAGGCGAAGAACCCAGGGTAGTGCTTCTCAAGCGTGGTGCTTGAGAAGTGGACCAAGTAGAATTTGCGTGGGTGCTTGAGGAGTAGATTGAAGAGCTTGGGACTTTCCCTCTGGGTGCTCAGCGTAGCCGTCACTGTCAACCTACCCCCACATGCCCTTTCTCCAGAGAGGCTTCCCCTCCTCATTCCCCAGTGAGGCAAGGGTCCCTGTGGCGGTGTTTGCTTTATGGGACCAGCTCTGGTCACTGCTGATTGGGCCACAGGAGCTCCGACCTCGGAGCACATGAGCCAAATGAGGGGACAGAGAAGCTGGAATCTACCGGGGGCCCCTGGAGCCCTGAGGTCATGTGAAGATGAGGCTTGGGCATGTGTCAGGGGAAGCCAGCCACTTAGGTTGGGGAATGGGGAGCAGAGGTTAAGCGCCTCACGTGGGGAGGAGCAGACGTGCAGGGAGAGGCATAGACAGGACCCCACTGCCCCAGAGAGGGACAGGGACAGGGTAGCAGCCTGACGCCTCTCTAGGTCCCCAGAGACCTGATGAACTTCCTGCACCAGGATCCCGGGAGTTTGCCTCATAATAACTCTGTTCTTAGTTGTGCCTTTTTTAGGAATCCATATCTATTCCTTGCCACCAAATGCTCTGCATGGAAAGCTCTCTGGGCTGGGTGTCTGTCTGTCCCATCAAAAGCAGACTATTCCTATAATTCAATTCAAAAATGGGCAAAGAACTTTAATAGACATTTCTCCCAAGAAGGCATGCAGAGGACCAAGGCAGCACATGGAACGATGCTGAGTATTGCTGGTCATAGGAAATGCAAATCAAAAGCACAACGAGATGCCTTTCACACCCATTAGGATGGCTATTATCAAAACAGTAGAAGGAAAATGACAAGTGTCATTGATGATGTGGAGAAATGGGCACTCTCATGTGTTGCTGGTGGGCATATAAAATGGTATGGAAAACTGTTTGGCGTTTCCTTGGAAATTAACCATAGAATTGCTATATGATCTAGCCATTCTTCTCTTATGTATAAACCCCAAGCAACTGAAAGCAGGGTCTCAGACAGATGCTTGTAGATGAGTGTTCATTGCAGCATTATTCATAATCACCAAAAGTGGAAACAGCCCAAATGTCTATTGATGGATGAATGTACCAAAAAAATTCATCTAACGGAATATTATTCAGCCTAGGAAAAGAAATGGAATTCTGATCTGTGCTACAACATGAATGAAGCTTGAGAACCTTATGCCTATTGAAAGAAGCCAGGCACGAAAGGACATTGTTCAATTTCTTAAGGGGAGATACCTGGAAGAAGACAAATTCATGGAGATGGAAAGTAGGGGTGGCCAGGGTGTTGGGGGGAAGAAGAGATTATTGTCTGATATGTTAAGAGTCCCTATTTGGGATGAGAGGAGTTCTGGAAAAGGCGAGTGGTGATGCTTATGCAACGTTATCAGTGATTTTAACATTGCCACTGCCTTGTATACTTAAAATAGTACATTTTAAGTTATGGATGTTTTACCACGATAAAAACAAATCAATAACAGGCAGCGGGGAGCAGATTCCTTTCCTTCATTATTTTGTCACGGTCATTGAGTAGATATTGTCACGGTCATCGAGTAGATACAACAAGCCACCTGGTGCTTCCTTATCAGCAGATGTGGGTGAGGATTGGCAACCTGAGAGAAGTGAGTTAGCTTTAGTGGAAGCCAGTGTTTTTCAAAAACAGTTGGAATGAAAGCCTGAAAGTAAAAGCTGTGGACTGATTTTTGACTTAACCAGTAGAGCAACTGCCCTGGAGGACATAGGGTAAAATCTTCTGATACTTCCTGATTATTGGTGCCATATCTTTCCTTACCTTTTAGTAATTTCACCCACCCACACTGAACACAAAGATTCTCCCCAGGTGCTAAAAATAAGTTAGGGAGAATAGTCCACACAGAATTATTTATAGTAATGAAAAGTAGAAAATCTAAATGTTGAAGTTTGGGAGGTAGCTAATTATGGTATTTTCATATGCCAAAATATTACACATCCATTAAAAATCATGTTTCTGAGGATATTTAACCATGTGAAGAAATGCTCACCCTAGAATGGCAATTGAAAAAGCATGGATTTTCATCATGATTCTAATTTTTTTTAGGCCATATCAATATAGAAACCTGATATAAGGAAAAACACTAAAATGCTACCAGTAATTATTTTCACAGCAAAAAATTTTTTTGGTAACTAGGTTTTTTTCTTTAAACTTTTATTTTTTTCTATAAGGCACAGTAAGTTATTTTTTTTTATTAAGCAAAATGAAATGTTATTACCTTTTTAAAAAAGAAAGTGAGGTGACTTGGTTTTTCTGTACAGATGAGTCCAGCAGAGCAGTCCTAGGTCAGTGTTTTGAAGATGCAGAGGCCCATGACCCTTGACTTTTGACTTGGGCCGGGACTCCAGCTATCATATGTGTTGAAAACACTGCTAAGCCTGACTTCTAGCCCATTGTCTCCTTGGAGTCCTCAGCTGGGTGAATTATTTGTCTTTTCGTCAATGGTCAGAAGTGAAATACAGCCACTTGCTTCTTTTGCTAGAATTTATTCTGAATTGAATCATTCACTGTTGTGTTGGTACTTTCTGTAGGTTTCATTATCTATGAGATGTACCTTCTGCTCTGTGTCCACAGACACAGAAAAAGCTTCTACCCCAGGGCCCCATGCTCCAAGGCTTAAGAGTTCCTGATTACTTACTCAAAATGGCAAGTGATTCATGCTTGGAATTCCAGTGCTAGTTTATAAGCTACAGAACAGTTATTTTGGGGAATTTTGAATTCATTTTGGTTTGAGTTTTGCGGAAAGGAGTAGATAACCCTTCCTCCCCAATAAAATTTGTTCCCAACATGCTATTGTATAGAATGCTTAAATGACAAACAAAATAAAAGCTAGTGACGGACTTCCTGGTATTAGCATCACAGGCAGTCTTACAAAAGGAAAATGAAGTCAGAAATTCAATGAAGTGGTATTCTATACTACTTATTATTGCTGTTTTCTTGATGAGCATAGTTCTTAAGGATCTGTGGAAATTTGTTGTATTTGTGTGTTGTAAATGTCAGCCCTGTCATGGCCCAAGATGTTTCCCATTTTGGAATATTTAGAATGTTTAGTATAAGTTATGTATGTTTTGCACTACATAGATAAATGTGTGATTGTGCAAAATTAACTTAACTCAGAGTTATCAACATCTGTAACCATGAGTTGAAATGCTTGCTTGCGGGCCTCCCTGGCGGGCATCTCTGGTGGCACAGTGGGCTAAGCAATGCACTATGAAGCAAACGGCAGCCACTGCAGCTCCAGTTTGATTGCTGCCGCTGGCCAGGGAAGGGACCCACATGGCGCTGCAGACCTCTCCTGCCTGGCACGCTGCTCCCCTCAGCAGTGTGCTTCAGTTGATCTGATCTGTCTGTTCTTTTCCCCACTGTCTCCGATGAATCCTCTCACCTCCGGCAACTCTGGCCTGTATCCAGCTATTGTATGCATAAATAAATAAATCTTTTTTTTTAAGATTTATTTATTTATGCATACAAGAGCTGGGGTACAGGCCAGAGGTGTGGGGGGGTGAGAGGATTCACCACAGAGAGCAGGGAGCA
>JAGFMF010011658.1:6441696-6461269 GCA_019455555.1 Galemys pyrenaicus | reverse complement strand
GTCCCCGCCCTGGCCGGCAGCAGGGATCGAACTCGTGCTGCAGTGGCTGCGTCTGCTTCATAGTGCGTTGCTTAACCCACTGCGCCACCAGGGAGGCCCCTAAATAAATAAATCTTAAAAAAAAAAAGAAATACTTGCTTGCAATGAGTCTGGGGAACATGGTATTTTGGCTTTGTTTTAAAAATAATAATGGCATTTCTTTGCACACTTAAAAAATCATCATATTCTTTGAAGAGTTTGGAAACAAATATCTTTAGCCAAAATGGAAGCAACCACATCATTAAAATGCTTTTCCACTCTGAGAACGGAAACTCTACAAGACTGAAATGGAATATAATCTTACTGGGCTACTCAGAGAGCAAAACCTCAAAAATTAAACTCGAATGCTTGCTAGAAAGAGTAGCCAATGTCATCAAATTCAGTTTCACCAGCACAATGCACCCTTGAGAGTCTTCGTTGACACTGTTGAACATTAAGACTGATTAGACACAATTATGGCTATTGTTGGTCACCATTCTGGCATGACATTAAACTAACAACATGCTTGGGCTGTCATTGTCTCAAGGTCAAGTTCAGACCACACCAGAAAGCTTAGCTGCAGCTGAGTGGGTAACAGGACTCAGTACAAGACCAAGACCAAGACCACTCAGCCACGGTGATCAAACTCTTCCTTTGTAAAAGCATGATTTTTAATCAAAGTGATATTTTATCCATAAGTGGGGAATGAATCTAAATATTAAAAAACCCAAAAGAAAATGATGCCCAGTAGACAGAGGCCATGAAATTCCTCTAACAGGTGGTGTTCTTTCTTCAGAAGGGCTCAGTCAGGAAAGCCCCAAAAGGCACAGAAAATATCTGGCCTTGAAATGACAAGCTCCTTGGCTAATGTTAAATATCCACCCTCAAGGCTGACCAAGGAAGGTAATTACACATGAAATATAGAAATAAGTTAGGGAGAATAGAGTCAAAAACTAGAGTAAAAAACTCTGGAATGTAATCCACCAGTTTATAAATATTAACTGTGTAGTGAACATCTTTCTATGACTTGAGTTCATGCTATTAAAAAATCTTAAGAGTGATGATGGTGTTTAATAAGATAGTATCGATTTATTGACCTTTGTGTGCTGCATCCTCCTCTAAAAATGGGAAGAAATAATTTAGGGAAAGCAGCATATGGATACTGCTTTTAACAATTTCATGAGCTATAATTCTTTTTTTTTTTAAAGAGCTGGGGTCCAGGCCAGAGTCATGGGAGGTGAGAGGATTCACCAGAGACAGAGCGGGGAGCAGAACAGGCAGACTGACTGAAATACACTGCTGAGGGGAGCAGCGGTAGAGGCAAGAGAGGTCTGCTGAGGAAGAACTTTCTCTTTATGGACACAGGTCCTTCTTCTTTTCCCTTCCTAAGAATATTGACAGTGTTTCTAGGTGTGTGTGCACATGTGTATCATTTAAAATTTTAAAAAAATATTTATTTTTATTTATTTATGCATACAAGAATTGGAGTGTTGGCCACAGGTGTGTGTGTATGGCAGGGGGAGGGGTGTGTGTGAGAGAGGATTCTCCAGAGACAGAGTGGGTTGCAGAGCAGGTGGATCTACTGAAATACACACCTGAGGGGAGCAGCAGGCGAGACAGGAGAGGTCTGCTACGCCATGTGGGTCAGCTCCCTGGCCGGGGATCGAATGCATGCCGCAGTGGCTGATGATGGCTTCATAGCACTGAGACTTTAACACCTGTACCACCCGGGAGGCCCCTGCTTGCGTACCACTTTACCTGAAAATAGGTGTGAATTCTCTCCTTAGGTAGGTCCATGTAAAAACTTCTTCAGTGGAAGGAGCTCAGCAGTTTTCAGGAATGGGAATATGTGTTACCTTTGTGGAAATTTTAAGCAAATATTTTTCATTAATTTTAGGATTATACGCTTGTTTCCCCCTGTACATGCCTTTTATTCTTCTACAAATATTTATCTGAAAACTTTGTATCAAGGCTTATTTTCTTGTACATCTTGGCATTCATTTGTTTTATTCATTAATTTATTTACTCGCTCCTTCAAAGCAATTCATTTATTGGAGTCTTTAAGGTGGTAAGAGAGAGGCTGAGAGAGAGAGCTGTTTGATGGGACTGGAGAGGTGGGTAGAGTGAATCTTCTAGGATTCTGCAGATTTGATACTAAGGAATTTGTTTCATTCTGTGTTCATTGGGAAGGTACAGATGGACTCCAAAGAAGGAAATGATAAGATATGTTTCAAGAAGATACCTCGAGTTTTGGAAATACAGGGCCATTGTAACAATCCAGAAAAGAGATGGTGGTGGCTTGGATTAGATGAAGGCAAGGGGGTGGGTGAGGGATATATTTTGGGGTAGCAATAGGAGATGAGAGAGGGAGGTAGATTATCAAGCTTTGCTCCAGGTTTCTGATTCAAGTCATTGGTTAGAAAGTGGTACCTTTCTCTGAAATGAGAAGTAAAGGGGATGATAAGTTTGGAGGGAAAATCACAAGTTCATTTTGGGTACATGAAGTTCAAGATGCTTGCTTATAAGAGATGTAAATGGAGGTGGTAAATGAGCACATCTTGCATGCAGGGAGAGCTCACAGGTGTGGCCCAGGCTGGAGAGACAGTCTCAGGTATTTACAACCTATGGATGATACTCTCCAGTTGTGGGAACACCAACATCCCTTGGGGGAGAGTGTGGAGGGAGGAGAGGAAAGTGCTCAAGGCTAAGTCTTGTGGATAAAGAGGTTGGATAAAGAAAGAGGGTCTTGTCATGGAGACTCTGAAGAAGTAGACTTCGAGTAGATGGCTGGTCAGCAATGGGGCTGTCACAGAAGCCAAGGAAGACGCATGTCTTGAGAGTGAGTCAGGGAGGGAGGTCAAAGTGAAGGTCTTGACCAGGGCAATTTCAGTGGAATGACAGGGTGATAAAAGAAGCTGATGGATTGTGGTAGATTAAAAGGTGAGAGGAGGTGGATCCAGCTGCTTCATGGACAGTTCCTTTCAGAAGTTTGGAAGCTTCTTTTACAATTAGAAATGAGTGCATTTGTTCACTAATGGGGGTGAATGAGTGAGAGATTTCTAGCTCATTGCTTTTATGTTTTAAAATATGTGTGAGGTAAGATTAGCGGTTGAGAATCGGGATGTGGAGAGAGCAGGGAGGGAAAGGTTCGGAATTATTATCTTGCTCAGTTGGAAGATTTAATTACTAGGAGGAATAGGAATCAGGAGTTCAGGCTATGGAGAGGACCATTTGAGATAATTCATGTAAAGTGAAATTACATAATGATTACGAGATGATTTGCAGAGATGCGAAACCCAGGGCTAAGTAGCGGTGACTCTCACAGTGAGACCATTATACTCTTCCCTAATTCTCTTTGCATTAACTACAGAGAAAGACCAGTGTCGAGTGAGCACATGAGGGGAGATACAGCATTTCTCTAATTTCTGCTAATGTCCCTTCTTAGACAAGAGAGGGCAGTCCTCAGGCTTGCAACTTCCGTCTGAAATGACATCACCAGGCATTGAATAGCACTGCCTTGCTCTCGTCTTCCTTACTTTTATATGATTTTTATAGTTCTGTCAAGTGATTTTGGTTTGCTATTTATGTTGGTGATAGGCAACTTCCTTTAAAAATAGAGCTATTTGGGCTTAACAAAAGAACGCTGTGGTAAATAGCAGGAGGGGGAGTTTGGGACGTGAACAAAATGGCATAGGGAAGACAGAGTTGGGAGGCATGCATTCCCTCATCTTGTCCGACCCGATTTTTATTAGGGTAACAGCTTCATCCACCCCTGTATGTTAGTTTCAAAGAGATGAACCTCAAAGTCTCTGAGAAGGGTGGGCAGCTCTGTGTGAGGGGAAGCATACAGAGGGACCCTCACATCCCAGGAACCCCCAAATAGGCCATCCTAGTGGCCACTGCGCATATACACGAGTCAGCGGTTAAGAAGGCCACAGGAGAGAAGAAGGTAGTGGCCTGCATGATGCTGAGCTCTCCCCTCCACTCTCCTACCCAGCTGTTGCCTCCTGTTATGGAAACCCCAACTCCCCCTCTTCACCCCCACCCCAGCCATCTGCCTCCGCCTTCCCTCTGTAGCACTATCGTTCTGCCTATGGGCTGTTCTCGTCGTAGCCTTCAGTATTAGCCACCTGCTCTGTTTGTGAGAGCGACCCTTGAGGACACATTCCCAAGCTGTCCAAACTCAGCCTTTGTGTTTTGTGAGGGTCTGGGCACAGTCATTAGATGAATCAGACGCTGGGAATTCCCATGTGTAGGGTTCCTGTGTCCGATTCCAGTGAGTGTGTGGTGGCTTCTGCAGTTCTCAAAGGCCAGCAGAGTATCTAACAATGCAACTCAACTGTGACATTATCCTCCCAGAGGTAGCATCAGGTTCACAGTTTAAGGACTCAGTCTCCCCAAGTTGCCCTCCACTTCAGGGCTTGGTCGCAAGGCCTGCTCACCACCTGTGTTTCTAACCACCTGGCTGCAAATCAAAGGTTCCCATGACCTTCTCTTCAGGCTTGATTAATTTGCTACAACAGCTCACAGAATGCAGGGAGCCCATTTACTTACGAGATCACGCATTTATTACAAAGGATATTACTCAGGAACAGCCAGCTGGGTGAGATGCCTGGGGAAGGGTTTGCAGCTTCCTTAGTCTTTCCCTAAACCTCAATGAGTTCACCTACCCAGAAGCACTCCAGTGTTGCACCTTTTGGGGCTTTTCTGAGGCCTTCATTCATAGGTATGATGAGCTCATTGATTATGGACAACTGGGCTCAGATCTAGAGCTCTTTCTCCCTTCCCAGAAAGCATTTTGGTTTCCTAGGCAACCAGCCTCCTTCTTCAAGTGTTTTTGGGAAAGTTGCTGTCATTCACATAAAAAGAGACACCATTAACACTCTCAACCTTAGGAAATTCCAAGGCTTTTGGGAGCCAGGAACTGTGGACAGAGACCCAATAGGTAGGAGAAATGTATTTGGTCATCCGAATGAGCATATGTTGTGTATTTCCTACAAATCACATTCTTGTACCCTGTCAGTGGTGCCCTACAGGGGCTTATCATTTCCTAAACTGAAATCGAGTCCTTTCTAGGTACAGGTAGAACTTCTAAGTGCCTAACCACAGATATAGACTTGCTTGCAGCAGAATAGTATCTTGTGGGGTAACCAACTTCCTAGTTTGTCTGGGACTGCCCTAGTTTTAAAACCGAAAAGTCCCACCTACCAGGAATCTCCTCAGTCCTGGCACAGCTGGGATGGATGGCCACCCTCATCTCAGGTGCAGAGACAAGTGTGCATTCAAGGTGATGTTTCTCTTGGACACTGAAGACTGTTTGGACGGTTGTGTCCAGAGAACTGTGTTTTGACAAAGTCAAAGGGTATTAAGTGATTTCCTCATTCTGATTTAGACCACAGTGAAAATATTAAAACTGTGTTGTGTTGTTAGTACAAGTTACGTAATGCTCAAAGAGAAGGGTTTGTTGCATCAGCAGTGGCTTTAAATTGGCTCAGCCAAAAAAACCTGCAAAGACCCATTCTTCAAAGCATGTTTATAAAACCTGCTGTGTTCTGAGTGGAACATAAGCCCCAGTCAGCTTCTTACAGGTGCCACTGATCCCATGGTGCGCCTGTCTGCAAAACAGGCGGCTCTTACCCAAAATATTTGGGATTTGCATGGTGTGTTACCTCAAAGTAGAGCTAGCTGCGCGATCCACAACCCCCAAATGTGTAATTGCTAAACACAATAGAAGTTAATTGCTTATTCATCTATAGACTAAAACAGATGTTACCAATTAACTGGTGACTGTCCTCCAAGTAACGATACAGGGACCCAGGCTTCTCCCGTTTTCAGGTATGTCTGATCGATGACCGCCAGTGTCATTCGTCATGATTATCTGCATCTAGTCAACGGAAGGGTAAAGAACATAGTGTGAACATGCATGGAAGCTTAGGGGAGGGGCACACCGTTGGCTCATAGTGCGTTGGCTACACCTCCTGCCACACCCAGCTCCAAGTCAGTCTGGGAAATGCTGTCTAACTGCTACCCAGTTAGAAGAGGAAATGGATTTGGTGGAAGCTAACATCTTTATAACAACATCTTGTACTTCTTTCACTGTAACCAGAGAAATGTAAACTGAATCAGCAAGAATCCTGGGGTGGCAGACACAGTGGGGTTGCATTCTGACTGTTTCTTTTCCTCTTTCTAAACATTCTCCATCCTCACACGTGAGTCACCACATATTTTTCCCTCCAAAACTGTAGCTCATTTGGGTCACATAAAAATAGTCTATTTCTTAATCTGCCATTTTAAACTCTTTAGGAAAGTTGATGAGGTAATAATTATAAACAAATACTCTTGGAGTCTATCCTGTTGCTGCCATATAACATGCCACCAACTGCCACAAACTTAGTGGCTTCAAACAACACACGTGATTTATGTTAGGGTTCTGGAGATTAGAAGTCCAAAATCAATTTCAGTTGGCAAAAATCATGGTGTTGGCAGAGTTGCGTTCCTCTGAAGGTTCTGGAGAACAATCTGTTTCCTTGTGTTTTCCAGCTCCTAGAGGCACCCCCATTCCTTGGGTCATGACCTCACATCCTGCTGCCCTGTGCTTCCACAAATCAATACAGCCCCATCTTTCTCAGATTCTCCTGCTCCCCCTTATAAGGACCTTAGTGATGATGACTTTGGACCCACTTGGGTAATTCACTATAATCTCCCCATCTGAAGAGCCTTAATTTAGTTGCATGCAAGTCTTTTGCCAGATAGGGTAATATCTGAAAAGGTTCCAAGGCTTAAGCTGAGGATCTCTTCAGGTGCCTGGATAACTATTATTCAGTAGACCACCATATCTTTATGTCTCTACTTTGAGTGATAATCAACAGATCCAAGTGTACAGTAAGCAGAGGAGTAGATATGACAGTATCATTAACCTGACTGGGGTCAGTAGCAATTTGTGGGGCTCCTGGAGGGACTGAATCATCAGGAATTGCAATAGCCACAACATAATGGAATCAGCACCCAGTAGGGAAGGGAATATGAAAATCAGCAAATAAACAATACAACATAAACATTGTGGACATTCATGATGTGTGGGTAGACGTATATCAGAGCTGTGTAAAGCTAAGGGGAGAAAAGGAGAGATACGGTTTTATGGGACCGTATTCTAGATGGATTGAAGATTTCAAAAGCGATCACAGAATTGGCGCAGGGTGGTGAGAATGAGCACTGAGGGCTCCTCATGTTATGTGGGGTGTCATGGCTCAAGCAGAGGGTCTGTCAATACTTTGCTATCTGTTTCATCTCCCAGAGGTTCAAGAAGACATTTTTGGAAACTAGCTGACAGCCTTACCCACAGGGTCCAGTTGGTAAATAAAAGGAAGTTAGTTCCGTGGAAGAAACCTGAGGGAGAAAGAGACCTCAAGGTGTTGTGCACGTGTATGGGTGATTTTTTTGTGGGGGCTGGGGAAAGTGGGGGGAAGATTTTAACTGTTCCAGAAGCCATGCTGTGCATATGACTACATGATCTTCTTTAAACCAGGCAATCATTCTGTGAAGCGGGTAATTACATTACTTCCCTATTGCTATATAACACATAATTCATAATTCCCACATTTATTGACTTTAAATAATAGCAACCTGTTGTTGTCATCCCTCACAAATTCTGGTTTGGGGCCTCTACATGCTCACAGGCAGAATGTACTCAGTGTTGGAATGATCTGGAAGGCTTCTTTGCATCCATATCTGACACCTGGACTGAGAACACTCAAACACTGAGGACCTGGAGGAGATGGTAGCTTCAGGGTAATCAAACTTCTCGCCTGACTCTGAGCTCCAAAGTGGGGTTCCCACATAAATGATAAGCCACTCAGTTCAAATTCATATGTCAGGAAACAGCACATGTCTTTGAGAGTAAGTCTGTCCCATGCAACATTTGGGACCTACTTATATTTTAAAAAATTTTTGTTTTCTGAATTAAAATATAACTGGGTATCATGGGATTTTACTTGTTAAGCCTGGCAGCCCTATTCCCAAGTGTAGGGAGGTCCTGAAAATGTCGGGCAGCGGCTGAATGGTCTTTGATGGCTTCGTCTTAGCAGTTCTTTAGCTGTTTTCTGCCAGCCCAGTTAAGGGTGTCAGCATCTCATGGTAAGCTGTCATGGTGATAGTGCTGAGACCTCACCCTCGGCCAACAGGGAGGCCCAACAACTCATTGTAAGGAAAGTACAAGGGGTAAGGGTGGGGCTATAGTCACTGGTACAGCCATCTTTGTAAGATACAGCCTCTTAAAATTTTAATTTTTTATTAAGGCAACATTGGTTTACCATGCAAAATACAATCTTTAGAATAGCTTCTTTGTACCGGGAGGAAACTTAAGGCATTGAACGAGGAAATTCAGTGATTGGTGTGGTGATATTCCATTAAGTGGTAAGGCTAAGGTCCAAATGGCTGCCTAGTTCCAAAATCCACTTCCATGATGGGCAAGGAGAGGCCATGATGGGCAAGGAGAGGAAACGTTTTATAGTTAAACATAGAACCTAGACTTTAGGGAAGATTTTGGAGGACTTCCCAAGAGTCACCAGAGAGCTTGGCCATATGTCATGATCAGAGGTTTCTGGATGAATGATGGCTCCAGGGGGTTGGGGCGCTCTCAGGAATGCCGTTCTGAATCTGCAGTCTCAAGTGGTCTTGCTGTAGAAGAAAAGGGAAGAGTGCGAGTAACACCCGCGCCGCACAGGAAATCCTCTGATGCTCTCAGCCTTTACCAGAGCAGGAACAAAAACGGGAAGGAAGAGCACTTACCCAAGGACAAATAGAAGTCACTGGTGGAGAATTGTAGGAATAGCAGCAGGAAGTGTTACGCCCCAAATGGTCTGGGGGAGAATGTTCAGGAAAACAAGGAAGGGCTAGTCTTGCTGCTCTGGGTCCATGGGTAATATTTATGGGTCAGAAAAGGAAGAAACTCTCCAAGACAATGACCTTGAAACTAAAACAGTCAGGAATGCAGGAGACAATCAATACGTATTTGTTCAATGCATGAGTAAACGTAGCTTTACTCAATGGATGAGTAAACGTAGCTTTAGGAGGGAAATGAAATTATGCCAGGATTGGTCATAGCTACAGAACCCACAGTTTTTCTTAAATGGGGCTTCTGGTACAGATCTTCTGCCAGGTGGAATGCTAAAAGTATGCACTATAAAGGAAAGAAAAGTAAGCATCAACCCAGTGTATAGAAGGAATAACTGACAATTAAAATAACTTACTGTGCAAACATTAGGACTGCTGTTCCATTGCAGAATTGGTAAAAGAAGTTTTGACTCAGAGGTATCTTTGCTTTGAAAATGTGCAGAACATAGATATTTGTTTTAAAGGATGATTATTTTTAGCATCATTGAAAAATTCTAATTCTGTATGCTCCTGCTGGGAAATAAAATGTTACATCAATATCTTGCTGGAGAGGTAGAGCCAAGTTGGAGTTGCTGAAGGCAGAGCTCCGGGGGACCCAGTGTTGTGTCTCGGCTGCAGCCCCAGAGGACAAGCCAGCAGAGAGGCAGCCTGGTGAGCAAGCTGCACCCGCGCCCGTGCCCTTGCACCAACCTTCCTAGTGAAATGAATACAGTCGTGGCTTCCTCTCCACCTTCTCGGGCCATGTTAACCTGGAAGTAGGCATCAGGGAAGGGAAGTCTAAAAGGTCCAGTGGAGTTGACACAGCGCAAGTCCATCCCAGCTTGTTCTCAGAAGCGCACACTGGCCAGGTGGCTACCTCCCTCACCTTTGTCGTTTTGTACCACAGCCTGCGTCCAAACTATGCTCTTCCAGTCCCCCTGCCAGTTTCTCTATTTTCCATCAACCTTATCGCCTTCTTTTTTTTTTTAAAGGTTTATTTTATTTATGCACACAAGAACTAGGATATAGACCAGAGATGCAGGGGGTGAGAGGATTCACCAGAGACAAAATGGGGAACAACAGACAGATCGACTGAAATACACTGCTGAGGGGAGCAGCGGGTGAGGCAGGAGAGGTCTGCTGCGCCATGTGGGTCAACTCACTGGCCAGGGATCGAACTCGTGCTGCAGTGACTACGGATGCTTCATAGTGCGGTGCTTAACCCCTTGCACCAGCAGAGAGGCCCCCTCACCACCTTCTTATTCACTAGGTCCCTGATTATCCATGTGGGATATATTCACAAGCCCCCAGTGGATGCCTGAAACAGCAATAGTGAAAAACCCTATATATACATACATATATGTGTGTGTATATAGATATATCTGTATATCTATATGGTGTATACACACATATGATGCTTTCTCCTATATATACACACCTATGGCAAAGTTTAACTTACATTAGGCACAATAAGAGATTAATAGTAATAATCAGATTAATGCATACCTAATAGAACAGTCAGAGCACAATGTTATAACAAAATGATGACATTGTGGTCTCTCTCTCACTCTCAAAATATTTTATGGTATATTTTTGGACCATGGCTGACCGTGGACAACGGAAGCCGCAGGTAAGAGGGGACAGCTGTCTACATATCATTAGTCTCATCACATTAGTGTTTGTTGTTCACTCCCCACCAGCAGAATGGAAGCCGCATGAGAGCAGACCTGTGGTTCCACTCTGGCCCGTGAGGGATCCTGAATACCTCGAAAGCCCTGTTGCACAGCGGGCCCTTGGTAGACCCTGTTAGCGGAGATAAGGAGCTGCGCAGAGTGTCAGAGATGCGTCTAGAAAAGGCAGCAGTGGCCAGGGAAAGTAGCAGGAATTTTATTTTAAATGTGGTGAGAACCTTTGGGAGGTCTTCAGCAGAGGATTCGTGAGTTCCGTTTGGTATTTTGAAAGATCACAGTGACAGCCTGTGGGCGTGAGGGGATGGGCTGAGGGATGTGGGAGAAGGGTGAGTCCTGAAGCAGGAAGACCAGGCAGGAAGCGGTAGCCGTTGTCCAGCTGGAGGCCAGTGACTTGGACGCTGGTGGCTGCAGAGAAGTGGAGGCAAGATAGTGGTCAGATGCTGGATACAGTTCCACAGCAGAGATGTCAGCACTGGCCAGCTGGTTGGCTGGAGAGATGAGGGCAGTGCGGGCTTTTACCGTGATCACTGAATGGTAGGGCCATGACAGAGATTTGAGGACTGAAACTAAGATTTTCTCTTATTCATTCAACACGTTTTAACTGAATCCCTACTCTCCTGGGCACTGTGCTAAGTTTGGGGGCATAACAGTGAACAAACAGAACAAAAAAATCCTTGTTCTCAGAGAGTTTGTAGCCTAATGGGAAGAGAAAACAATGAGTAAGGAGGTCAGTAAGTTCAAGTTGTGAGAGGAGATAGAGAAAGGGAGGGAGGGGGGTTTGGAGGGAGGTCATGACTTATTTGTAAGGGGGTCAAAGGAGGCCTCTTTAACAAGGGACCTTTAACAAGAACTTGAAAGAGGTGAGAGAAGATGCTGTGACAACACCAGGTGAAAGAACTTTCGAGGTCCATGGAGCCTGTCTACCATGTTTGAGAAACCACAAAGAGACCAGGATGGCAGAGGGAGAGTGAGAGAGGACAGGGAAATGATGGATGTCGATAAGACCATTTTATGGATCTGTAGTTGGCATGACATGAGAAGCCACTGGAATCAGAGGAATGAACTGAGCTACCAACCTTTTGAGAGGTTTGAGCCACCCACTAGACAGCTAGTGGAGATGTCATGGAGGAAATGGGGCGTGAGTCTGGGACTCCAGAAGAAACCTCGGCTGGATTGGGGTGCTGCGAGTGTGCAATAGTATTTAGTGCTATGGGACTAGACACGCTCAGCCAGGGAAATACAGATAAAGAGCGAAGAGAAGGCAACACAAATCCCAGAAGAAGGCTCATGCATGGAGACTCAGGCCAGCTTCCTGGTTCTGTTTCTCTCACATCGATGGATGTTCCCTGTGCTGGGGACAATGTTGATGCGATTCCTGCGCAGTTCTCTGGAGTTTTATCATAAAAGAAATTTACAAATCCAAAATGTATATTAGATGCGTGTGCACACTCTGTTCCTCTGGAAGAAGTTTAGGTGGTGTCAGGTGGGCAGATGCGGCAAGAAGCAGCCGTAGCTGTAGGTGCTACCTACCCTTTGCTCCTGGCTCACAGGCTGCTGTTGGCAGGGGCCAGTGCTTTACATAACAAGGCCACTTAAGGTCACAGTTTGCTTGAAGCTTTTGCTCAGAATTACTCTTCCCTGTCCACAGACGGTCAGACGCTGGCGGTCGTATTCTGTTTACCCAGCTCTCAAGGATGAAATGGGGTGAGGCGAGCACTCATTTGCCATGTCTGCCAATTTCTATGGTGTAAATACGCTCAGCACAACATAGAATGTGTTATCGAAGGGTTGACAACTGGGTCTCAAAATTCCTACAATTTCCCTCAAGGTAGAGCAGCTGGCTCTACAGAGTACCAACTCTTCTCTCTTCCTAGGTTATACTCTTGGGTTTCTCAAACTTTCTCCACTCCCAGGATCCATGCCTACAGTTCCCACTGTAGATGAGTGAGTGCTCGGTGTGATGGCATTTGCTTCTGGAATCAGGCTTCATGCTTGTCATGGGCACTTTTAGCCGTGGCCCCAAGAAAACATCAGCAAGGGTTCCGTGCCTTGAGCTGGAATGCTTCTTACCGCAGGGAACTGTTCTGGCTTGGGGTGGGCCAGGTATCCATGTGTGTGTGAGACTCAGTGTGCCTTCTTCACAATTTTGGGAACCCCTGAACTGGGTGCTGGGAATACCACAAATCTGTCCTCCAGGGTCTTATAGGAGTCAAGAAAAGTGCAAAGAATACCTAGAAAGCTTATGATTATTTTAAAAGTTTGTATTATTTTCTGAGTCAGCAGACAATCCATGCAAAATGTGAGCTACAGATGGCAGCTGCCACAGGAGTTCACACGGACCTGCTCCAGCGGCCTTCACAGAGGGGCTGGGGCCGGCGTCTGTGCTGGTACCTAGCGCCTTGCAAAGCTTGGGCCGCGATTCCATTTGCTTTTCTCACTTCCATTTACCACTTTACAGCAAAGGAAATGCCATTCCCCTAAGCACTTCAACCATCCGCAAAGCGCCATGGACCCTAGGTTCGTGATGGGAACACATACAAGATATATTTACTCATTTAAATCGATGCCCCACTCTCCTCACTCCTACCCCAAAATTTCATCCCCTTTCTGAAATCATATGTGAAAATGCAGCCTCCATGGGACTTGTTGCTGCTTAGGGGTGGGAAAGGGAACTCGCCCTTTCTCCCATATGTATATTGTGTTTGGAGAAATGAGTCAAGCTCGGTTTGTCAGTGAGCGCGGTCCCTGCTGGCTGCACAGTCTCTTGCAGCTCACCTGGCAGGAGGCTTTCAGGTGTGGCTGAGAGCACAAAGTGCCTCCACCTCCAGGTCTCCAGGACAGAGACATTCCGTGGTGAGCAGCCGACACAAATGCCCACCATCGCCCTCGGTGTAGACGTGATGGTGACTTGGGCAACGCACACAAAGCAGAGGATAAGCAGACAGAAGCTGTTCTCTTGGCGACATTTGTGCTGCATTCTTTCTCGCCCCTGCTGTGCATTGCGACACTCAGGCCTGTGGCTCTGGAGCCAAGTGCCTGATTGGGAGCCCCAGGAGGCGGCGAATACAAATTAATCTTTGGGCCCCTCAGTTCCTCTGAAGCACACCACTTGCTAAATTCTGACTGTTGAGCCAAGAGCAGCAATTTTCCACAGCTCAAGTCTGGAAAAGTCTATGAAACCACAGAGGTCAGCAAAGCAAAAGTGGTGTTTCGCTATTTTGCATGGTGCACCAGCGGAACAACTCCAAAATTCCAGATGTGCTATAGCTGGAGAAAGAGTGTGTGTCCCAAATCCAGCATGATGCTCCACGGCTTCAGAAGGAGACTGCTGGAGGCGTCTAAAATGGACCATTTTTGACTACCTTCTCTTTGGCTCTTTTCTCTTTTTTTAAATCTTTTCTGAACCTCTGGGCATGCTTAACTGGAAAGAAATAAAGAGAAGAAAGACCTGTGACCTGTTGTTTTCCTTTCCCAATATTTTTGTCAAGTGACTCATGATCAAAAAAGTCAATTTCAATTCTGCAGAACAGAAAAACCAGAATTTATAGACAACGATTGGAAACAAAGGGACCATCTGTTTTTTAAGTATCTTTTTTTCTCTGAAACTATTCTCTAAATTCTAAGACGCCCATCCCAACTGCACTGCTGTGGTTCTCCCATTGCTCCATACAGTCATGGAGCTCACTTTGGTGGCTTTCTTCACAAAGACCCCTCTTCCCTGACTGGGTGGGCTGTGCCACAAGACCTGGGGTGAGGGGACATCTGTGTCATACGCAGGGCTGGCTTTGTTATGATGGGAGCAGGCCCCATGGCCGGGGAGGTCATCCAACCCTGGTTATTCTGGCTCACTCATCATCTTTTAGTGACAGTTTTCACTTTTGTCCAGCCATCTCCAGGGAGGTTTTACAACATTGTTACGAAACTCAGTCATGAGCTGGTAACTTCCATAGACTGAAGATTTCCTCGCCCAAAAACTAGAGGTGTCTCCAGCAATGTAACCAAGTGACAACGAGTTGCCTTTGGTGCCTCCTTCCTTCAGTGCTGTGCTTTCTGGCTCTTGGCCCCACCTCACGTTCACGAAGCCTCCCACATTCCTGCCTCCATGGTTTCCCTAGGTCCTGAAGCCGCCTGTTTCTTCTCACCAGGTTGGGCTTCATTGACTTACTTAGACTTTCTTGCTGAGAAGCTTACCTTCTTGAATCCTTCTGCCCCTCTCTCATCACTCAGATGTGACTACAGGTCCCTTTCCACAAGACACCCTCTCCCAAGGTTGTGACAGTCGCCAGACCTTCCTGGGGGCTCTGGGTTTCCAGAAGCCAAGGGAAAGTCTTCGTGTTCTTATCCAATGTCCTCTCCACTTCTGTGTCTGTCTCTCTTCAGGGGTTGGTGGCCAGAGCTAGGACGCTACGTTCATAGAGGGTGACTGGAGAAGAGGTGAGGAAGGAGCTGGAGCCCAGAGGGAGGTCAAGGCTAGGGTCTCAGAACAGCTCCAGGAGCTGCAGATGCCTGTTTTGTGACTTAGGCACAGTGTGATCTGCAAGAATTAGCTGTGGGGGCTGGGAGGGCACCACAAAAGCCATGGATGGTGTGATTGTGGCTCTCAGCAGTTGTGTTCTCAGTACTGTGGTCAAGCAGAGAGACTAAGAACATGTTCTAGAAGAATGATCTTGCAGGGCCAGCTCAGTGCCAAGGAGCCAAGAAGCAGGGTAAGGTGGCTGTATGGAGCAGAAGCCTATGCCCATGAAATTGGCAGCAAGAGAAACCCCTCGACTTCCTTCTACTTTAGATTCTATTTAAAAATTCCACATGCCTTACTTTCATTTCTTCTAGAAACCTCTGCTGTGCTTCCCTTTCTATTTTTTAAAAAATAATTACAAGATCACTGATTAGTGACAAGCCACCTAACACTTCAGTTCTGACCCACATGTGGTCTAGACTAGAACTCAAATTCTGACCTGTGCTTGTATAACCTGCGAAACTTGTTAAAATGCAAATTTTGACTCAGATGCTTCAGGGGAAACCTGAGAGTCTGCATTTCTGATGGGCTTCTGGGCATACTGAAGCCTTTGTTCTGTGGAACACTCTTTGAGTGGCAAGACTGGTTGATCTTCTGGGTTCTACTATTACCTTTTGCACAGTTCTGAGTCAGGGTGGAAGGGTCAAGGACACCTGGAGCACCAATGACAAGGTCAAGAAGTCTGAGGGACCGAGAGAGAGACAGCATTTCTATTCCCTCCTCTCAAGGTTAGAGTTCATGCTTCTGTAATGGAGCTGAGCTGCTGATGTTCATTCTCCTAGAATGTTCTTATCCATCGAGGATGGAGTCACTTCTCCAAACCCTTTCCAGTTAATAAAAAGAGCAGTTCTGAGTACTGAAATAGTATTTCTTGAACCAAAGTTCTGTGGCCGTGGCTTAGGGAAGGAATGACTCTTTTTATATTGCACAGTGGTAATATGATTTATGGAGGGGCTGCCTGTTACCTTGTTTATCTCCATAACAAATCTGCAAGAAGTGTTTCTTACTCTCACTTTCAGCAGAGGAAACCCAGGCTTGGAGAATAGTCAGGTCACATGTCCAAGGTCATGCAGCCGATCATTTGCAGAGCTGGTAGCACGGGCTGCCTTCCTCCACCATGTCTGTCGTTCAATGATGTGGTCATTTGAGAAGTTCGGGGCTCTCAGACCCTGAACTCCATTATTTCTGACCCTGCGACCAGACAGAGTGACCTTAAATTACTAAACACAGGAGATGGGAAAAGGTCATTAAATACCAAGCAAAGTGTTTACATAGCCCAGTTGACTTGCTCTAATGAT
The DNA here is from genome assembly GCA_019455555.1 of Galemys pyrenaicus. Classification (NCBI taxonomy): domain Eukaryota; kingdom Metazoa; phylum Chordata; class Mammalia; order Eulipotyphla; family Talpidae; genus Galemys; species Galemys pyrenaicus. The sequence goes on along the minus strand of JAGFMF010011658.1, from coordinate 6,444,875 downwards.
GTTTTTTGAATTTTCAAGGGTAAGTAACATCTACATAACTTTTATGGGAGATGTTTATGAAGCAATTATTCTACATTTGGCCAAGTTAATGTTCACACACACACAAAATCAGATATTCTAGACCTCAGCAAGTAAACTACCTACATGCCCTGTCTGGAAAAATTTGCATGAAGAAAAAGTTCAGTTGACTTTTTCATATTTCAAGACAATATAACTTAGCAAGACGAATAATTTGAGAGTGAGAGAGATACAATAGAAACCTACAGGTGTTAAACTATGAGGACATTTCATGTAAACATCTCTCAATATTTACTGCCTTTGTGAATATAAAACTGAATTTGAATATCCAAATAATTACTGAAAGAGAAGATACATATTGTTAGTAATAATAATGTAAGCCCAAAATTCTGTATTATGTAATGATATAAGAAAATGGTTGAAAGGAGAAAGTAAGCAGTAATAAATTAAATATTATGTCTTACGTAAATGAAAGGCAGTAGGTACTATTTCATCCTTGCTGTTGATAATTAGATAAAATGATTTAAAATTAACTAGTAGCATGGTGAAGAGAGGATTATTATATTTAGTCCAAATTATTAGGAAGGGGAAAAAAAACAGATCAGAAAAAATACCTCAAAATGCACATGGGTAACTCTAAACTACAATTTTATGTCCTTCTTTTTGTTTTTCCCTCAATATTTATATTAACATGAACTACTTTACAATACATAAATAAAATCTATAAAGTTATTATAAGAAAAATTGGTTCCTTTTTAAAACCACACATACATCCAATAAACAAACTTTATACAGTTCTTTATGTAAATTGGATAGCCAAGCTAACTGGATTTTTTTCCTTCTTAGTCATCTGTATGTAGTCCCAGTATGAAATCTCTCTGTTTCAAAGTCTGGGATGTGGCAATGAATAATTGATAGCTCCGGAACTGTCTGTGAATGTGTGAAGTGACTTTTGCTCTTGCAATTAGCATCAGATGAAGGGAAGACTCAGTGAGAGAGGTGTCATAATCGACCTTGAGAACTGCAATCACTAAACCAGCTACACAAACCTTTCTCCTTTAAGCAGAAAATATTTTAAAATTATTATTTTAATATTCATTACCACTGTCACCATCACTTCTATCATTGCCATCACCATCACCACCACCACCATCACCACCACCATCATCATCATCATCACCATCACCACCACCACCACCACCATCATCACCATCATCACCACCACCACCACCACCACCACCACCACCACCACCATCATCATCACCACCATCACCACCACCATCATCATCATCATCACCATCACCACCACCACCATCATCACTACGACCATCATCATCATCATCACCATCACCACCACCACCACCACCACCACCACCATCATCACCATCATCACCACCACCACCACCATCATCACCATCATCACCACCACCATCATCACTACGACCATCGTCATCATCACCACCACCATCACTATCATCATCATCACCGCCACCATCACCACCACCACCACCACCATCATCATCACCACCACCACCATCATCATCATCATCACCATCATCATCACCATCACCATCACTATCATCATCATCACCACCACCATCACCACCACCACCATCATCATCATCATCATCATCACCATCACCACCATCATCATCACCATCACCACCATCATCACCACCACCACCATCACCGTCATCACCACCACCATCACAACCACCATCATCACTGTCTTCATAACTTCCTTCATTGAGCACCTATCATGTGTCAGTTCAGATACCAGTATCTTACACACCTCATCTTAAGACAATTCTTACTTAGTTCTGCAAGATTAAAAATTCTGTCTTCTTATATCTGCTTGTTTGATAACTGGTGACTCAGCATGACTTACAGTGATTTTTAAAATTTATATAATATTTATTTCAATAATAAATAGAACAGATACTATAGACTTTTGGAGATGAGAAGAAAGAAAATATCTAATTCCAGGGTTCTCACATTGCTGTATAACATAGTAAGTAACTATTACTGAGGTTCATTCACTCATTCTCTAGGTTGTTGAACAAATAAAAAACATCTTATTGGCAGATGCTACAACCCTAGGAATTGGAAGGTCTGCACAGATCAAAAGGCAACTCCTAGGACAATTTTAGGAGAGGAAATAAGATAAGGATTACTAACTGCAAAATAAGTCCAAAAGCTCACATATGCTAATAAAACAAATGTCCGATGCTGACAGTTTAAAGGAGAAGCTACCAGTTGGAGGTGATGGCTGGTTAAGGGAGGACTTCAAGAAATAACCTTGTGCATGTGTTGAACTGAGCAGCTACTCAGTAGATGGAGGGAATGAACCATGGGGTCGGGGGTTTGCAGGGCACTAGAAGGGATTTGCAAGGACTCTTAGCTGGTTAGAGTAGGATGTGCAGGGGAGCTGGGAATGACTGGTCTAGGAGGGCCCTACATGACTCATCAAACCTTATTTAAAAAGTGCGGGGGACAGGCTGTGGGGGAGGAAATCACGACACGGGGAGAGCCGCCTGTCCATATACGGTGGCCGGGAATGGAAGCGAGAGACATCAAGAGGGTAGACCCGAGGCTGGCCGAGTGTGGGGCACAGCATGAGAAACCCGCCTGCAATTCAAGCCTTTGGTGACCTAGAAGGCCTGCCACCCAGGTCCCCCTTACCTTCGGAACTTGTTTCCTTCTTGCACCCCCGGCCCACTCTGCAGCCACCAGTGACATTGTGGTTTCTGTGAACTCTCCAGCGGGAACGTACTCAGCCATGAGCAACTTGATCTTGGCTTAGAAATTCCTCCCAAATTGTTTGCATTCACTCCCCAAATATTCCTGCTCTCCCCCTTCAGGTCTTTGCCCCTGTCAACTTCTTGTTGAGACCCCCACCCCCAACCAGCTCTCTCTTACAATCCTGTGCCTCTGTCTTGCCACATTTTTCTCCATAGTGAATGTCACTTTGTAACACACCATATATTTTACTTATTGGTTGTGTTTTGTTGTGAGACTGTCCTCACCAGAATGTCAGCCGCTTACCTGCCTGATCTCCTCCCTCCCTCCTTCCCTCCTTCCCTCCTTCCCTCCTTCCCTCCTTCCCTCCTTCCCTCCTTCCCTCCTTCCCTCCTTCCCTCCTTCCCTCCTTCCCTCCTTCC
>JAGFMF010011658.1:6403770-6440759 GCA_019455555.1 Galemys pyrenaicus | reverse complement strand
CCCCCCTCCCTCCCTCCTCCCTCCCCCCTTCCTTCATTTCTTTCCTTCTCCTCCTTTTTCCTTCTTTCTCTCACTCAACAAATGCCTTTTAGCAGCTACATTATTTTCCAAAAGGACACCGAACAGTTGATCTTCCATTATCAATAAAAGTAGATGCTTTTATAGTATCAAGTCATCAAATTGCTTGAGCATTAAGTTGCCTGGAACTATATTAAGTCAGTGATATGTAGTCCATTAGCTGTACTGCGCTCTTAGCCTCCCTGGGAGAAGAAGAAACAGCATAAATGAGGTTTCTTCTATCCTAAGCAGCAAATAAACGGAGGCCTTTGAAGAAACCACCTACGTGAAGTCCTGGAGCTGTAATTACTCGACCCTCCAATTTGGCTAACAGAAGTTTTCTTACAATACAATCATCTCCCAAATAATGGTCTTCCTGGGTAGGAGGCAGGGAGACTGGGGGTTTATGGATCCAAGACAAAGACGGTGCTGATTTGGACACTAGAATAACCGCTTATGAAGGCAATTCCCAGTGTTCATCTTGGCTGGGGTCAGGCATTGTTTTTGGCTGCTGTGAGGTCAGCCTTAACCTTTCTGTATTTGCCTGGAGTGCAATGAATTTGCTAACTTCTCAGAAAAGTGAAAGGACACAATGATTTAAGTTGCTTCTAGTCCCCTCTGGCTTTTGTGAAGAAATAAAATTCTATATTAAAAAAAATCCAGAGCTGCATAGCTATGTAGCCAAGTGGATATCCGTCCCAGAGGAGATAGAGACCCGTGAACGGCAAAAGGACCCACGAGGTCATCATTTCAGTCATGAAGGCAATGGATGCAGAGTGGCCCCGCGGCCCATATGGCTCACCTGGCAGCAGCAGAGGTAAAAGTAGACCTCCTCTCCGTCCTCCCACCTGCTCCCCACAGGTGCCAATCCACCTGTGTCCTCCACTTCTCCTTCCCAGGATTCTGTAGGGCTACCACACCTGCCCAGGACTCCTCTCTCCACCACAGAGGTCTTTTGTTTCGTTTTGTTTCAGTTAATGAAAGGAAAGCAGTTCTTTCCTGGAATATTTATTTAGGAACTGGGTTTAAGTGGCCACCCCTGATAACCATTAGCATTTTCTAATTAAAGAGCCATAAAAATAAAAACAAGATTCATAGATGCTCTCTTAGGTTTGCAAACTTTAATCTTATTTGAAGGGCAGAAAGAATTAGAGAAGCTTCCTATGTAAAGAACACCTTTCTAAAAAAGGAGAAAGTTCTCTCACTGTTCTCACTGCTGTTTCCAAATCTCACTCTAGAGCATTTAATGGCTGGGACCTGATTCTCATCCAGAATCCTGAGGGGGAGGCTGACAGGGAGGTGTAGATTTTCATTTTTCAGCCTTTGCATCACAGACCCTAGGAAGGGTCCGAATGGGTTCTGGGCGTTGGTTCACCATGACCCCAGCTCAAGCAACAAGAGTCAGGCCTTTGGTTTGGCCAAAGAGCAGAAGAGAAGCTTGCTGTTTCTTGTGGATGTGAACATGGGAAGAGGTGGACTTAGCTGCTGGATGCCGTCTTGACATCATATAATGTCTGAGGCTGGAGCCAGTGCATCTGTAGTGGAGAACAAAGCCAATCTGGAAGATCTAGAAAGACCTGACCTTGATCATGCTCCTTGTAGGCCTGGAGGCAACTTACTCAAGGTCCCATACAGTGCAGGGTGGACCTGGATCTAGAATGTCAGCCACGTGACCCCCAGGACAGGGCTTCCCCATCCTGGGGTCCTTGGCCTCCCCTTAGAGCCCACTCCCTTCTGTCACCCAGCAGCACTCCTCCAGGTGGCCTTGGGCTCCATAGCCCTTGTTCATGAAAGGACATGGCCGGTCTGACCCTCTGGGCAAAGCAGAGCTGCCCACGAAAGGGTCTCAGCAGCAAAGCATTGGAGCGCCTTTCCCGGCAGAGCTGGAGGAGCCTGGGTGAGTGTGAATAACTCATAACTGGAGTGGCGAGTGAGGAGCTCAGAGCTGGCTTTGAAAACACCCCAGGGGCTCTCTCCAAACTGGCACACTGAAATGCAGCCACACCGGTTCAGGCTATTTTAAGCTTTGGAAACCAAGGGAGGTGAGGCGGGTGAACAGGCAGACTCTGAGGGCAGATGGGTTCCAGGCCAGCTTTCTCGGGCAGCCAAGGTCACTTTGGGCCCGACCCTGTCACCTGTGTCCTTGCTTCCCTCCTCCCTCTCTCTGGAAGGATGGGAAGGATGGAGCGTTCCAATCTCAGAGGGAAGGAGCTGAAAAGGCCTAACAGTGAGGAAGGGGTGGGCGGCGGTGGGCAGTGCCCCTCAGACAGGAAGGTGGCACAGGTGTGAGACCTGAGTGCTCTCCTCCCCCACACTGACTTACTGACACTGTCTTTAATCCTCCCCCTCCACACTTGGACGTGATAAAAACTGTTATCTCCATTTGTCACAGGAAGAAACAGAGGCTCGGACCACCCCCTTGTCCGAGGTGACAGCAGAACTGGGGCTGGAGCTGGGCAGCTCTGTGTCCCTAATTTCCATGCCCTCGGGTCCAACAATCCTTAGTTATCCTTACCCACACAGCTGTGGCTTTCTGTTCCTCTCAGCAGCTCTGGAGCCCCCTATTCTGTAAGCCCCATTTTTCAAGTAGGGAAACGGAAGCTCAAAGAGCTAAAGAGATCCGCCGGAGGACACACAGGGACCCACGGGCCGGTGTGAGTGGTGATGACCTGGTCTTCTCGCTCCATGGCCAGGCCCTTCCGCAGCCTTCAGTTCTCTGAAACAGTCTTCCTGGCCTCAGGGGAGACCTTTAATCCCTCCTGGTTATCATCATTCCTCCTTAACCTGAGGAAACAAGGTCCTAAAAGACTGGGTGACTTGCCCAAGGTCACCAGCTAATGGCTAGATCTGTTCGGCCCACACTCTGCACGCTCAGCGGCTGCGTTAAGCAAACACTCATTTCCCTCCTGATGTGACACTTTCAGGGATGTTTATCCACATTTTTAGCTCATCTGCATCTGCCGGTGACTTAGGCCACTTTGGCTTGAGGTTGTTTTGTCAGATTGCCGTGTGCTCTGGTGAGCGCTTAATGGAGCACCAAAAGGAAGTTCCAAGATCGCGACGGAGACTTCCAGTAAGTGCGCTGTTTCTGTCCGGTGTTGACACGCGTTCGCGTCCTCTTTTGCCACTGAAGCCGTCAGCGGAGCGCCGCTGAAACACGGTGACAGCGACGAAGTGTTTTGGGTTTTGCTTACAAACACCTGCTGGAAGGTGGGGGTGGGCCTGGCAGCATGAGCATGGGGGAGCCGGAAAGCCTAGAACCTGGGCGCCAGTGGGCATCCAACACAATCTGGCTTTTCTTGGGTATTTTACACGAGCCACTCTTTTTCAGTTTTGTTCTTAATTGGGGTAAAGTAGATGACACCGTTCCAAAGAGTATCACAAGTCTGGCAGAAAGCCGTATTTTAATTCCTTGATTATTCCTCCCTCTTTGACACCAACACACATTCATCAGACTGCTCTGTGCCGAGCGTACCAAGCCAGGTATCCAGAATCCAGAAACGGCTCAAACCAGGCCCCTGTCTTCCAGCGTCTAGTGAGAGGGACGCACACGCTGCCAGTGTGTGACCATGTCGGTGTCAGGACAAAGCACGTGGCCAGGAGCTCTTCCTTGGAGGGAGAAGTGTGGGTGCCTGAGCCGCCTGGGGGCCTGGAGGCAGCGCTGGGGCCAGGTGGGGGCATTTCAAGCAAAGGGCGGGGCTGTCTGAAGTCCTGCCGCTGCAGTGAGCGGCCTCAGGGATGGCCGGTTGCAGTGGCAACAGGGAGACTGTTGGGAGGGAGGGACGAAGTTGGAGAGCTTGGCAGGTTTGGTTTTGAAGAGCCCTGCATTTTATGGAAAGGAATTTAAGTTGTCTCCTGGAGGCCACCGAGAGCTATTGAAGAGGTTGAGCAGGAATGCGACATGACGGGATTTCTATTTTAGAAAGCTCACTCTGACTTCCTCGGGAGGATGGACTGGATGACTCGTGAGCCCAGCAATGTAGAGGCCATTTAGGGCAGGATGTCATGACCAGAGGCCTGAGGCCTCACCGAGTGTCTGCAAGACCCAGAGGGCAGAGGTGGAGACGAGAGGATGCACAAAGCGAAGCGATGTAGAAAGCAGTGAAGAGTGAACGCTTTTTTTTCCAACTGGGTGTTCGGGAGATTGAGATACTAAGAAGGGGGGAATTTTTTTTTAGAAATTAAAATACTGTAAATAATTATAGTATACATGGAGTTAGGGAAATGGGGAGGAAGGAAGGAAGGAAGGAAGGAAGGAAGGAAGGAAGGAAGGAAGGAAGGAAGGAAGGAAGGAAGGAAGGAAGGAAGGAAAGGAAGGAAGGAAGGAAGGAAGGAAGGAAGGAAGGAAGGAAGGAAGGAAGGAAGGAAGGAAGGAAGGAAGGAAGGAAGGAAGGAAGGAAGGAAGGAAGGAAGGAAGGAAGGAAGGAAGGAAGGAAGGAAGGAAGGAAGGAAAGGAAGGAAGGAAGGAAGGAGAGAGAAGCAATCCCATCGTCATCGCACAACTGCTGCGCACACTTTGATCTCTTTCCTTCCAACGTTTGCTTCCTTTGTGGCCCAAAGTCCGTCTCTTAGATGTCACTGTGTTGTGCGTTGGGTGGTTGATGGGAGACACCGTCAGCTTCTTCAAGCCTAGGACTCCCTTATAACCCACTGCTGAAGACTTCATCCTCATTGCTTATCTGCCTAGCAAAGAGCCATTCGCTTTCATCCTCCATAGCTTGGTGTAGCCACAGCTTGGTGTGTCCAATTATTTGTTCCCTTTGACCTCTCCACCGGCCATAAAAATGAGCAAGATGATGGAACACCTCATGCTTTGTGTCCTGGAACATTCAGCCCGAGATGCCAAGAAATGACAGTGTTCAAATTAATCCTTGCTGTGGCCTGTGAGGCCCATGTGTTGGGAGAACACAGATTTTTCATTTAATACGCTGACATTTTCACTGCCAGGATAGTCTCTGAGCACAGTTCGGTTTTCAGCCTTGCTCCACAGGGAGTATCCAGCCTGGAAAATGAAAAGTAATTGATGGGAAGCCTACAGAAAAGTTGTCCCGGCTCTAGCTGACTCTCGTGGGGCAGAACAATGTGTTGTTGGCAAGCTCGGTGTTTTGCATCGGCATGGACAACCGGAGAGCTGCAGCCTTCTTTGGGGAAGGTATTATGCAGAATGTCAGCAGTCTTGGCTTTGAATGAAAGGCCTTGGGGGTGGGGGACCTCCAGACAGTGGCCTTATTCTGTGTTATCAGGCTGAAGGGTGATCTTGGGCAAAGGAAATGCTTGAGGAGGGAGCAGCCAAGTGAGTTGCTAACCCGGGGCATGGATGTGCTTTCAATTGAGCGTTGGCAAAGGCGCAGCCAGTGGACTCATTCCTTGGATTCTCCCTGCCCTCCATGGCTACCAGCAGCCGTCCCCCTCCTGACCAGCCTCTGGGAGGGAGTGAATGGGGATCGGTGAATCAAGGACAGGGGGAGATTAAAAGCAGGAGATGGATAGTGGGGGACTGGGAAACGCTGAAAACTGAAAGCAGGAATTGGAGCCATTTTTATCTCACAAGTCCCAGCGCAGGGGAGCAGGATGAAGTCCAAGGCTGTGTTTTCTGGGGCTGTGCCAGGCTAGTTTTACATGACAATGGCCACTCTATGCTCTTTCATAGAGCACTGGATGACTTTGCAGGCCCCCGTGTGGCCTGGTGGCCAGACTTGGAAAAGGATCCCCGTTGAACTTCCGGCCGAGTCCGTCAGGCAGCCGGAGAGGAACACAGACTTTGGTTACCCCGGAGGCCACTGGTCCATCAGAGAGGGGCCTCTACCTGTCACCCTCCTTGACCACTGGGCTCTCTATGCTGAAAAGCAGGTTGCACTTTTCCCTCCATGTCGGCCCCTGGGAGATCTTTCTGGAGACATCGTGGTTTGTGTCTTCCTGCTGTGCTCCCTTGTACTCTGTCCGTGAGCAGGAGTGGCAGCTCAGAGGTCATGGAGATGCATGCTGGTTTTGAAATTTACCATTCTCTTTAAAATTAGATAAAGAAAACTAAATGCTTTTTTTTTTAAGGAAACCGCTGATAAAGCAACGGTAACATAAACAAAGAAAAATGTAAGCACCCTGTTCTGAGAGCAATAAAGACAGTGAACAGGGAAATGCCAGGAGCTGTGTGACCCATGATGCAAGCTCCTCCCATGAGCACACAAAGGGGAGATGCTTGTTTTTAGGTCTCTGTCAATAAAAAGCTATAATTCAGTGAAGGAAATGAGCTGTAATTATTACTATTATTATTCAGTTTGCTCTTTCAATTAAAATAGCTCTGGAGCAGAGTACCCTCGCGCAACTTAATCTCTTGTGTCAACAGACATGGGGAGAGCCACACTCACACCCAGGGTACAGGCTTGTGAGTAAGAATCTCTCCACAAGGAAGTGCATTTCCATTAACACCTGGCACCCTCTACTTGCGGGGCTTCTCTCTTTAAACCTAGTTCCTGAAGGCAGAGACATAACGGCTTAGAGCTTCCTGGCACAGGAGCAAGAGACAAAAACCACCGAACTGGCTTTATATATATGCATTCAGAAGTGGGGAGGGGGCTTGATGTAACTGGGAAAGAGATGACGCCTCGCACCCAATTTTTATTTCTGGAAGTAAGAGGAAGAGGCACTATGTGTGCAGAAATAGGGGGACAAAAGCTTAAAACTCTCCTCCCTCTGCACCCACCCCCTCTTGCCAACAACTCTCCCCTCTCCCCCCTCCCACATACACAGATGCTTCTATTTCTTTGCACCTTTCACTGGGCTGTCTCACTCACCAGCATTGTTCTTTGATGGCTCCTTTTCCTCCTTTGGGCACTTGACAAATATCCCAGAGAAACCCCTCCTCTTCATAAAGCATAGCCTAGGAAGACAAAGGCCCATAGTATAGTCTTGGATAGCCCAAGAACACTGAACAGCGAGGATCCCACAGTATTAGAATCTTGCATGACGTTGAAGTTGGTGCAGTAGCAGATGCAACTGAAAGTTCTTCCCTTTCCATCGCTCTAAAACCACCTGTTTCCAGCATCCCAAGGAATAGGCTTTTAACTCTTGTCAATTTGCACTGCTTCAAATCATCCACAATCCAATAATTACTGACTGCTCTCTGTGCTGATGGAAGTAAGAAATAGAGGATACTAAGCGTTTCAGTTTCACTTTTGATCGTCTGGAACAGAGACTTGTGTGGGTAAGCTCAAACAGATCCCTATGGTACAGTTGCATGTACAGGATCCAAGGCCAGAGATGCGTGCACACTGGCTTTCACAGAGAGTGGAGACAGGCTCTGGCTCTTGACGCTGGACATGCCCACGCTCGGTGTCTTTCGCCCATACCGTTTACTGGAGGCCATGTCCTCCCTCAGGTGGAGGACAGAGTCAAGTGCCAGTCGGTCAGAAGTTGGGACAAGAGGCTGAGAGAGAAAAGAGGAGAGGTCTGGACAGTTCTCACTCCTGACAGTTCAAAGGTGAATTCTACCCTTGCTCTTGTCCCTCCCATTGTTTGCATAGGAGGTCCAGTCTCTCTCTCTCTTTCCCTTTCTCCTCCCCTGCTGCTTACTCCCCTTTCTCTCTCTTTCTTCTCCTTCCCCTTCTCTGTCTTTCCTTTCATTGCTTAAGCTAACTTAACTTTCTCTTGCAACCAAGATACTTCTAAGCTGTTCATTATACAAAGTCCTTGAAAACAGTAATCCAGGATGAGGGTGGTCAGGGCTTCTGCATATTAGTTGAGTAGAAGTGTAAGAGTTGCACGCAGAGTTGTCTTCCAACAGAGATTGGGTGGTGTGTTTGGGTCCATTTCTGACTCTCGGGGTATATTAGTTTTTGATCACTGCATGGCTCAGGCTGCCCGTCACCAGAAGGGACTCCAGCTGCTCAGATGTCACTGTCTGAAAGTAGCATGAACAGTGGCATAGGACTGGATGGTTCTGCATGTAAGACAGCAAGGAGAGAAATGTGCTGGCTTCCAAGGAGGTGACAATAGAGATTTAGTTCAAAGTATCATAGGCCGTTGTCCTGTAGGGCTCTTTGATTGCTGCAAGGTAGCTCCAAAAGAAGATTCTCAAACTATTCTCAGCACTACTATAGTGTTTCAGGTAAAACAGCTTTCCCAGGGTGACTACTTTGAAGAGGTACCCTTCACTACTCACTTATTTGGGATTCAGTATGATTATAAAACAGGAAAGCAGCAAGCTCACTGATTTATAATTCTCTCCTGCACTATTGAAAGTCCACCAGTGCTAGATTGTCAGAGGGACGGTGAGCAGGAATATGGACAAGGGATAAAATCAAGTAAGAGAAAGCAACTCACACTTGGGATGTTGACCTAGCAGCCTAGCAGTGGCAAGTTCTCACCAACAGGCTCCCAGTGATCCATACCTTGCCACAGGCCTCAGTGGGAGCGGAAAGTGCTGGAATTTCAAAAAATCCTTCCTAGGCTTCTGTCAACTATTGATTTTTTGTTTACATATGGAGGTGATCTCAGGGTAGGCACGTCCTCTACCCCTCTCTGCCTTTGTTTTTTTACCACCTGCCAACAACCCACAAGGAACCTTGGGGGGTAGCCATGCTCAAGCCAAGATAGGGTTACCCCTTAGCACCACAAAAATGGCTGCATCCCATCTCCCCACTGATTCTCTTGGTATGAGACCAAACTTGACCAAGGCAGAAAGCTACTAAATTAAAGCAGAAAAAATTGCAAGTAGAGTTAATTGCAGGTATAGATAGAACTAGGAGAAGGTAGGAGAGGAAGACCAGTTGTGACATAAAGAAAATTCAAATTGCCATTATTAATTGAAGGAGAATATTTCTGACTCTGGACAAACCCAAAGCAAACCCATCCCCTGAGTTGTGAACTTTCTTTTCCCCCTTTTTATTTTTGAAAGCAAAGCACGTTTCCCCCTGCGTCAGCAAGAGAGACAAATGCTGAGTTTAAGGCAACCAAGGGACATGAACTTGAACTAACGCTTGAAAATATAGACTGTCCTAGATAGACACTCAAGATTAGGAGACATTTTGATATAGAGCTGAACATAAGTCTTTTCTCTCCAAAGAAAAAGTTACCCTTGTTCTGGAAGGTGAAAGGGATATTCTGCATTTCCCAGGGTGAAAAATAATTTAGGCTCCAATTGAGCAAAAATCACAGTTTTCCCAAGACTTATTTTGGTTCTTTATCTTGGGAGCTGGGAGGACATTAGACCTTGAGTTAGAAGGTGCCTTTGTAAGGTGAAGGTGTTTCTAGGGATGGTACTTGTTGGTTTTACATAGAATTTTCTAGAAATTTACAATGACCTTTGTGGCTGTGGATTGCCTTGTCCAGTGTGGCAAAACAATCATGTAGGCAATGCAGACTAGAGAGCTGTCCTCCACCCCAGCTCTGCACAGATTCTGATAAAAGGGACCTTTAGCCCTAATCTGCCCACGTCATGGGTTTCAATGTTCAGAATGAGGCCTGAGAGTCAACTAGCCCAGAGGGCAAGTCGAACCCCAACTACAAAGTCAGTTTGCTCTTGCCTCTAACCCAGCTCAATTCTCAGCTCTATAGAACTTATTTCACAGTAGGGATCAGTGTGGGCTGGACAGAAGAGTTTCACCCAAAACTTTGTGATCACTGTGTTAATTGGAGCTGGTCTGCCAGTAAGTAGACTCCAATATGGGATTCAATATGCCAGGATTTTATTAAAGAAAATAACGGAGTATGGGAAATGAGGACGGAGCCAGAAATTGTGATCAAATCTGATTCTTCCCCAAGAGAGGGAAAGGAGTTGAGTGGAAGCATCTTAAGCTACTGTGCCATCAAAGGAGGGTTTGGCAAGCTTGTTAAGGCCAAGTTGGAGGGTCCCCCAGCCAAAGTCAGCTGTGAGAGGAGTCTCGCATATCCCAGAGAGTCTACTTAGAATCCCTGCATGTCATCATCGCTGGCCATCAGCGCCAAGGGGATGGGTGGTTTTGGTGAGAGGATCCCTGCAGTTAAAGGTCAGTTGACGCATTTTTCACAGCCTACTCAGTGCAACTGCTTTTGGAATCTCCACTGGTGAGTCAGCTTCTCCACTGTCCATCCTGAATTCCTCTCGCCCTCAGCTATCACCATGGTGGGTCTTGATGGTGTACTTAGTCATATGAAGCAGGATTTCATTCCTGGTGGTACCTGAGAACCTTGATAACATACCTTTTCCAGGCATGGACTGCTGCTCATGTGTTCTCATAGTTACAGAGAAGTGAGGGGATACTGGCTGGCTGGACCTACAGGAGCACCTGATTCCACACACATTGCTTTCTGCCCCATCAGGTGACTGTAACCTGAATATAACCCTCCACCTTCTGGGCTGTCAGGGCCAATAGCCCCTGGCGGAGTAAAGACTTATGTCCTTGCCTGCTGGACTTGGGCTTGAAGAGTTCAAAGAACAATAGTGGCAGCCATAAATTCTCATTCAACAGGGTCCTGGCTGTGTGCCCTGTCAACAGTGGGAGCTTTTGGGAGATAGGAACTGTCAGTCAGGCAAAGCCCAGTCTAGCAGAGACAGAAAACACAAGAGGGGTCAGGGAGGTCAGAGGGAGTGATGGTAGGTAGGGCCACTGTAATTTCTGTCCCTTGGCTTCTGAACTCAGGTGTTCTGAACTACTGGAGACACAGTGCCATTTTGAGACCTCTGATTTAATAAACATACTGCAAGCTGGAGGTGCACCCAGCTTTCCAAAAGTTTCTTGGGAGCTGATACTTCAACTATACTTTTAGAAGATTGTTCCAGCATCCCAGTTCTAGGGAAGATCACCAAATCAGATGCCTGAGCAGATATCCAATTACTGAATGACAAGGCAGTGTCTTCATTTTGCAGGTGCCCCCAATATTTTAATAGTGATTTGCTTGATTTTTTGGAAAGATGCTATAATGTCTGCAATGTACTTCAAAAGACTACCATACACCGTGCAATAAATATGCAGGTGTTCGTGTCAAACTCAGGGAAATTAGTGACCATTTGAACCATGCTACGTAGGAACATATACTCTAGAGACAGTGAGTTTGCATTTGAAAACCCTAGAGGTCACTGCACACATTCAACCATTATGTTGGATGACCTCCAGGGTCATCTCTGTCCTCCGTGCTGATGACATGGATGACCCTAAGAGACACATGTACCGTGTCAACCCAACTCCCTTGACTGACTGCCTATAGGGTTCAGCGAGGAACCTCCAGAAAGACCATATGGGTAACACCCTCAAATTGCTGGAGAGGAAAAAGAGGTCCAAGGAGATTGAGCCACTGTAATGTTACGACACTAGACCAAAGCTCTGTTACTGGGTGGACAGAGAGGTAAACGGGACCCAAGTTGCCATCATAGCCAGTGTCCTGTGCAGCTGAGCTGACTGTGAATGGGAGCCAGTTCAGTAAGATCAAAGAGTAGTGCTCATATCACTGATCAACCAATCACCAAGCATTCCTCCAACAGTTACCAGTTGCCAGGATGCTGCTGTCTGACTTAGTGGGGGAAGAGAAGACATGGTCCTTCCCCAGAGGGCCTGGTTGGGATCTCCAACCACCATAGCTGGCTCACTGGAGGGGGCAGCAGTAAGAAGGCAGGAGCAGAAGGAAAAGTAATTCAGGTGGAGGTTAAAAGGCCTGCTCTAGATCTGAACAGATCGGTTCAAATCCCGGCTCTCCTTAGCCAAGTCGCTTGACTTCTGTTAGCTTCCTCACTTTGCCCGTCTGCGCAGGCGTAAGTGCCGCTGTCACAAGATAGTGAAAATTCATTGAGATCTTGCTGCTAAAATGCTTCACATAGAACTGGACGTTGTGAGAACTGTCTGTTGGCTCATTCATATTCATTCATTTATTTAGTAATCAAAGAGACGAGGGGTACCATAAGCGTGTACCTTTGCTTCTGAAGCCTGCACGTGAGTCCACTGGGGTGGGACGGGACCAGATGACCTTGAAGAATGCTAATTAGATGACTGAAATGACCTGCCATGATCTGAAGACAGCATTAGCCAAGGGCCAGCCAATTATGGTGTGATTACTCCCCCACTGCTTTGTCAGCGTTGACTGCATGTCGTGCAGTATTTGGGCAGCAATGATCATCTGCTGTCCCACAGACTTCCTCATCTTCAGCCTTCTGATCTGCCAGAAAGGCAAGCACAGAACCAGAAATGACCAAGAAATCTGCATTCAGTTGTCTTAGCAGAACAACTGTCATGCAGTTATGTAGAAATGGATTCATTGTTCTTAAAGCTTCTGTTTGCTAATCTCCTCACCAGCTTCTGCAAACACCCCAAGGTCATGTTTAGTCCCAGCTCAATCTATTAAAATGTAATGCTAGGGTCATAGGAGGAAGCCCAAGTGCAGCCAGTCCCTGAGTGCTTCATGAGTTAATTAAGAGCTGATCACCAGGCTGCCCACACACACTAGAAGAGAGAGAATGCTCATCTGTGTAGCCCAAAGACAAACATTTCCATATAAGGAAAATGGAGCCCAAAGTTCCAGAAGCCAGGAAAGGTAACTTTGGCTCACGAGGCATCATTATTTTAATCAAAAAGATGTTTTTACCAGAGAACAAAGCCTTAATCTGGGGCAGACACTGCGAGCAGCCCAATGATTAAGAACCAATTAAAACTTGAGGCTGTGAAACAGTTGAACTCTGATTTTGTTAAGTTCCTAATCTGACTCTTCACAGATCTGAGTACCCGTAAAGGCAACAAGGCTGTGGCTTTTCAAACCAGCTTTCCAATCCACACTCACTTCACAAAGAAACTAAGAATGAAGTTTAGGGTGAAGAGAAATTCCATCCTGGGTTTGCGCTGAGAGTTTCTTGACTTTCCATGTACTTCTAAGGGAAGTTTGTCTAGTCTTTAGCAAGAAATTCCGTTTTCTCAGTTACCTGGAACCAGGTGAACTTACAAAAATCAATGAGATAACCAATAATCAATGGATAACCAATCCATTAGGATGGTTACTATTAAAAAAATACCCAGAAAATAAAAAAAGTTCTTATGAGAATGCGGACATAACGAACCCTTGATGTGACTGTAAAATGCTACATTGTCAGTCCCTTACTGTCACCAGGCTGGAGTCCAGCTCTCTGACAATCTCGCAGGGAGATGTCCAGTCCAACCTGTTGACCTGTAGCTGCTGTTCTGGCATGCTCTGACATGCTCTGACTCTGCGTCCTGGGTACTGCCAGGTCACGGTCAGCAGCCTCCTCCTGGGGCTTCATGGAAGGCTCTGGTTGTGTGAGAGCCTCAGACTGGTGTCTGACCTGGTAAACAAAGTAAAGAACCCTTCTATTTTTCTTATTTGACCAGAGGAAAAAGCAAACATTCAGAGAAATCCCATTTCTCACTCTTTTCATGCAACAGTGTGCTGACTTTTCTGAAGCTTGAAATGACCACTGTTAACTCCAGGTCTAGAATCCTGGCTTCTATCTGCCTGTGGTGGGAAGAATAATGATGTCCCCTCTCCCAGGAAGTCCATCTCTGAATCCCCAGACCTGGTCATTATGTTATCTTACTAGGCAAAAGGGACTTTTGTTATTAAGGTTGAGGATTTTGAGATGAGAGATTATTTCTGGATGATCCAGGTGAGTCCAAACTAATCACACTAATCCTTAAAAGCTGAGCACCTTTCCTGGCCACGGAAGGAAGGGATTAGGTTGATGCAGTGTGAGAAGGACTCAGTCTGCCATTGCTGCTTTGAAGGTGGAGGAATGGGGCCAGGAGCCAAGGAATGTGGACGGCTTGTAGAAACTGGGAAAGGCAGGGAAATGGTTTCTCCCCTCCAGCCTGCAGGAAGGACCACAGTCTTGGGCATCCTGAATTTCAGTATGATCCCTTTTGGCGTCCTGATCTATAGGCTTCTAAGATAATATTTAAATGTGTTGTTGTAACTGATAAAGTTGTTGTCATTTTTTAGGGTGATGTTAGGCAACGAATATGCTGTCCTAGTCCACATTGGCAAGCTCTCAAAAGATACAAAAGGAACCAATTTTTCATAACTCTAGTCTCTTGAGAATTAATTATAAATCATGCATGGGGAAATACCAACTACCTGGGATTCTTGTATAATCTGTCATGATGAAAATTGAGTTTTTCCAAGTAGCTGAGGATTTACTCATTAAAGACCCAACATATTTTTTTATTTTTAAACATTTTTAATTTTTAGGAATTTTAAATTAGACATGCATATTTAACATTTTAAAATTTAAGGAGGTTTAATCCTTTATAATCACATCTAGATCCACATATATATATGCTATCCACACAGAAACTCATTTTAACTTAGAGAATACACTAAATTTTAACATTTTCTTGAGGTGTGGGGGATTTCTTATTTTAAGCATTAATTGTTACTCAGTACTATAGCATTGCTGTTGGGTGTGATTAACTAAGTATCAGAAAACTACCATACATTGCAGATTTTCTGGAACAATACCAGTTTTAAATGCTGTGTCCTACTTCCTTATCAGCTCACTGTCCTGGTTTTCTTCTCAGGTAATGTGGCCACTGTATTATTAAGATAGTTCCTTCACAATAAATGGGCCCAAACTACTCTCCCACAGAGAATCATTAAGTTTGTATTTGCCTTGAATGCATTAAAAAGAAATAAAAATAGTTCCTCATTTCCTATTTGGTAGCTTTCAACCATGATAAAGAATTTTCTGTACAGATTGGTCACCGTGACCTTGAGAAGGTAACTGGCTATGATCTCAGGCTCCTAGCAGGGTCACTGTGTGAACTCAGAAATATTTGTCTCTCCTCTTCCATAACCTGGTGAATCCACTATCCACTTCAGCAGCTGCTGCATCTGTACCAAGGAATCCTTGCAGCCACCAATGAAATAAACCAGCACGATCTCCCTCCTCAAAATAACACTTCCTTTCTAAACCCAGTCTCAGAAAATCTAAATCAACATAGGCCTTCAAACTCTACCCACCACGAACTTCAAAAGGCTTAGGAGGTGTACCATCTCTTAGTGGTCTGGCTGCAGCTGCTGAAGTCATCACCTGCTCCAGTGACTGAGACAGGAGGCTCCTTTCCAGGGGGTGATGTGGCCAGAAGGAGTTTATAGATGAGGTCTCCCAACTTATGGGCCCTATCTGACTTGGCAGATGCCTCTGTAGCTACAAACCAATCTTAATACAAAGAGGTGCCCACAAATCGGTGAACACCAAGCTGATCTTCTGAGTTTACTTAACTTGGCCTAACGGGGGGTGGGGGAGACAAGTGTGAGTGTACATATTTGTATGTGTTTCTGTGTCCATGAGAGCTGTGTGGGATTGTGTGTACGCATGCACATTTCTCTGTGTGATTGTGTGGCTCTTTGTGTATGCAATTGTGTATTGTACATGTGTGTTTGTGCAGCAAACAAAGGAGGGCCAGAGGGAGAAGATGTAAGTACAGAAGGATAAGAGAGTCAACGGGAAAAGGCAGAGCAACAGACATAAGTAGGGGCAGATGCAGAGAGAATGAGTGAGTGTAGGAAGCTAGGAGCGGGGAACAGAGTGACAGGGCAAAGGTGGAGAAGGAGAGAGCAGAAAGGAGCCCAGCACCAGCCACAGAGAAAAGGAGAGGCGCTTGTCTGCCTCAGTTCTGGAGTTAAGAAGGGTCTTCCATGGGAGGCACACAGACTCAGTCTTCCAGAGAGAACCGTTCCTTTGCCGTGTTCCTGGCTGCTTTCCGCACTGTGTGTTCTCAGGCCCTGGGGTTCTCACTGCCCGCCTCAACCCTGGCTCTGATCCCTGTGCTCCTGGGAGGCGGCGCCCCCATCAAGCCTACAAACCTCACTGTGGAGCCTACGGTTTTACTTCTTCTAATAACTCAGCAACATCAAACAAAGGCAGTCACGCTTGTCCTCTGCCTCAGCAAGGCAAACAGTGGCTGCCCAGCCTGGTGCCTCAGGCCCAGGGCACACGTGGGTGGGGATTGGGGGCCAGCGGGACTTGTAGGCCTGTGGGTGTGTAAGGCTGCAGGGGCCGGGGCCTGAGAACGAAGGAAATCGGGTGTGGTGTTTTGCTGAGCCACCCCCGGGGGACAGTGGGTGACCGGGGAGGGATGTGGCCCCAGCTGGAGCTCCTCGAGCCCGTGGACAGGCCATCTGCTTGGACACCAGGACAGACCCGTATGTGACATGGAGACGCAACTTTGCGGTGATTCCTGGGTTTGCTGCAGGTACACAGGAGAGTTGTTGGATCTGTGCTTCCCTACCTGCTCCAGGGACGCCAGGGGGCCACAGAGCTCCCCCAGGGCCTGTGGATGGGGGTGCTGAGTGAGCAGGGTGGCAGGTCTCCCCTGTGTTTACATTTTACTTCTGCTTGAAGACTGCTAAGCAAAAGCAAATGTGAAGCCCCTGAGCTGGTGGTGCTGCACTGCCGGTCCCAACACGATGACTCACACGCTATGTGGGGGATGGCTGGGGCAGGGGCTGGGGGCAGGCAGCACTCTGGGACGGACTGGCATGAATGTTGGCAGAGGAGGCTTGTTTCGCACATGATGGAACGTTCTAGACTATTGGCTGGCCCCCCGAGCTGGAAGTTCACCCGCAGGAGCTGCTGTCTGGGGACTCAGGCACAGCTGTACATGGGTGGGAAGAGGTAGAAGGGTGTCCCCACCCCCAAAGGGCAGTCTCCTCACTTTGATATTCATAGGTGCAAAAATATTCAGCCATAAAGAAATGAAGAAGCTGCTTCCTTGAAATTCGCGCTACCGTGATGGCTAACCCTGCAAGTCCAAGGTGAAACACAGAGGAGCTGGTCTCAGTGGGTTAGAAGGGCGGATTCAAGCCCATCGGGTGGCAGCGGCTCTGCCTTCCTGCCAGCTGCCTGTTTGAGCGCCAGGGCCTCTGGGCCAGGCCCTCCCGGTCTGTCTACACTTCGCTAGGCCCCGCCCACTCTGTCAACAAGCAGATGTTACCCCTCAGGCGTTGTCCTCCAGGCTCCTGTCCCTGCACAGCTTTCATGCTGCCTTCCTGGTGTCCTAGTAGATTGGGCATGGCACATTCTGGAGGGACCAGAATGCTGGCAAGTGAGGAAAAACCCTGCTATGCCCTGCTGAATTCTCTTTGAGCTTTTCTCTTGGGTTTCTCTTTGGGTTTTTCTCTGGGAACGAGGGGAATGTTTTGGGGGGTGGTGGTGGGGTCAGCCCGTGGGCTGCAGGGGCTGGGTAGAGCCAGTCACCACCAGACTGTAAAATGACTCAATTGCCAGGTGGATAAATCAGCCAAATCAATGAAATGGCCTCCTGCCCCCTTTGGAGGATACAGCAAACACAGGCATACAAGGCAGAGTGGTAGTTATATCCCAGAAGAAGATGCTAAATATTTAAATGTCTGCCTGGTGCCGATTCTTATCAGAGGGAGTTTTATGGGCTTGGGTTTTACAGGCAGTTAACTTGTGTACTGAGTGCTTTTCCCCCTGGCTTTTAAAAGTGCTGGGTCCGTATTTTGCCACGTAGCAGGTAGTGGTTACCTTTCCTTTAGGTACATCCTTAATTACCTTCCACCTCAGCCTCAGTTTCCACACTGGAAAGCTTTGCCACACTTGCCTCTGAGGTAGGAAATCTCTCCGTAATTGGATCATAGTTTACTTCTGTTTCTAGGAGCAACCACTTCAGATTTCTAGCGTGTGGGTGGTTTGCATACGTGAGTCATGCGGATGCTATGTTCCCCCAATGAGCCAGCAGGATCCTCTCTCTGGGCTGGGGCCTTCACTGCCAAGCTACTGTACGTGACGGGGTACTGAGACCGGCCTGGCCCCCCTGGACAGCGTGCACGTCAGTCGCCCTTGCGCCTGGGGTCTGCCTCTCCTTGACCTGAAGCCCCGTCTGGCCCTCTCTCCTGGCCCTCTCTACTACAGAAATTTTCCTGAAAGGCACTCCCTCATAAATCACATGCCTCACATTCCGAGGCTCTGCTTCTGGAATCTGAACTAAGATAGTAGGTCTCTACCTTGAGGGCCCAGAGAGGCTGGCATTCCGAGGCCTCTGGCCAATGTCTTAGACCGTCCCCCAAGCTGGTCTAGTTTCTCTGGTTCCCTTTAGGATGTGGCTTGTGTGGTGACATGGACACAGCTGTCAACTGTGTCCTCTGGGAAGCCTCTGCCCATTGACCTGGGCCTCAGCCGGCAAGTTCTGGCCAGAGTGCAGCCACAGGCAGTTTCAAATGGGAAGGCGACACATGTAGGTGATGGATACAGAGTCATCCAGCTGATCTGAGCAGACGTCTAAGGGCTGATGTGAACGGGACCCCTTCCTGAGTACAGCTGAGCTTCAGTCCCTGTGGGCTGCCTGACAGGACGCCATCTTATAAACAACAGAAATTCTTTCCTCCCACTTCTGCTGGCTGGAGAGTCGGAGGTCAAGGTGCTGACAGATTCGAGTCTGGGAAAGGCCCACTTCCTGACTATAGGCAGCCATCTTGAGGTGTCCTCACAGAAGGGACAAGGGAACTCTCTGGGGTCACTTTCATAAGGACCTGAGTCCCACTCATTGCAGCCTCCATCCTCATCACCAAATCACCACCTAACGACCCCCCACTTCCTAATAACATCACAATGGAGGTTGAATTTCAACACATGCATTTGGAGACAATACACATATTCTCTGTACACTGTACAGCATTGTACCGCCCCAGATTCTGCCTTTAGAGACTCAGTCCTTCATGATGAAACACATTGTGACTTACTATGTTATCACCTGTAGGCAGCTTTGTGGGAGTGAGTTTGTTACCAGGGTCCAGTGGTAGCTGGTCCACGCAGCTTTGGAGGAGGGGGAGGTCAGGACTGAGACAGAAGCTTGACTTGTGCAAGAAGGCCATGGTCAAGGTCTGGTTTAAGGTCTGGTTCCTTCCCAAGTTTGTGGTGACCTTGATGGTGGTGACAATACCACGGTTTTAGAAGCCTCCTTGCATATTTCAGTCACACTCAGTCATGGATACACAGAGTGGGACCTGAAAAGAAAGTTCTTCAGCACCAAGCCAAGTCCTGTATGAGCCCCCCTTCCATGCAGTATCTGGAGCAATCACACCCCCAGATACAGAAAGTGGGGCGGGCGTTGGCAGGAGCTGGAGGGAAGGAAAAGGCAGGAGTTGTTCTGTGAATATGAGAACATTCTGGAGATTGGTGTACAACGGTTGAATATACTTAAGACTGCTGTATTGTACACTTAAAAGGGGTCAAGATGGAAAATGTTACAGGATGTGTATTTTACCACAATAAAAAAAAAATGAAATGCGTATTCTTCAGAGACAACCCGGGCTTTTCATGCAGTTGAGCGATGATACCATGACAGGCATGCGTGAGTCCCAGCCACCGCTCTCCCGAGTCTAGGCCAGTGGGGTTTCCAGAGGGGTGCTTGAGAGCTCTGCGGATGCGCTGATGTAGCTGGGACACCCGGGGCATCTGACTCTGAGGTCAGGGGTCTAAGGGCTGCAGCAAGTCTGAAGGACCAGCGTCCACATGGCGTCCTTGTGGAGGTGCTGGGTTGGGAGCTGCCTGCCCCCCACAGCTGTGGAGCAGAGGAGCAGCCAGGGCGCCATCCTGGGTCTTGTCCAAAATCACAGTGTGGAGGGGGCAGGAGGCTGCAGGGGCGGATTGGAGTGTAGCATAGGGGAACTTAGGGTGTCCTGACAGGAAAGGACACTGGGAACGGGGGTGGAGGTGGGGTCTGCCACCTCAAGAGGTGGGTGAGCAGGAAATTTCTGAAAGGGCCTGTAATAGGGTCAGCCCGAACCAGCCAGGTCCAAGAGTGGGACCCGGATTAGACACCTCCATTATAATGGGCACTAACTCCTGCCTTTGCTTCACTCTTCTCTCCCCACTCCTTCAGCACTCTGCCCGGCAGATGAGTAGGGAGAGAGCAAAGCTGAGAAGAGCTATGCTCCCCTCCCCATCATGCTGCCCACCCACAAGGAATTCCATTCTGGGAAGGAGGGAGGATGTGTGCCTTTGGGTCT
Source organism: Galemys pyrenaicus (assembly GCA_019455555.1). NCBI lineage: Eukaryota > Metazoa > Chordata > Mammalia > Eulipotyphla > Talpidae > Galemys > Galemys pyrenaicus. The sequence goes on along the minus strand of JAGFMF010011658.1, from coordinate 6,420,758 downwards.
TCATGGCACTGTGGGAGAAGACTGGCCTGAGCACAGGCTGGAGGGGTCCCCATCTTTCAGAGAGGGTCCCTCTCACTGGATAAAACTGGAAATGACAGAGGAGGTAAAAGTTGTGTTTTGATCAGAGTCCAAATGTCATGCTAGTTTAAGTAGGTTTCGTGTCGATGAATTTCAGAGTAATTACTCTAATGCAGCTCCACTGTGCTCTATGGAAACGACTTCAAAGAAACGGGACTGGCTTCCGAAGAAGGCAGCAAAGATCTTGGCAATGGCATAGGCTTTGGAATTGGACCCCCATCCCCTTCCCCATTCAGGCAATTAGGTCTTATCAGTTTTCATTTGGATGAAGTGCAAGCTATTGTAATTAACATATTGTACTCAACTGGAATGCCTGCCTGGGCTGAAAATGTAATGTGTAATTTATTATGACTGGTTTTCATTGAATAAGATAGAAAAAAAAAAGTAAATTAGCCATAAATTTTGAGAGAGCACATGGTGAAACTTTACAGAAAAGGCAAAATTAGCAGTCAGAGGCAAGGCCAGCTCCCAAGAGCATACAAGATAAAAATTTTACTTCCTGGGAAGCTGGACCAAACCCTAGGATTGTAAGAAAAGCTGGTGTAAACTTCAGTTATTAGAGCTGGTGCTTCCACATTTTCTGAAGGAGAGAGAAATGACATGGTGAAGTTGATGGGACCTCAGAGCTAAAGAAGCCACAGTCACAGCCATCAAGTCAGATGCTAGTGTAAACCAATCAGCACAGTTGGTGGCCCATGGGCAGACTTGCAAAGGGGACTTGGAGGCAAAGCCTGCTGGAGAGGTTTGCTTCTTTGCCTGCAAGGTCTGTCCAGTGCAACTGTCTCAGTTAACTCAGGCTGCTATAACAAAATAACACAGCCTGTGTGGCTTACTGGTAATAACAGCCTACTGGTAATAATGCTAATGGCTAAAAAAAAAACCTGGAAACGCTTATCTGGGCCCAGGTCAGCTTCCCATAAGTCTTTTCTCCCTTTTAAGTCAATATTATGGCTGGACCTGTCCTTAAGGTTCTTATGGCTGATGCAAGTGCCTTTCAACAATAACTATCAGGAAATTGTGAAAAACAGAAGCTTTTTTCTTACAAGATCTGGAAATGACACAACACACTTGGGTGACATTGAAGCTGGGGGGTGGGGAGTGGGGTTCAGGAGTGGGGAGAGAGAGAACACAGGCCTGGGGTTCTGCCTTTATTGGGGTTGTGCAGCTGACGGTGGGTGTTTTAGGTGTTTATTGAGAAGAGTGGGAATTTAATGTAGAAAGACAGAGGAAGAAACATTAAAGAGGCAAGTCTGTCCCAGATGAGCGGATATCTAAATCAATCAGGATGTATAAAACAAAGGAGGCTGGGATTAGGTGGGAGGAAGTGAGGTTCTTCATCCTGCAGAGAAGTCCTCAAAGTGTTTGACTTAGTCCCCTTTGAAGCGGACACCTCTTAATATGGCTGCTTTGAGTTGGGCACTTACATTACAAAAAAACAATGTCAACTCTTAGAGCCGATGACATGGCATCATACTTTTATTTCTCTCTGCTTTGGAAGCTGGGAATTTCAAGATCAAAGTGCCAGGATATTCAGTTCCGTGTGTGAACCCTCTTGCTAGCTTCTAGATGGCCACTGTCTTGCCACTGTCTTGTCCTGGTGGGAGCTCGGTGAATGGAGTTCTTAGGCCCTCTGAGAAAGAATCTGGCAGAGTCTCTGTTCAGCACCGGCAAGTTTGCATAGACACGAACAGGCAGTCTTAAAGGGTAAGGGCTGCATTTTGCCAGAGCAAAGAATGACCTTATAGAATGCTCTTTGATGGAATGACTTCCGCCTTCTTCCATCGGCCTCACTCTGAAGAGAGGAAGTGTTACTGTATTCTGGGTTCTCAAATTTTCCAAGAACTAGACATAATGGAGACTTTAGCCTTGCAGGTACTGAGCAAGAATTTATTAAAACTTAATGCAATTCAACATAAGGAAGTCGGCGTGAGGGACTGGGTCTGTGTGCTCCCTGAGAGGTGGGGTGCTACTGAAGCATTTTGACCAAGCATAGTTCAAGGGTGGGGACCCTTCTTTCCATGAGGTCATTTCTTCTCCTGTACTCACATCTCTTGACCTTTTCATAATGGATTCCACATCATTAACCTAGAGGGGTTGTTAACCTAAAAAGTCTTTAGTGAGGAAAACTATTTCATCTAAAGTATATACTGGGGAGGGGTTCCTTTTTTTAGAGATAGGGACAGTCACTATCAGAATGTGAATAGGTGACCTTGCCTTATGTTTCTAATAGAAAAACACTATTTTCTACTGTTAGTGACTTGGCTGGTTTCTGCCTGAGTTGATGGCCAGTACGCTGAAGTCTACTGAGACTCACCCCACTCTTACCTCAAGCCTGACACAGAAGCACCGGTGCCTGTTCTGATAAGGACACTGACTGTGTTGGGGGGAGAGGATGTCCTGAAGGAACTCCACATATGGGATTTGAGGACTCCACCCCCACCCCAGGCCAAAGAGATCAAAGGCACCAAGGACTCTAAATGCCATAATGTCAGTCACCACTGAAGCGAATATTGCTGGGGATTGAGGTTAGAGTTAAGCAGCCAGGCATGGTAAATAACCAGACATGGGCCTGGGGGGTTGTTGGCTTTTGTGGGGCTTCAGTGTGCTTTTGGGGGTTCCCCCCTACCCCCGCTCAGCAGAACTGGTAGGATGCACTTACTAATTTATCGCTCCTTTTTCTCCCTGAGTTATTCCTCTCTGCATTTCCCTTTTTGTAAATAAACCCTTTATTAACTTTTTTATGCATGCCTGCAGTTGGTTCTCATTATAAGTTTTTTTTTTTTTTTTTAGCATGTGGGCGAGGACCCAGACTTTCACACTGGGGTTGCCCTGTAACAATCCCATAAGGGGCTTCATCCTCAGAGTTCATCTTAAGTTCATTTCCTCCCCAAAGACCCACCTCCAAACAATACCAAATTGCAAGTTAGGGCTTTAACGTATGAATTGTGTGTGTGTATGTGCGTAGAGTGGGGGTTGGGTGGGAGTAATGGTATACTACCAGATATTCCCCATACGTCACCTTTGCCAACAGTTGAAAATATTGATAATTAAAACTGAGCCATTGCCTTTCACACACTTCAGAATATCAGGAGACAAAGTGACAAAAAAAAAGTCTAAGTTGGGCAGGATCCAGTCACAATCCAAGGAGCTTCTTCAAATACCATTTGTTAGGATGAGTGTGTCTGCATGCAAGTCCAGTTCCAAAAAGGATTTAAGGTGGCGTGCAAAGGTAAACAACTTAGAAGTCCGTCATAGAGATGAGGTAAAACAAGGGTAGGGGCAAAATATAGGGTCAAGTCTTAAAATTGAAGGCGACTTCAATTTATTTTGCTCAAGTAGGGAAATGAGCCATGTTTTCTGGGAAGCCAGAGGCATTCTGTTCCCTCCCTTGCTTTTAAATTAAGAGTTAAGCAGTGTTCATCTCAACTGAGGGGCTTGCATCTTGATGAGTTTGTTCTGTTTTGGTTTTTGTTTGGTTCCCTGACCTTAAATCTCCATTTCAATAAGTAAAGCAGGCTCCATCACAGCCCCTTGACAGTTTTCTTGTAATGGCCTTCCTCTAGGGATCTTTTGGTGGGGAACTTGGCAGACCAAGAGAGTTGCAGAGGAAGTCAAAGGTTAAAAAAGAATCGGACAGCCTGTACAATACAGGAACTCAAAAAAGAAGATTCTGGAAGGAACAGCCATTTTACCTCAGTATTTAGATGGTTTAGGATTTAATTGTTTTCTGAAAGGAGCTAAGACTAGGTAGGCATTCTCCATTAGAACTAAAAGCTCCACAAATAAAACAGATTACCTGGATAATTGACTTGACTTTTTACTCTGACTGTGGAGGCACAGTGGAACACTACAATATGTATTCACTTCTGCAATATTTTTATTTGAGGGAACAAAGGTTATCTTTTGTTCCAACCTCAAGACTTGTTTGCCAAGATTATCTTACTTAAATGTTCTGTATTAATAAGTAACACCTCTGTCATCTCACGCAAGATAGTCATTTTTAGCTTCCAGAATTACAAAACAAAACAAATAAAAAACAGGGAAGTTACACAAGTATTACATTAATACTGTCTAATGAGTTTCCATTATCTACAGGGTCAAGTCCAATTTTTTCAGCAAGAAGGAAAGGAGTTGCTGTGTGCAGACTCCTCTCATTCAGTACCTCACTTTTCCTCCAAAAAACTTCCCTAAAGACACTCTTGTCTCCGTTAAAATATTTGATGGTGTCTCAAATCCCTTCTCAGCAGGTGTGCCGGGAGAGCAGGCTTTGACCAGAAGTGATATAGAATAAATAATACCTCCCTCTGTTCCTTCACTGGCAACCCACAACCAATAGTTGGTAAATGGTACCCTCCCAATTTTCTGGCCTCTCAGAACTAAGGGACCAGGAATTGATTGGTATTGTTTGGAAGATTTAAGCTCAGTGGACTCACTTGTGATGTGTGCTTTATGGGCAGAACCGCATCCCCATAAACATCACATGTAAGCACTGACCCCTAGTACCTCAGGACCTGACAGTAATTGGAGACAAGGCTTTTAAAGAGGTGGTTAAGGGGTCTCCCTGGTGGCACAGGGGTTCAAGTGCAGCTGTGGGGCCATCAACAGCCACTGTAGCATGAGTTCGATCCTGGACTAGGGAGGTGACCCACATAGCACAGCAGACCTCTCCTGTCTTGCCCACTGCTCCCCTCAGCAGTGTGTTTCAGTCCATCCACCTGTTCTGCTCCCCGATCTGTCTCTGGTGACTCCTCTCAGCCCCGACCTCTGTCCTGTACCCCAGTTCTAGTGTGCATGAATGAATAAATATTAAAAAAAAAAAAAAAGGTGGTTAAGATGAGGCTATTGGAGTGGGCACTAATCTAACCTGACTAATCTAACCTGAGGTCCTATAAGAAGAGGAAATTTGGACAGAGATGTGTTCACACAAAGGCAGGTACATCTACAAACCGAGGAGAGAGGCCTCCGGAGAAACCAAACTTGCCAATAACTCCATCTCAAGCTCGCAACCTCAAGAACTGTGAGCAAACAAATGTCTAGTGTTTGAGTCAGCCAGCCTGTGGGATTTCTGCTGTGCTGGGACAAATGAATACGTAGGTTTGCTCCACAAAGATTCCTTTTCAACTGAAGTTCTTTGTCATCTTATTCCTCTCAACTCCTCACACTTATTTTTTTGTGCCATTCATTTAAAAATTAGACCTGAAGTTTTAAAATTATTTCATTGGAATATTTGCTCTTCAATTCTTCATTCTTCAGTCAATTAACCTAATCTTCATTGAGTTCTAAAGCCCATTTCTCTCCCACTCAACTATGCATTTGCCAAAGACCCAGATGAAGCATGGTACGCTGCAGGATTTAGAAAAGTGTGATGATTTCTTTTTAAAAGTCGGCGTTTTTCTGATTATTAAAGCAATTGGATTTATTAAAGAATTGGAAAAATATTTTAAAAGTATGACTATTAAAATAAAAAAAAATCATTCAAAAATGCCTCTAGTTGAGGAGAACTGCTATTCAAATGTTAGTGATGATTCTCTTCCAATTAAAAAAAATCAGAAACATGTTTTCCATATCGTGAAGTAGTTTTTTAAAGCAGTTTTAAACACTAATAATATTCTATTTTCTGAATTTATTTTATTGTTTGTCTGTTCCTAGACATCTGACTCCAGCTGCTTTGTTAACTAACCTGACTCACTCCCCGCTTATATCTCTGCTCAGTTTTCTGATAATTACCTCATGATGAATTCCAAGAAGGGAAATACAGGATTGTGGGCGATAACATTTGCAATTCTTGATAAATGGCTGTCCTAGGGTAATTGTGCTAGCTTGTGATTAAGGGGCAGTCAGTGGCCCCAAACTGTTAAGGGGTGCAGACTCTAAAAGGGGTTCAGCCATCGTCCATACAAAGGCAAAGGAAGCAGACTCTTAGTATGAAAGATTTTTAATAATCTTAGAGTGCACAGAGAGAGAAGAAAGGATATTCCTAACAATAGTTTCCCATAAAACTCACCAAGTTTCCCATCCCTTCGTGGGCAAATGCCCTGCCAAATAGGGTTAGTCCAAAATGGGGTGGCTCAAGCTTGAGTGCTGGCCACCAGTCTAAGGAACCTTCTGGCTAAGAACACACAAAAGGAGTTAGACAAGTCCCAGATAGTGGGGCCTCAAGGAGGGATTCGGAATTCTACATTTACCAAATAGTCCACCATGAAGTCAGGACAATGTCTCTGCCGAGGACCAGGGCAGCCTCCCCATATATCTCTCACCCACATGTCTCTACCAAGTATCTCTTTGAAGTGTCTCTCCTCCATGTATCTCTGCCAAGTTTCCTTCCTATTAGTACCTGGGTGCAAGTAAGGCCACAGAAGGAAGAGTGAGAAGGACCCACTGCCTATAGGTCCATCTAGTCATTCAGCTCTGCTCCTGGTTCTCAGTAGCACCTTGCTCTGGAAGTACAGTTCATGGCCTACTAGGACTTGTAACCCAAGGTGGCTGCATGTAATGGAGGGCAAGGAAATAGGACCTCCCCTTCACGCAGGTGTATCTGCAACGATTGCATGAACTGGATATGACTTTTACCATGTAATCAGATACATGGCCCTTCTACTGCTTAGATTTGATAACCTCAAACTTAAAAGAAGAAAAATCTTTATAAGGTAGTCAGAAAACTCCTGCTTAACATGGGAAGTTGACTACAAAAAGTTTAATTTTTGTTATTTTATCTAAATTATGATGCAAATCATCAAGCTTGTCACAATCAAGATGCACTGTTGAAAAATCAAGTGTCAAGTCTATAATTTTAGATTTAGTACAAAAGGTAGGAGAAATTTTAGAAGCACCTGCCAACTTTATAGATGACATAATTGCAGCCCAGGAAAGTGATTTCTGAAGACCATGCAGCAACTAGTTAAAGAGCTGGTACAAGCATCCAAATTCCCTTAGTACTGAAATTTTTCTTATAAGAGTCCAGTTAGGCCAGCAGTAGCAATAGGGTGATTGATTCGTAAGCATTTCCCATGAGCGACATCATTAAGTCAACTGCTAATAAATGGCTTTCTATGCACTTTCTATTAATTGGTTTATTAGGAGAACAGAAGTTTTACAAAGAGAATTCTGAAATAGCAAGTATTTCAAAATAAGAAGTACAGTAGGAAACGAAGAACACTTCTGTAGAAATGACTATGACTTGCATGCAGAGCAAAATGAGAATTTACCTCCTTTTGGAGCTCTTGACTCGTTGATGAAAGTTTTGTGCTCCCTTTCCTTCTAATAACTTTGAAATAAATAACTAGTGAGAAGTGTAGTTGTTACTTATCTTGTAACCTGGGGAAAATGGATTCAATGTGCAAAGTAGGTGGAGAAGACAAATTATAGGTCTTTCTGGTATTCAGAGACTTAGGAAGAATTCTAAATATCTTAATGTGCTGGTATAGCACAGCCCAGCACAATGTGGTACAAGCGAAAAAGATCATTTTTAAATTCCCTAGTGGTCATGTTTTACAAAGTAAAAATTGATTTTAGTAGTATATTATATATATATCTGAAACATTATCACTTCACCATCAACATAAATCAATATAAACATTATTGAACTATTTTACTTTTTTTTCATATTAGATCTTAAAGCTGGTACAGATTTACACTTGCAGCCCATTTCAGCTTGGACTTGTCTTACTTCGAGGGCTCAGTAACCACATGTGATTTTTATGTAGCATAGCAGAGTCCTATACAGACTTCATATACAGAATTAGTATCAGTGTCTGCTGGGTCCAGCTTGTGAGTTGTTTTACCAAAGAGGAGGAGATATCATAGAATGGGAAAAAAATGGTATGGTTATTTTAATGTCTTGAAGATGCCTAATGTCCAGCAGATAATATGTCTTGGTTGATATTAAGAAGTGGACATTGGAGAGAGAGAGAGAGAGCAAGAGAGAGCGTGCTAATCAGCCTCAGTCAGGCAATTTTACACACTTGGCTGACAGCTTAAATTCATGTCCCCAAGCACCATAAGTTCATCTACTGCTGACCTTGTAACAACCACCCAAGGCCGCCCAGCCCCCCACGGCCATTAATCACAGCCAGAGAAGCCTGGCTGGCTGCACCGCCCAGGGGAGGGGTGTTAGAGCTGGTTTAGAACAAGAGGCCACCGTTGGCAGAGGGCTTTTTTCTTATTGAGGACTCAAAGAAATTCTCCTGGGTCAAGGAATGGTTTTCGTTTGCCTTTTCTTTTCTCTTTTAGCTGAAGGGAGTTCCCTGGAAAGAGGAATGTCACTGCAAGTGGAATTCTTGGCAATAACCAAAAACTGCCCCAAGCAGACCCACGTTCTACTGAAGCGACCATCCCAGCTCAAAGGAGTCAGCCTCCGCACGCCCTGACGTTGGCCTTTGTGGGGCTGCCCGGGGAGCGGGCCCTGCTGAGGTCCTGTGTTTCACCTCCCCTTTGGGGCCCGGGCTGCCTTGAAGGCAGCTGTGCTCACAGCCACCCTTGATTTAGATCGGGGTGACAAGGAAGGCCAGGGGGGCCTCCAGGTTCCTAGAGTCTGTGAACAAGGCAACCATGAAGCTGGAACTATTGCAGGGCAGCCCTGATATAAAATGTGTTGGCTTGACTGGGTCCTCACCCACACTCTTGAAAGGCACTTACAATGCTCCACCTGCAGGCACACGCCACAAAGGTTAATAAAGTGTTTTATTTATAAACGAGAGGGCAAGAAAGTAATGAATAACACACACAGAAGGGAGGGAGGCAAATCTGTAAATGCCCTACCTGGAACCCAACAGCACGCTGAGAGCTGGCTCCGAACCAAGAGAGCCCCCAAGACCCACAAGTCTAGTTTTATACCCAGCCTGGCAGCTTAACTCTGCCCTCAGGTCCCCGTGATCCACTCTTCCATGATGACCTCATAGGGTTTGTGGTTCTTGGATACTGGTGGTCTGGGGTAGGGGTTGGAGTCCATGACCCTATTTGTGTAATTCATTTGGGACAGCCTTTCTCCCTAACAGCACAGCCTGGAGACCACTAGGCCAAAGAGGAGGACCCTGAGGAGCCATGGGTCTGGCCCAGGTCACAGCTCAGGAGGCCCGCTAGGAATTCAGTGTGCCTGGGACAGGCGGCCCAGCTGCTGCCCTCTGGTTCCTGGCGTGCCTGCGCACAGAGGGTCTTTCCTTTGACTTGCTGCTGAAACGGCACTGGGTATTTGTGGAAGCCACACGATGGGAGCCACACCCAGGCTCAGTGCGGAGGCCACTGCCGCTAAGGAACACTGACCCCCACACTGGCTTCTTGATCATTCAGTAAATATTTATTGTGCCCCGATATATGCCAGGCATTGTTCCAGGCCCTGCGGGTACAACAGTGAGCAAAATCACCAGAAGCCCCTGCCCTTGCCTTCCTCCTAGTGAGGGAGCAGATAACAAGCGGTAAATTACGTAATAAGTTTGAAGGTGGCAAAGAGGCAAAGAAGGCCACAGAGGGAAGGAAGCACTTAAGAAGGTGGTCGGGGAGGGTTCACTGACGTGACACAGTGTCTCAGATAAACCTCTGTGAGGGGAGGCGCCATTTTCTCCAGTGCAGCTGCCTTAAAGTCCCACTATGCCAAGAACTGGCCTTCCCAAGCAGGGGTGCTGCTGCGGATGAGGGCAGAACTAGGTGGCTTGGTAGACCCGTTTAACAGGGAAGACCGGCAGACCAGTCTCTCTTGCTTATAGGAGACATGGAGAGGAGAACCATGTGGGGAAGCTGATCCTGGTTCATGGCAGAAACAATGGCAGCCATTATCTTGACCTCATGGTGGATTATGTTGTACATTTTGAATTCTGAATCTCTTCTTCGGTTCCAGCTCTCTGGGACATGCTAGCTCCTGTCCTGTGGTTCTTTGTCAGAAGGTGCCTTAAGACTTGCGGCAAGCCCCGCGAGGGGGCGGCGCGGGTCCCGCCGGCCTTGCGGCCGGTGAAATACCACTACTCTGATCGTTTTTTTCACTGACCCGGTGAGGGGGGGGGGTGGCGAGCCCCGAGGGGCTCTTTAAAGAAAGAAAAAAAAAAAAAAAAAAAGACTTGCGGCAAGCTTCACGCCCCAGCAGCCCCACTTAAGGCTGACCCTGTGTAGTGGTAGGAAGGGACACAGAGCAAGTTCTGGATGATTCTAGCAGATGGGGGTAAGGAAGGAGTCTTGGAGCCCTTGGTGGCTTTTTCGTTTTTTTTTACAGAGGCAGCCAGGTACATGGCAGGCGGGGGTGCCCGGGGGCCAAGAGGCTGGCAGGCCTCCCAGCTCCCGGCGCATCTCCCCCTCTCGGCTGTTTCTTCTCTCTGCTGCCGCTGCTGCTTTTGTTCTGCTGCTCTTGCTACTGCTACTGGCATCCTCGTGACGCCGCCCTTATATGCCCATGTCCAAACCCAGGTGCACCCACCTGCGCATGCCCACCTAGGCATGCGCGCAGCACTGCAGGTGTCCATCATTATACCAATGGTGGGAGGGCAGAAAAACCTGATAGTTTTCTCGGACCCTACACCCTGTTTAGCTGAGTATTTGCCCATGAGGGGATGGGACTCATAGTTTTATTATGACTATTCTTTCCTCTCTCTGTCTGTCTCTTTCTCCCCACTGTCCTATTAAATATCTTTCACACTAAGAGGTTATTTGCCTTTGTGCATGTGGATGGCCATATCCCATATCCCACTCTGGAACAGCTTGGGGTGCCTGGACACCCCTCAGTCATGTGCTAACAGTGGGAGCACAACCTTCTAGATATCGAATGTCTAGGCAAACTTCTCTGGATTCATCCAATAAGAATAGCCATGGCAACAACAGCAGTGAAGATGAAAATAGCAAAATCTATTTAGTGTGCTGACCTGGTAGCCTGTGAAATTTTCACGTACCTGCATGAAACTCATTTAATTCCATAACCCTAAGAGACAGGTGCCGCTGTCAATCCCCTTTGAGAGGATGGAGAACAGAGACAGAGAAAGGTGAGGTAAGTTCGCGGAGATCAACATTTGACTGGGGCAGGCGGGACAGTTGACCAGGGGGTGTGTTGAGTCCATGGCTTTTAGGTCCTGCTCAGTTTCAGTGAGAAACCGAGAGGAAGTGCTTCCAAGCTCTGCTGGCTGTGGCTTGTGATTTATTGTGTGTGTTGCTCGTGGTGCTTCCATTTTTCTGGCTCCAACACCGAGTGACTAAATGCTGTTCAAACATTTGTTTATGAAGCCTCTTGCTGGACTTGGCAGAGGAGCGACGATGTGTCATCCGATGTCAGCCCCGAGAAACCCGTCTTTGCTTGGAGACAGAGAAGCGAACCCACTGAAAAGGTAGGCAGGGTGAGACACAGTCAGAGCTGCACAGCCCATGTCCGGTCGGTCAGACCCCACCTGGGGTGCTAGGGTCTCTAGAAGACTTGCTCTGAGGCCTAAGAGCGTAGGCTTTGATTGCTAGAGGATGCGCGGCATGGTATAGGGGGACAGCATAGATAGGGGGCAAGGTAGCACCTTAGGAGAATGAGAGCTTGTTTAGCTAAACACGACCCCAGAGCGTGCTTCCCAGAAGTGCTGGGGCGCACATAAGTACCAGCTGCTCCCCCACCTTAACTATCTGCTCTGAATTAGAGGGTTCAGAACTGGATCATCAACACCAGCAAGTCTCAAAGGCGCGTCCAGCTGGTTTCAGATCGCAGCTGATCTGACTTCCTAGTTACGTTGCTTCCCCTGGGCCAGGCCGGGAACACTGTGGACCAGCATGAAGAGCAGATGAGGTGGAGAGGGAAGAGCCTAGAAGACTGGGACAAAGCCAGGTGAGTTGTGGACTCCTGCTTATTTTCGCTGAGCTTGTGGCCTTGGGCGCCGAGTTTCTGTATCTTAGCTGCCCCCTCTGTAACTGGAGGATAGAACCCCCCCTGCCTCTGTGAGTTGGTTAAGGACCAAGTGAGTGGCTTGTAAAGAGCAAGTATGGGGCTGCCAAGGCCTCGCAGGCGCCTCTCACTGCTTTTGTGTGCCTGCCTCGGCTTTGCTTTCAAGCTGCTAGCCTGAGACCCCCATCCCGGGCTATTGGGGCTGCTTCTGGCACCCCTTGCCAGTTTCCCAAGGGAGCACCTCCATGGCAAGTCACTTGTGTGTGAATCTTCCGAGCCTGCTTTGTTGAACCCAACTGAAAAGTTCACAAAAACATTTTGAAATGTTGCAAGTGAAACATACGTGTGAGGATTTAGCATTTGAAATAACAGCAGAACTCACTGTACAATCTTATGTCTCTGAATTATCGGGGTCAGGGCAGAACAGGAAGTCAGAGGAGATCTGAAGCGAGCTGCTCTATAATTGACTCAGCACAGCCAGCCTCAGGGACCACCGCACTCCCGGTTGAGCGCAGGCCGCCCTTGGCAGGTCAGCTGGGAGCCTGGTCCTCCTGGGCCCCCGGGCCTCGCTGTGCAGCCTGCTGAGCTGCACGGTTTTCCACCCAGTGGTCGTCAGCTTATTCCCAGTGCACTCCCTGCCTGACCTTTCTCAGGGCTCCAGGAGAGAGTTAAGGTCCCCCGCCGAAGACGCGACCCCAAGCTGGGTTCATTTTAGTTAGCTCCATGAAGAAGGCACGTGCTTTTGGAAACCATCAAGGGGGCCAGTCGTGAACCCAGATTTTTGATGAACAAAAGTTAAATAGAAATGGAGGCCGCTCATTTTATCACCCGATCCAGTGCTTTTAACAAGGAGCACAGACACGCATACTTTAAAAATAGGACCTCAAAATGTAAAGTCTTGTTTTGATAGTTCTCCAACATCTGATGAGTTTCCATGTTTTAGTGACATCCACATGGTCGTGGGGACAGGCTGGAGCCTGAGCTCACCCTGTTCACAGCCTCAGCGTTTTCAACCCCCTAATTGAGTGGGTACATTTTAACTTCCATTTAAATCGTTTTAAAGACATCAATAAATAATCAAACTTCCTTCATGTGACCCAGCAGCCGTGTTTTCTAAGAATAAAATTCTTTGCACTCTATCCTCTCTCGTGCCAACCACTAGAGAAAGAACACAGCTGCATGCATACTGATGTACACTCTTTAAATCACGTGTAGCCAGCCTGGCCCCCTTGACGTCCTAACGCTGGGCTGGCTTAATGTGGCACTGGACCCACCCAAGTATTGCATTAGGAACAGGAGATGGGGATAGTGATTGGCATGTCTCAGCCTCCAATCTGGGCAGGACATCAGCTTGAGGGGGCTGAAGTTACACAGACAGATAGAATCAGAACCACCAGGTGCTTTATCCTGGCCCAGCCACCTGAGCCTTCTGCACAGGAGAGGCCTAGCCCATGACTCTCCTGTGTCTGAGACAGTCCAGAACCGGCACTAGGGACATTGGTCACAGACAAGGTTGTGGGGAGAATGGTGAGCGAATGTGCAAAAAATAAGGCAGGGATCTGGTCGATGATGCCATGGAAGGTCACCTCGTCGGTGCAGGAGGACAAGCATGGCTACCAACTGAGAAAAGGGACTGTTAGCCTAAGTGGAAATTCCTCCTGGATTTCCTCCTGGCTTCTGTAAGCCAGGTCAAAACAACACCTTTTGAGGGAAGCCAGGCAGGGACTAATTAGGCCCAAACTCAAACCCAGCTGACCCCAACTTTTGGTTCAATGACTCCCTTCAGTAAACCCCCATGACCAAACACCAGAAAATCTTAGTTCTGATCCACTGCCCCTCCCAGCCTCCAGGGCCACAAGGTGTTTGTCACAAGGTCCTTTCCAGGGGTGCAGGAGCAGAGAATTTGGCTGGATGTTTGTGGAACATTTACCGAGCATGAGTCTGGTAGAGAACAAAGCACTCGACGTGTGAACTAAGTAAACAGATTGCTTACAGAAAAGTCAAAAAGCTTCTTTTTCCAGTGTACACATCCTATCACCTGGCCGCAAATTCTGAAGGCTCTAGGTTCTGCTGGAATTTGGTCACAGCAAATATTGACGGGTGTTGGTGGGCCACAGGCTCGTCTTGTCAATGTTTGGGTTAGTGGGACACTGCCAGACTGTAGGGCGAAGACACGGTTGTGTGGAGTTGGGAGGCCCAGCTGGGTGTTGGGCCTGTCTCTGTTACCAACCAGTCCGTGTCTTTCCATGACACTCTCAACTCACTGCCCTTCAGTTTACTTACTTGTAGGAGACCCAGATCCCCAAAATCTTTCCCAGTACTAAAAACACCAGGTTTCGTGACATAAATGGGGGAACTGTAGCTAAAAGCATTTGAGGTTCATGTGGACTTTAAGTCATTGAGATAAGTGTTTTCAGGCTCAGGAGGTGGCCTGCCAAATCCAAATTGACCTCTTCTGAACCCCAAAAGGCTCGTAACCTGGGGACACTAGTTGGAGTGTCCAGACTGGGAAGATGGTGATAATTTGGTGACACTGACGATAAAGATCAGTCCACATCCGATTGGATGCTGCAGTGAAGAGCACGTCGGGCATTTTCTTTCCATTTAGCTGGGTGGGGCTCAGTGCAGACAGAGCTAGAAACTCCAGATGCAGACATGTGTGTTTTAATCGTCTGTCAAGAACATGGAAAGTCCTCCAGGATCCACTTCAGTCCTTGAACTGTGCTAGTAGAGGCCTGAGGTCACGCGTCAGAAGGGGCTCTGGACCCTACTTTGGAGATGCTGGGAGAAGCAGACAGTGTTACGTGGGAACGGCCTTGCAGAAAAACTGATGTCCAACAGCATCTGACCTGTCTCAAACATCTGCTCTTTTTTTTTCTTTCCTTGCTATAAAAAGGGTAAAGTGAAAGACTTTTTCTTGTTGGAGAACATCAAAGATGCTATGATGTGGGCGGCCTCCCTTTTGTACAAGCTTTAGACAAACTGACTGGCACAACTGTAGAGGGAACTGCTTGAAGAAAATACTTCACACAATTTTAATTCACAAAATAGTGAAGGATAAGGGGAGTATTATTATTTTTTTATTCCTCTAAAAATTTACTGTAAGTTTATCTATGTAAAGTGGGCTTTCTCACTAGGCAGGCAGCTCAGAGGCAGAAAGGAAGCACAGCACTTGTCTGGGTTCTTGAGGCAGAAGGGCCTGGGTGGCAGAGGTGGGCCAGGCACCAGGCCAACCTTGGATGGTGATAATGGGGGCCCAGCCCTCTTCTAAGTCATTTGTCTGACCGTGTCTTTACTAGTCATTTAAGACACGTCCAGTTGTAAAAAAGGATATACAGTGTACAGAATGTCCCCAGATTTAAAATAGGCTCATGAAACTCTTAGACACCTCCTGAAAACCTATCTCTTTCTTACCCATGATGATGGTGAAGAGTGACCTAGATATTTCAAAACCACAGATAGTCCAAAAATAATTCACAGCAGGCACACATATGGTTGTCTTGCATTATTTCTAGAATCCTGTTATAGAATCACAGGTTTTTGATGGGAAGTCTAGTCTGTTCCCTTCCTTTAAAAAACAAATTATGGTAAAAAGCGCAACATAAATTTGCCCTCTTGATCACTGTTAAGTGCATACTGTGGTGTTGATAACTGTGTACGACACAGCTCTAGACCTTTTCCATCTTGCAAAATTGAAACTCTATACTCACTGAACAGTAGCCCCTGGTGACCTCCAATCTACTTCCTGTGCCTGAATCTGATTGTTTTCGATACCGCCTATAAATGAAAGCAGATAGTATTTGTGCTTTTGTGACTGGAGTTTTGCATATGCTATCCTGAAGGTGCATTCATGTGCTAGCATATGACAGAATATTCTTACTTTTCAAGGTTGAATAATATTCCATTGTATGTATATACCATTTTATTTATTCACCTGCTTATGGATATTTGGGTTGCTTTACCTCCTCCTGGCTATTGGATAACACTGCAGTGAAGATGGGTGGGCAAATATCTTTGAGATCCTGTTTTCATTTTTTAAAAATTAATAACCAGTAGAGGGAATGCTAGGTCCTCTTAGAATTCTAGTTTTAATTTTTTGATTAATCTCTATGCTGTTTTGCATAGAGGCTGCACAAGTTTTCATTCCTGCCAACAATACACGAGGATTTCCTTTCCTCCATATCCTCTCCGACTCTAGATATGTCTTGTCTTTTTGATGATAGCCATTCTAACAGATGCGAGATGCTATCTCATTGTGGTTTTGATTTGCATTTTGATGGTTAATGATGTTGAGCATCTTCTCACGTACTGCTTGGCCATCTGTATGTCTCTGGAAAAGTGTCTACTCAGATTTCTGTCCATAGTTCAATCAGATTTTTTTGGCTATTGAATTAGAAGTTCTTTTTATATTTTAGTGATTAACTCCTTATTATCTGATTTGCAATTATTTTTTTCCATTCAGTAGTTTGCCTTTTCATTTTGTTTATGGTTTCTCTTGCTGTACAAAAGCTTTTTAGTTTGAAGCAGTCTAACTTATTTTTCCTTTTTTTTTCTTTGCTTTTGATGTCAAATTAAAAAATCATAAAGAAGACTGTTGTCAAGGAACTAACTCGATATTTTAGGAATTTAATGGTTTCAGGCCTTATATTCATGTTTTTAACACATTATGAGTAAATTTTTGTATATGATGTGCTAGTGGTCCAGTTTCATTATTTTGCATGTGGTTGAACAGTTTTCCCAGCACCAATTATTTTTTAAGAGACTGACCTTTCCTCATTTTATATGTTTTTGGCCCCTTGGATGTAAATGTATTAGACATATACATGTGGATTTATTTCTGGTTTCTCTATTCTCTTCCATTGATCTACATTCCCTCCCCCCCATACAGTGCTATTTTAGGTACTATAGCTTTGTAATGTAGTTGGAAATCAGGGAGTGTGATAACTCCAGATTTGTTCTTTTTTTTCAAGACTTCATTGTGAATCTGTTACAGGGCAGGGAGAGGAGCACCCAGAACCCCCAAGCCTGCCCTCTCTGAATGGGTTCTGCCATCCGCCGCATTAAGACAAACATACAA
>JAGFMF010011658.1:6326470-6403589 GCA_019455555.1 Galemys pyrenaicus | reverse complement strand
TTCTCTGCAGAAATCTTCTTATCCTCCTCAGCTCCACCCACTTAGGGCGGAACCAGGATTTTGGAACTTCCCCTTTTCCTGGGACCACCCTGTTACAGTTCCATAAAAATTTTAGGATTGTTCTATTTCTGTGAAATATTCCATTTAAATCTCGATAGGGAGGGCATTGAATTTGTAGATTCCTTTGGGTAGTATGGACATTTTAATGATATTTTTTTCCAAACCATAAGAATGGGATAGTTTTGCATTTGTTAGTGTCTTTAATTTCTTTCACTAATGTCTTACGATTTTCAATGTGTATGTCTATCACCAACGTGGTTAAATTTATCCCTCGGTATTTTATTCTTTTTGAGGTTGTTTCTTTCATTTATCTTTCTGATAGTTATTAGCATATAGAAACAACAGATTTCTATATTTCAAGTTTACGTAACATAACTAAATTTGTTAGTTCTAACAATTTTTTTTTGGTGGAGTCTTTACAGGTTTCTATATATAATGTCGTATGCAAATAGAGACAGTTTTACTTCATCCTTTAGGATTTGGATGACTCCTGTTTCTTTTATCTTATAACTTCTGTGGGTCAGAAATCTGGCAGAATCCTCTGCTTCAGCTCTCTCAGAGGTGAAATCAAGGTGCTGGCTGAGACAGCAGGCCTCCAGGCTAACAGGGGAGGCTCTGCCTCAGAGCTGCCTTAAGTTTCGGCGGGACTCTCCAGCTTCCCACCGGCTGCTGGCCAGTGGCCTCCCTCAGTTTCTGGTCATGCAGGCAGGAATCTCTGCAGGAGAGATGACAGCATATAGTTGCCTTCTACCCCAGAGGGAGTAAGAAGTCAGAGTCTCTCTATAACTTAACATCAGAAGTGACAGGCCATCCTTTTAGCCAGACTCATCAGAAGTAAGTCACTAGGTTCCAGCAATACTCAAGGGGAGGTACACAAGCGTGGAGGTGGACTCCAGGAAGCAGGGACCTTGAAGGCCATCGTAGAAACTATCAACACCTAGTTTAGGGATTCTGGCTTGGCTCCTTGGAGGCTGCCATTGTCTGGAGGTAATTCCCACACTCCCACTTCTGGTCTTTCTCACGCTAGTCTCACAGTGACCTTGGGAGGGAAGTGTCATTGCCATTGTGACTACCATTTTATAGAAAGATACTGAGATTTTAATGCTTTGTCTGGCTCCACACAACTTGTAACTAAGAGCCAGACCTTGAACCTGACTCTCTTGATTTCTAGGTGGTGACCTTTGCAGTATTGAATCGTGTCTCTCCTGAATTCATGTCTACTCAGGGCCTCAGAATGTGACCGTATTTGGAACTAGGGTCTTTGCAGACATATTCAGTTAAGATGAGGTCATAATGGTTTAGGATGGGGGCTGAATGTGCCTTGAACAAATTGCTCCAAGTGGATTCAAGTTCAAGAGCATGACAGACAGAAGACTCCATCTAAGAAGGCAATGTGAAGTCACATGAACACACAGGGAAATATCCATGTGAAGATACAGGTAGAAATTGGAGTGAAAAACCAGCAAGGCTGCCAAGTATCACCTGCCAACACCAGGAACTCAGAGAGACAGGAAAGGATTTTTTTCTGGAGCCTTCAGAGGGAGCACAGTCTGGGAAAGACCTAGATTGCAGACTTCTAGCTGCCAGAACTGACAGGACACATTTGTGTTGCTTTCAAGTCACCCAGTTTTTGACTTTTCTTGTAGTAGCCTCTTGGAAATCCATGCATCTATTATCTTTCTGGAAAAAGATTCCAGCCACAAACATCCCCCGTGTCTACAGGGTATCGAAGGCTTTAGATAGGGGCCCCGGATGCACAGCCAACCTGACTCAGCCCAGTCTCCAACCCCAGATCATTCGTCTAGAACTGTCTCTTGTTTCCCCTCCTGGCCAGCACATCCTGTCTTCTCTAATTCCAAGTGGGCAGCCCTACCCCAGGGCTGGGGAAGATAAGGGACACACTGAGTATATTCACTGCCTGTGATCTCATGATAAACATTACAGGACAAAAGCATGAGTAAGTGAGATTTTCTTCTTCCACATGAAAGGCTGAAAACTAGAATCCTTCTGCCCTTTTTAAGTTAAAGAGTCATGCTCTTTAACTTAAATGCATTTGGAGCAATTTGTTCCTGGAAGCTCTTTTACACGTGGGTAGAATTTTGGGGTAGTTTCTGTGGCCTCGTAATTGTGAAAATCAGAGGTCAGGGTTCTGCTGAGAGAGAGGTGGATGTGGTAAAAGGACTGTGGGCGCCCAAGTTGGCAGGTTCACACAGAAGAGTCAGCAGCATTTTACAAAAGGAGAGGGAGGCTAAAAGGATGTTTCTCAGGTTCAGTGCCATGGGAAGGGGCTCATGCTCGTGTTTGCAGAGATTTTATAATGCAAGAATTTCCTCTTGCATGACAAATATCACATCATATGAATTATGATAAGGGCTTAAGGATTATTCTTAATGTGGTGCTCAAAAATGTATGCCACTATCCTGATGATATTCTGGTGACAGTAGTTACACCACTGGTGGTAACTAGTATGCAATGCCTTGTAATTCGCAATTAATGGTCTGATAAGCTCTCTAGTGGGAAAGGACCATATAGGTGGTCTAAGCCTTTGGCAGACAAAATAAAAGCACCAAGACTATCTCCATTTTGCCCAGAACCGTCCCCCACTCCTCCCTACAACCATGCAGTCTAATGACTTGACTCTCCAATTCTTTCCCTACTTACCTATCTGATGTCTTTGTAAATCCACATCAGATGCCTATATAATTTCTGTCTTTATAGCATCCATATTTGTGGGCTCCTATGGGATGCAATCATCCATCCATCTATCCATCCCATATCTGTTGAGCAAATTGCTATGGGCCTACCACTATGCATTATGCATATGGAGATTATTAGGGTAAGAGTCTTGCTATCAATGAGCTGATATTCTAATCAGAGAGATAAAACTTGTATGGAACCCCTAACTAGGACCTCTGACTCAACTCCTTCAATGAAGTACAAACTATCTTCCTATCACTCAAAGTCTTTAAAGAACTGAAGAAAAAAATTGTTGCTAGAAGACATGGTCAGTCTCAAAAGTGTTTATCATCCATTGACCTGTATAATTTGAAAAGTTAGTGGAACATAATTGCGGCCACCACATATCTTGAATTTTAAAAATAACTCTGATCTGTTTTTGTTTTTGTGCATGTGTCCTGACTATGGATCAGAAGAGGTTAGACATCATGCAGTTCTGCAATCCACCCATATTCTCTGCCACCTTCCTTCTCTGATGCATTATCTAAACTTTGATCTTATGACAATGTGTCTACCCGTGGAAGGGTGAGGGCCTATGTCATATATCACTACCATTCACCAGTCAGTTGAAGCCTTGGATGGCTTCTGCACAGGTGATACAAAGGTACTTAGGCAAGTCCAGGAACATTGAACTATTGAGCTGAACGTGAGATAGAATACTACAAACATCATGAAGTAGGTGCCAGCAGAATGTTTAGGGGCTATTATCATTGGAGCTTGGAGCATAAGATCCTGGGAAGTAGGAGAGAATCAGAGAGAATTCTATCAGTCATCTCATCACTTTCTCCAGTGACAGCTCTGTTATACCTGGAGACTGAAACTATTGGAAGCAGGAAGAGTCAATCAAGTCTTTGCATTTCAGTTTTTATAAGTAAAGGGACACCAGCCTGTTGCCAACAGCTTACAGAGAAAAATAGGTCAACAATACTCTTTGAATTAGTACAAAATGCCTTTTGCATATATTTGAACAAATGGCTTCCTGAGAGGCAAATGTTCACTCAATCATGAACAAATATAACCAAAAATGTGGGAGAATGTCAGGGAATGGCCTCAAGGCATTCAGGGCTTCATCCAGCCTGGTGTCCCTTGCTATCACAGATGTCCTTATTCTCCCAAAGATTTTGCCTTACTGATGTTTCAACTCCAATTGTCAAGATAAAAAAAAAATGTTACACAATTGTTATATTTGCAGGGGTATATATGTTTAGAATGTATGTTATAAACAGACATTTCCCTTAGAAAAACTTACATGTTTATCCAAACATATTTTGAGCCTCTACAGTATACCAAACACTAACGGGGCTTGAGAAATCAAGCATAGCTGGGATGGGGTGTGGTGTACCTCTCCTCTGAGAATAAAGTAGGAATTGCACTTCCTCTCATGAGGGATGACATTTCTTCTTAGAAATAAACCTCTTGGGCCTCTCTGGTGGCACAGCAGTTTGAGCGCTGCACTGTGAAGCATCTACTGCACAGCAGCATGAGTTCAATCCCCGGCTAGGGAGGGGATCCACATGGTGCAGCAGACCTCTTCTGCCTCACCCACTGCTCCCCTCAGCAGTATATTTAGGTCGGCCAGTTCTGCTCCCTGCTCTGTCTCTGACCTGTACTTCTCATGACTCTGGCCTGTACCCCAGCTCTTATATGCATAAATAAATAAATCTTAAAAGAAACAAACCTCTTGACCTGAATCCTGCTCTGTAAGCCAAGTCATCAACATAAACTTCATGGAGAGTGCCCTTGAAGTTCAGGCACAGAACTCTAAGATTTTGACCCAGTGTTCTTCTTGTCTGATGTTGTATGAATCATAAAAATCTGTTTCATACATTTTTTAACTTCAGTCATTGAATCTACTGCCTTTTGAAGTGGTAATTCAAGCACACATGGAATTGTGTTCTCCCAGTCGTCACTCTTGTCTATGGATTATAGAAAAGACCTAGGCCCAGAGACATTAAAGGACCTTTTCCAGTTAAATGGTGGGTTAGGATGCCTAGCCACTGCCTCCAGTATCCATTAGTTTGGCAGGCATTAGATTTGTACCATCTTAGACTGGGAAGAACCTTACAAACCTATTTGTATCAAGGTCTTCATTTTCCAAATAAGGAAACTGAGATCCTGAGTGGGTTACTGATTGTCCAAAGCCATGGAATCACAGACTCTTAGAGTAGAAAGTCACTTTCAGTTTTTTGTTATCTAGTTTTGCATCAAAGGAGAAATGCCAGATGATGATCGAGCCTCTGCTTGAACACTTCTGGCTTGGGGGACTACATTTTGTTTTTGTCCATCCCACTCAGACACATGTCTAATTGTTGTCAAGCTCTTCTCCATAATCAGAGGAAATCTGCTTTCCTGCTGCATCCACTAGCAGCTGCCTTCCAGAGCTACCTGATCAAAATCCCAAGCCTTCTATGTCCCTTCAGAGCTGTTTTTCCCAGGGACCTAGTTAAACCATGTAAGCTCACCTGCCTTAGTTTTCAGGGATGGTTAGATGGAGAATTTATTTAGTATGGGTTATTTACTTATTTTGTTTTTTATTTATTAACCGTAACCACCACATACTATAGGACCCATCCATTCCTCTGCCCCCTTTTTGGAGGTACAGAAGATGACGCTCATTAAAATTGAAATAAGTGCATTGTACTCTTTTAAAATCTGGGTAACAGAAAGTGCTGGAATGTGTTCCCCCTGACAAGCCTGCTTAAATATAATGATAGATCTGTCACAAAATCTGTAGGCTTATGAGAGGTTGTCAAAGACTTGCCTAAAGTAGGAAATACTTAGGGAAAAGGGTTTTTTTTAGTTAACTGAAAAGGAACAAAGCGGAATAATCAAAGAGTAAATGACTTTATGGAAGTTTTACCTCCCTACAAATATTGCAAACTTGTGTTGATTAATGATAATGAGACAGCCTGGGTAAAAGAAATTGTGAGTCAGAGGACAAGAGTTACTCCAAGTCCTATTTGAACAGGTGAGCTCTGCCCAAACAACTTAGCCCTCCATACTAGATAGAAATGATTATCTCACAATTTCCTGGAGAGACACGGCTGAGAGTCCACATGTGCGAGTGACATATAACCCATGTGTGCAGACCCGGCATCGCCGTCCAACCCAGAGCAAGTTACGACACTGCTCTCCTCCTCCCTGCCTCGTAGACCGACACTTTAAATCTCTTCTCTAACTCCCTTTGTGGAGTTGGGCTAAATTCTCCTTTCCACCTCGATTTCCTCATGTACAGGCCTCTCATAAAGCCTTGCCTGGATCAGCTCTACCTTGTACTTTCTGGCCGATCATTTCTCTAATGTGCAAAGGACCTGCTCTTTTGGGTTGGGCCTGGCAACAGTAACAGAGAAGATTCCCGAAAAAGAGGAGAATGAAGTTCTGAGCCTGTGTACATGCCGGATCTTGACATTTCCTTTCTATGACTTTTTAAAATTTTCTTAACCTAGTGAGGAAGCAAGTGAGGTGTAAGAACTGAAGGAAGAATTCAGGTCCTTCTGGATTCTGCAGACGGGCTCAGTGGTGGGCTTCCTGGTTTCTGGCTTCTCAGGCTATCCTCTGTGAGGTCCCGTGGATATTACCAGGCCTCCAATTCCCAAATGGATTCCTCATAACTGAACATCTGGTTGTTTCGAGGGCCAGCGCCGATACAACCCAGGCTGCACAGCATTTGGAGGAGCAATTTTAAGAAAGGCGCAAAGGGAACCCGGTGCTGCGGCTCTTCTTGACTGTCGGTTCCATACGGGGCATCGCTGCATCACACTCTTTGCACCTTCTGAGGTCAGTTCTCCCAAGCAACCAGTGATTTCTGAGCCTTCTGTGATTATTCAATGTCCATGAAATTTCAGAACTTCCTGGTTAAAATGTGCTTTCTATTTTTTCACCAGCCTACTCCTTGCATCCCACCTCACCCCGAATTAGAACCTCAGCAGAAAGCCCTTCAACTGCCCGGCTGGCACCTTCTATCTTCTCGTTCCCCACTGAACTTCCTCTTCCCTTTCTTCTTCGCACACTCAGGCTGAATGAGAGCATCAAGTTCAGAGACAGCCAAAAACATCCTGCCTAGAAAGAGCTTGAGAATCCGCTCACCCTCCCCTCCAAATGAGAAAGCAATCCCACTCCTTTAAATTCCCAGTGGTTACAACAAGGACTAAGAACAAGCACCACAGACAGCGATTTTCAAATGAAATGTAAGAATCCTTTCAAGTGCCTAACCCTAATGGTAAATGTAGCAGTCGTAGTAGAGTTGGTTTAAAAATCAGGTCGATGATGCCTCAAATTAAGTTATATTGTACTTGCGTGTGCAAAAGCAAGGAACTTCAAAGAATCCATTTGGATGGCAAACAGAAAGCAACAGAAAGCTGGGCACAGACACTGAAGACATCTGGCTTTTGTGGAGCCTGATGTTTATTTCTTAGGCAAGGACAATTAGTGACTTTAATGAGAGCTGGGAGTGGTTCTCTTATGTCCACTAACTTTACTCTGTGTCTGTTTCTAAAGCCGCCTGATTTCTGGTCAGAAGACAGATCAACTGTCTCATTACGCTTTAAAACGTTGTGTGTTTTAATAAACACAAAATCTTGCAGGTAAGAAGTTGAGGTCGACGTGAATGTATGCAAAGCCAGAAGTAGACTATGGGGAAAGGCTGCTTCATTGCCTCAGCCTAGAGAAATAGAAAGTTGCTTAGGAGAGGAAGGTCTTTTGGGGATTTGCTCAAGTGGAAAAGCAACAAATATTTGTAATTAATGCCATTTGTCTTTTTGCGAACATTGACATGTTTTGAATTTATCCTCATTTGCAATTTTCATACTATACCCTGAGATCTTCCTCTACTCTGATTTATCTCTGATTACAGTGTCAGATTCTAAACTGATGTTTTGAGGAGAGGTTTTTAGGAGAGGTTTCTTCCTCCCCCCCCCACCCCCCCCCAAGACAAGACCCATCGACCTGGGTTTGCTAGCGGTGGCCCTGTCTGGAGGACTTGAGTGTGTCATTTAACTTTTCTGAAGTTCTGAAGCAGCTCCCTTTGGTTAATGAGGTGAAGATGCCCCTCGCTTAGGGATTGCTATTGATGCGTATCATCACTTATAGGAAGCTGGACCTGTAGTGTCAGGAGCATTAGCCGGTATCCAGAAGTTTCTGAGGGAAATGGCAAAGGTCTGCATCTGCAAAGGTCTCTGCTCCCCACCTCCCTTCCTGGGAGGGGGAGCAGACAGCAAGGACACCTCCTGCTGTGCCCAGGTTTAAGTCCTAAGTAAATAACAGATTTAATCTCATGGGAAGCAAGCCTGTTTTGTTATGGGTACGGAAACATTTTATCTGTCTTCAGACAAAGTAAACAGAAGATGAAAGGATGTCGGTTTTTTTGTGTGTTTTTTTTTTCCCCCAATTCTTCTGTTGTATAGGGTGAGAAAATGGCAGGGCTACTTTGGGAGAGGCCTCAGAGGCTCCTGGGTAACCTAGATGGTGCTGGTGTTGACTGAGAAGAACCCTGGGTGGGCCTGACTGGATGCCTGGCCTCCAGACCCACTTCTGCCACAATCTGTAGACAAGTGATCAGCTCTTTGGGCCTGATTTCTCCTGAAAATATGATGGTTTGATGAGGTGCCCCTTGTCTCCTGGGCTCCTGAGTCCTCACACCAGCTCTCACAGACAGTCTTTTTTTCCACTGTTGGGGGTTAACAAAGGTGTTTTGTGACAGAACATGGCAAAAAGGATCAAGGCCCCCAGAGGGAGGAAATATCCCACTTACCGTGCTTTGGGGTGAAACAGGCCAGTCACCACCTCTCATGGGGACACATCAGGGGCAGTTCCTCTCAGGCCCACACTCATTGCCAGGTTAACGGGAGCTATGGTTAAATGGGGGAAGGGAAGGAGCTGGAGAAAAAACAACTTGATTGTAGCCTGTGGTAATTATCCAAGTGGACAATAAGACCCACACAGTGTTCCATCAGCGTGACAGAAGTTCTTTCCAGAGAGTTCTATTTCTATGTTGCATTCCAAATGTATAATCCTTGTCTCCAGTCCTGAGCAGGCCAGCTGTCTCTCAGTGGAGTGTGCGTTGCTGTCTCTTCCTGATGGGTTGATTTTGTTATAGACCTAATGCGCTTACGGCGACCAGTGCAAGGAAAGTTACTTGGGCTGGTCAGCCACGGGTGTAACATGGTAAACCACGTTGGGCGCCAAACTGTTACAGGGCAACCCTAATATAAAATGGGTTTGCCTGACTGGGTCCTGACCCGCACGCTCGAACGGCACTTATAACGCCCCAACTGCAGGCACACACAACAAAGGGTAATAAAGGGTTTTATTTACAAGGGAAGGAGAAATAGCGTAGTGAATAACACAAGGGGAAGAGAGGGCTACAGATCTGTAAATATCCTACCAGTTCCTTGGAGCTGGAACCCAAGGGTGCGCTGAGAGCTGACTCCCAAGGGAAAGGACCCCCCAAGGCCCACGTGTCTGCTTTTATACTCAGCCTGGCTGCTCAACTCCACTCTCAGGTCCCAGTGATCCGCTCTTCGATAACGACCTTATGGGATTTGTAGTCCTTGGCTCTTGTAGGTCTGGAATGGGGGTCGAAGTCCATAACCTATTTGTATAATCCATTCAGGAGGGTCTTTCCCCCTAACAATTTGACTGTCTGCTGGTGCCACCAGGAAGCAGAGAAAGAGACCTCTTGGCCTGATCAGGAGATTGAAAAATCAAATGTGGATCTTGTTGCTTTTAGATGAGGAAGCTGGAAAATGACCACCAGTGAAGCCATGTGCCAGGTTTAATGGCACATGGTTTGTCTAAATGAAGACCGCACTGGGGGGACTTGGTGTGTGACCTTTGGCCTGGACTTGTTTCCCTGATGGGCTTGCTCTCCACTCAATTGTTCTTATTTTACTTTCTGCCTACAGGGCTCGAGTTTAAAGGAATAACGCTGTACTTCACCTACCAGTTTTCCAAAGCAAATCATGTTTGACAGGTTTTACAGTGGGAAGTGATTGCAGGATAGTGGTTAAAAAGAAAAGACGAACTTGGGAAACTATGAATCCTTGACTCCATGAATGCCTTCTGTCCAGGTCTGGTGCTTCTACAGCTGACCCTTGAACTGGGGAGCTAGGAGCACCTCCCCCACAAACACATACACTAGAAAATCTGCATATAACTTTTCACTTCCTCAAAACTTTACTAAGAGCCTGCTGTTGACTAGAACTTCCCATTTAACATAGTTGATGAACACATATTTTTCGTATGGCATATGCATCATATACTGTATTCATTCAATAAGGCAAGCTAGAGAAAAGTTCATTTAGAAAATCAGAAGGAAGAGAAAACACATGGACAGAACTTCAGTCATTCATACCGGAAGTTCACATAATTTACTTACAAGAAAATTCAGGCAGAAGTGGACTTATGTAGTTCAAACCTGTGTTGTTCAAAGTCAGCTGTACATATCAGCTGTATGTTGTTCAAAGTCAGTGCTTGGCCTCACCTGCAGGTTCACCTACCAGCCTTCTTAAGGAGAACAAACTTGCAAATGAGGTTGACTCAACCTCCAGACACCTCCCAACACTTTTGCTGGGGTGAGGCCAGGAGAGACTCTTGAGACCAGCTTTTTTTTCCTCCCTCCCTCCCTCCATTCCTTTGACTTCAATTTAAATCAGAACTTCCCACTTAAAATGAAATTAGTTTCCACAGTAAATGAAATTAGTTTTCTCTGCCACCATGACCGATTAGGGCAAACTTAATAGCTGTAAACAACACCAAGTTCTTACTGAACAGTTCTGGAAGTCAGAGGACCAAAATGTTAGGGGGCTGTGCTCCTTCTGGAGGCTCTGGGAAAGAACCTACTTCCTAGCCTTTTCCAGCTTCAGCAGGTTCTCACATTACTTGGTAACCTGGACTCAGGTTGTATGGGGGTGAGGGTGGTGAGGGTGTGTGTGTTAGGGTGTGGGCTTCTTTGGGGGCTATTATCCCACTAGTCACAAGGCCAGAAGTGCAGCTGGGGGGCGGGGAGGACAGGGATGGCCCCTGGCAGTGAGGTCCATGTCACATTTCTTTACTTTTCTGAATGAGCTAGGAGTTCAGAGCTTCTGGAATAGATCTGGACCTAACTTGTCATCTGCATTCTTTGCCCAGTGTCACAGCTCACTGTGCATTTTACCCAAACATCAATTTAGCTGTTGTTACGGAAACAAGTATATATAAATATATAAAAATTTTCTGACCCAGGTTAAAAATCTTAAGGCATGCTGGAGACAATTTAACTCTTATTCTTCATAGATCTGCCAGCCTTGGCGTCTTTTAGGTGAGCGTTTAGGGAGGCTACGTTGGTGGCAGAAGACATGGAAAATCCCAGTGTGCTTTTGAAGCGAGAACAGGGTTTCTCACCAAGCAACTGCATTTACTTTGGCCCTGCCCTTATTTACCATTGTCTACACTTACTCCTTAGTCTAAATAAAGTAAATGAAATAAAGTAAATAAGAGCAGGGTGTTTCCTTAAGCAGAGACCATTTCTGAGTTCCCCTCCAGCAGACAAAGAGGCCACCACTAACCCCCAAAGCAAAAGCCACAGAGATATTCCTATGTCTTTGGGACAATTTACATTTTTAGATAAAATGTTCTCCTTTGGAGATGTGAATTTGTCTTTTAAAGATTCCTTCCCTTTTCTGCCACCCTCCCCAACCACAATCACCATCTCCGAAGGAATGCTTTAAGAGAAGGCATTAAGTTGGGTAAGTGCCCAGGGCTTCCAGCAGACCTTTCAGCTTTTGAGGGTCTGTGATTGGTGTGGGTTAGGAGATCGTGTTCATGTGTGATCAAGTATGAGGCTAGGAAAAGGCGAGTTAATCGTCCTTGACAAAGATCAATTTTATGTCATTATTTTAATCTTTAATCTGGTCACCATATGTTGTTTCTGAAGGATTAGTTAATTAATAGATCTTATTTTCAGAACAGGCTGCACCAGCATCAGCAGTATGCCAGCAAATAAACTTGTCAACTGCAGAAATGTCTGGGAAAAAATGCTTAATTTCCTTTAGTAATGAAATTTTAAAAATTAATCTGATTTACTCCAAATGGATGATGATTTAATCCACAAGAACTGAATATGCACAATTCCTTTAAAGAACGTGATTAAAGACCCACTGGCAATCATGACGACAGTGCCAATGGGGTTAGGGCACCTGTAAATCAATAATTTTTTTAGGTAAAATTAAAGCCAGCAAGCAAATACTACCTTGTTAGAATTCAATATTGCTTTTTTATAAAAGTAAATATTTGCATATTGTTGATTTAAATAGCTATCCTGCTAGTTTCCTAAGATTGCTATATTGAGGTACTACGAATTTGGTGGCTTAAAACAACAGAATTTTTTTCTCTTACAGCTCTAGAAGCTGTAAGTTCATAATCTAGGTATTGACACAGCCATCTTTCTGAGGTTCTAGAGAAGGTTCTGTCCCATTCCTCTCTCCAGAGCTTCTGGTGGCTTCTAGCAATCATTGGTGGTTAGTTTATAAAGGCAACACTCCAATCTCTGCCTCCACCTTTACAGAACCTTCTCTCCATGTGTCTCGGCTTCTTCAACTTCACGTGACCATCCCCTCTTGCATGTCTGTGCCCAAATTTCCCTCTTTTTATAAGGATACCCATCATTGGATTCATCTTAACTAACTATATCTGCAGAAACTCTATTTATAAAATAAAGTCTGAGGTTCCAGAGAAACATGGATTTTGGACAGTCATGATTCAACTTAGTGAAGTTGGCATTACAGTTTCTCCATCCCTAAAATGGGAATCATTTTGCTTGTGGCATTTGGTTTTATTGTAATGGGTTCATAATTAATCATTCTCTAATACAATTTTTTTGAGTCTTATTCCTATCATCTAGTAAGATTAGAAGCCAAACTTCCTCTGAAGTTAATTTTATGTGATTCTTATGGAAATTATTAAACAAGGAATCCTTTTTCATGTAATTCTCACTGATGAGTGTTTCCTGGAGCATATTTTAGAAAACATCAATTTAAATAATTTGGTCTATGTGTCAAGTCAAAATAATAAAACTACAAATGTAAGTATATGTCCCAAAATTCACATGTTAATACCATAACCTCTAAGGCGATGGTGTAAGGAGGTGAGGCCTTTGGGAAGTGCTTAGGTGCTGAGGGCCATTTAGTGGTTTAAATTCTTTGGACTGACAAATATATAATGATGTGTGTTTACCATAATTGTTTATGCAATAGATACACTGTCCTAAGAACACTTTGTATTTTACCCTTTCATCCCACCTAAAGTTCAGAAGCTTCTGATCTTTTTTACTGTCTCCATGGTATTTCAGATATGATATGGTTGATATCACACATAGCCTTTTCCTATTGGTTTATTTTCCATAGTATTATGCATTTAAGATACCTGCATGCTTTAATCTTTCTTTTCTTTTGGAGTCAAATAGTAGTTCCTTGCCTGCATGTTTCATAATTTATTCCTCCACTTTCTGAGGTATATCTTAGTTGCTTCCAGTTTGTAATTATGAACATAGCTGATAGAAACTTCTGTGGGCAGGTTTTTGTGTAGATATAAGCTTTCAGTTCATTTGTGTAAATGCCAAGGAATGCATCTGGTGAATTGTATGGTAAGGGTATATTTAGTGGTGTAAGAAACAATAAGTTTTCCAAAGTGGCTGAATCATTTTACTTTCCCACAAGCAACGAATGAGCTCTGACCCTCCATCAGCATTTGGTGCTGCTGTTCTAGGTTTTACCTGTTCTAATAGGTGTGCAGTGGTATCTCATTGCTGTTTAAATTTGCATTTCTCTGATGCCATGTGGTACTGAACATCTTTTTATATATTTATTTGCATCTGCACATCTTCTTTGGTGAAGTCACTGTCATGTCTTTTGCCTTTTTAAAATCAGTTTGCTCATTTCCTTATTGTTGAGTTTTAAGAGTTCTTTGCAAATCTTAGATAATAATCATTTATCAGATGGCTTTTGAGAACATTTTCTCTCAGTCTGTATCTTGTCTTTTCATTCTCTTGAGCTAGTAAATTTTTCATTTCAGTTAATATGCTTTTAAAATCTAAAACTTCCATTTCTTTTTCAAAGTAATTTTGATCTCTTCTGTTATTCTCTATTTATGCAGCACTGTCAAACTTTACTTCTGTGGTCATGTTTTCCTTTAGTTCTGTGAACATATTTAGACTGGCTATTTTGAAGCCTTTTTCTATTAAATACAACATCTGGTTGCTCTCACGGGCACTTTCTGGTGCCTCTATCATTCCAGTGTGTGGGTCATACTTTTCTGTTTTATGGCATGCCTCATAACTTTTGTTGGAAAATGAACATTTTCAACATGTTGTAGCGTGTGGATACTGACATACACTTGTTTGCATGTTTCACTTCAGTGACTGACAGGATTATCGAAATCTGTCCCCATTTCCTCCCATGCACCCCATACACATACACACATTGTTAGCCTCTGATGTTGCTCCTGGGGAGGTGATGACCTGGGATGACTGTTGTTTGGATCAGGGTCTCCCCTCTATTCCACTGACCACACCCAGCAGTTAAAGTCTACTAATTTCCAACTGACTGCTCTATTGTTTACAGCAGTGCACTGGGGCATAAGTTATTCTAACAATGAACCCGATCAAATTGTGGCTCCTTTTGAAGGCATATTTCTGAGGTCAGAATTTGATATTTGTTCTGACTGCAGGAGGGCTTCTCCACAGCTAACTTATTTTATTATTCCTCAGTTCTCCCCTGCAAACTAGCTAACCTAGAACTTTTTCAGTTTAAGTTATTTATTAAATCCATAAATTATCTCACAATTGCCTTAAAAAGAACCTCTGTTCTGGAGAACTCTTTACCCTCTGTTGTAAATTAAACCAATCCCATTGGGATAAGATTTGGAGCTGTTTTATAGCTTATTTCTCGCCCTCTCCCTTAGGCAATATCTCTGATCCTGCTTTCTGGAAGTGGGAGTGGCACCATGACAAGTTTCTGAATGACAGCCCTGCTGTAGAACTGGTGTGCACAATGGGGGGGCATCAGCCCAAGGTTCCTTTGGCTTGTCCCTCCTGCTGTAGAACCACTGCTTCCTGAGCAAAGGCAATCTGGACTTGAAAAGTAATAATTGAATTAAACTATGGACTTCAAGCGGTAATGACAGTAGTATAGGTCCATTGATTATAATATGTGCTCCACTCTGGTGGAAGATGTGGATAGTACATTTTAGGGAGTGGGATGTAGACATATTCCTATATAGACATAGGAATTTTCTTCTTTCTCTATTTTCTTCTTAATATCTCTGAGAACCTAAAACTTCTAAAAAATAAAGTATATTTAAAACTTCACTAGACAGATTTATAGTCAATTTGAACTAGCAGAAGAAAGGTCAGTGAACTTGAAGATAAATCAACAGAAATTATACCAGCTGAAGAACAGAGAAGCAAAAAGAAGGAAGAAAAATGAACAGAACCTTAGATAAGGAGAGGGAAAAACAACATTATGTATTAGGAGTTCTGGAAGGAGAGAAGAGAAAGCAAAAGAAATGCTAGTCAGAGTAATAAAATCTTTTCCATGTTTATTGAAAGATAATAACCTTTATCTAGGAAATTCAATGAACTCCAAGTGGGATAAAAAAATAGACCGTAGTAAAAATGGTGAAAGTCAAAGATGAGAAAAATCTGGGAAATAGCAAGTGGAAAAACTAGCCAACTATAAAGGAATCACAGTAACTAACAGCTGACTTTTCAGCAGAAACAACAGAGGTCAGAGGCAGTGGAAGAACATATTCAAAGTGCTCTAAGACAAGAATCTGCCAACCAGACATAGTACAGTCCCCATGAGTTAATGGCCTGATCCACGAGACTGCTCTCACATTAGACCAACTAGCTGCAAGTTCAGGGAACTCCATACCTCCTTGGGTTCATTATTTACCAGAATAACTCACGGAACTCAGAAGAACACCATATTTCCAAACAAATGTATAGGCATGAAGGGTGAATTTTGGGAGAAGCTTTCATGCTTTCTCCCCTTGGAATCAGTGTGTCACCCTCCTGGAACACCAATGTGTTCCCCACCAAAGAGCTCAACTGGAGCTCTTTGTAGGATTTCATGATATAAACATGATTTATTGAACACTGGCTATGTTTGAACTCTCTCTGGAGCTCTGCTCTCCCACCCTGTAGGTCAGGATGTCGGGCTGATCAAAACCCCAACACTTGAATCACAAGGTTTGCTTTTCCAGCAAGACCAACCCCATCCTGAAGCTTACTGTGAGTCCCCCCAGCATTAGCAAAAAATTAGGTGTGATGTGATTGGCAGGGCTAATAAGTAAGATACCTTTATCATTCAGGAAATACCAAGGATTTTAGATGCGCCTTGCCAGGAATCTTGGTCACAGACCAAATTCTTTTTTAGACAACAGTCATGATACATCACTTTTTTTATATCTTGCTAGATTGAGCTTGCTAGTATTTTTTATTGAGAGATTTTGAAGTTATATTCAAAAGATATTGCTTTATAGTTTTCTTGTGATGTCTTCCTCATGCTTAGTTATCAGACTCAGGATGAGTTGGGAAGTTATTTTGTTGTTTTTTAGGAAAAGATTTTTCAAAGAACTGGTATTAATTCTTTAAATGTTTAATAGAATTTATAGGTGAAGTCATCTGCACTCAGAAATTTTTTTTGTAGAAGGTTTTGAAGTTATTCCATTTGTTCTTACAAATGTTTTATTTCATCTTGAATCAGTCTCAAGTCATTTTGGTCATTATAGAAATTTATTTTATCATAGTTAATTTATTCATATTGTTTATTCATAATCCTTTTTATTTCTGAAAGGTCAGGAATAATGTCTATTTTCTCATTTATGCTGCTTCAACTCACTGTTCTGGAAAGAAAAGTGGGGATAGTACCCTGCCGATAATTTTGAGTGACATTTATGCTTTGTAAGCTTGGCACTGGGTAGGGACAGTAGGGATGAATATTAGCAACCAGTCCCTTTAGGAACGCCTGTGTAGCCTTTATTGAGAACTGAGAAAAGGATCCCAATCTACTTGGGTGAACCCACGTGGAGAGGAGTTTCTGTTCACTGCTCTGGGGTGAGGGCAACAAGAAAGTGAATCTAGTGCCCCAGGTTCTTGAGATTCTTACTGAGATTTAGTAGATATTTCTTGAATAAGTGTCTCTTCATTTGCAGTATGCCCTTGGGACAGCTAAGTCTTTTAGCTAGTTATTTTTTTCATCATATTTTACCAATTAGGCTGGTTTACTGGAGAGAGGGTCCTCAGAGCTCCTTGTGACATTCCAGAAGCATGCCGAAGCTCCAGTGTATGTTATGTTATCCTTTCCACAGAATTCATTGTTTGATTTTTGACTTTATAACTTCAGGTGGCTGGAACAGTTAAGGAAGTGCTCACAGAGAACAGATGACTGAGAAAGAGAACCTAGAAGCATATTTTGGGTAACTGATAGTAAGAAAAATGTTAAAATGTGATTAACTTCAGAAAAAGAAGGTTAAGTTTACAGATTGCTGAAAAACAAATTTATCGAGCCAACAATCAAGTAGAAGCTTTACAATGCCAAGAAAGACACTTGGATTTGACATGGAATAATCTCCTTGAAGGATAGTTAAATATGCACTGCACTGTCTAGAATGGTGGCAGAACAGCATTCTGAAAACTCCTAGATCTTAAGTGACTAAAATGCAACTTCTCCATCACCTCACTGTCTATGGTGGAATTTAGCAGAGGCATTTTATTCACACACACTGTTAAAAATCACTTTAGTATTGCACTTTTTATCTCCAATACTGAAACAGGGCAAAAATACCCACGAATATCTTGAAATTTGTAAGAGTGAGGGGCAAGTAAATCAAACCAGGTTCTGGGCCACACATGATCATTTTGTTCTTCTTCCAGAAAGTTAAACAAATAAAAGCAACTGTCTTTTCTACTTAACTCGCTGCAAGACTGACTCAATATGTTACTCCACAAAGGCAAGCCCAGCATAAACAGCCTCATTGGGGCCCCTGTGATGCTTGAGTCTTAGATCATGCCAGCTTCCTGAACATGGATAAGCCATTGTTTCTCCCCTTTCCAGGATGGGAAGATAAACTCTACTTCAAATATTTATTCTCCATATCTTGCTTACTCTAACAAGGGCCTGGGTTGTAGGGTCATGTCAAACAAACGTCAAATATAGAATAATTTCAATTAAAGAAGTAGATACTATTTAATGTCATGACTGTTTTCGAATTAAACTCTTAAAAATTAGGGGCAATAACTGTCATTGTGTGTTGGCAGTATTACAAGACTTGCTTCTCTTAGGAATCCTTTCACTTTCTAATTGGCAATTCAGTGATTTCTTCAATAAGAGGAAGAAGTGACAAGACATGGAGAACAGTGACACTGTCACTTCCTCTTAGCGATAAAATGAAAACTCACAATACATCTATTTAAATTGTGATCTCCCAAGTTTGATTGAAATTACTACTTATTTATACTCTAAGATTGGCAAGAATTTGACTTTTGGGTCAAAAGGGGAAAGTAGAAGCTACAGCAGGTCAAATAACACACAAATTCTATACATACAGTCCTATACATATGCCACATCTCGAGATTGGAACAACACAAAATTATTTATATTAATAAGGTTGCATTAGGTTAGCTACCAGTGTTGAAGATACTTTGCGGAATTCTGTTAAAAATCTGCATATCTTCAAATGTACAATATTTGAGTCAGTCAGCTGGTCATAAAGATCTACAATACACACAAATTATTTTGAGGTGAAACTAGGCAGGGTTGCCTGTATATATTGCAAATCGCAGAATGCTAGTGAGCTTGGTCTGGTTCCCTTTCCACTTGCTGTGACAAATACGTGGCTCAACCATCTCACTGCGTCCGCTCCAACACCTTCATGGGCCAGAACACAGCGCTCTCTGTGGCGTGAATGACTCAGTGATTGGCGCATTTCCTGGTTGTTAGTCAGTGTGTCAAGTGCTTTTCTAACACGATCACAAAATAATTCCATGAGGAATTAATAGCCAGTTCAACAGATGAGGAAACTGAGTCAATGGAAGTGAACTGACTTACTCCAGGCTGTTCTGTAACCAAGTGTGTTGTCAGGTTGGCTGGCACAAAGCTGGTGTTTTGGACACAGTGCTATGTGTATGACAGTCACACTAACTGCAAGGGTTCTCCTCACGTAACCAGCTAGGCGCCTCCACCCCCACAGCCCTGTGATGCTGTTCATACCCTGCTCCTTCCCCTCACCAGGATCACACTAAATGCGAGATGAGAATTTGGGAAACGAAGCAGTCTTTTTCCCATTTTACTTTGCTCCCAAAAATTATAGCACTAATTTGTAAAAATTTAAATAATATAAAAATAGTTTCTCTGTTTTGTTGTATGATTCCATTTTACCTATTTTGTTTTCTCTCGATATATAGATATGCATATGTATGTGTATGTATGTGCACAGAGTTGCTGCTTTGAACAATTCTGAGGTGAACAATGTCATACAATGATCAAATAATGCCAGTTTGCTGATAACATGGTTCCCATTTCAGTTCCACAGTATCTTAGCTGCAATTACATACAAACTTAACTGTGGGCTCTTCAGAGCACAGATTACTTCATAATCGCAGAACGTCTCAGGTTCAGTGACAAAAGTGCCTCTTGGTCCAAGTCAGGGTGGCTCGTCTCTGGGCATGCTATCTAGTTCATGCCCAGACAGCGAAGGGTGTTGAGATGTCTTCTTGTTTCCTACTGGTGGACCATGGGGCATTTTATGAGAGGGAACACTCAGAAGAAGGAATTGGCCAACAAAGAAAAAAAGGTTCAGTAAAGAAAAGGGAAAACAGTGGAAGTGAAATGCAAATGGAGTCATTTAGGAAATAGCTGGCCCGGGGATGCTGGTGGCTGATGTTTTGATAGACTCTTAGTATGAGAAACTAACTAACTCTTAGTATGAGCTTATGAACAGAAATGAGGGCAGGGCTGTGATGAAAGGATATGTCCCAGAGAAGGTGATGCTGGCGGAAAAACCTCACATGAAAGAAACTCTTAGAAGTATATAAACAATGTTGAAAGCAGAGATAGAAATGATCGCTGTTCTAAACTTAGAAAGGAGTATGACATTTTGCCAGGGCAGAGGAAGGTACTTGTTCTATATCATCAGTTCCGTGATGAGAAGAAAGCTAGTGCTGTTCAATTACCCTTGATAAGTTTTCTTACAGAGAAATAGAAACTAATTCTTAGTATTTGTAATGTTTAGTGTGCTAGAAAAATATAAGCTCTAATATTTTTCATTTCTCTGCACATTTATAATTTACACTGAGGATTTTTAATATTCTAGCAAACATTTTTAAAGTTCATGGAACATGTGGTCCCTCACTGATTATTAAGATTGCTCTGCAGAGTTTCAAGATCACTTAAGATTGTGTCACAGTTTCAGCTTGCATGGTTATTTTTATAGTTTGTTCTACTGTGCAAAGCAAGAATTGGTTATATATATTTACGTCTGTATGAAGAATCAAAAAGGCATATGAATAGAGCTAGCCTTCAAAAAATATAGGATATTTATATTAATTCTGCAGCTTGTATATTTTGCTTAATCTGAATATAAGTAGCTGACTGAAATTCATTTTAATGGCTGCATCATATTCCAGTCTGTGGCTGGGTGATTATTAACAATGATCACCTGTTGAGGGATATTTAGGTTGCTTCCTTGCTTTACCCCTCATAGCACATTTCTTATAGAGCAGTCAGTGATCGTTGAAGAACAGAAACAGATCACTATTTCGTTCAAATTCCTCAACAGCTTCTAATAGAACGCATGTGATCCCGGATTTGGCTGTTGTCTACCGGGACTTTATCCCATCCTCCTGGCCCCTGTTAAGAGAAGCAAGTTTGTGCCCACCTTATTGTCTTTTGTATTTTAATGGAATGCAGGTGCACGAAGTTGTATTATCCATAGTCCTTGCTTCTTACCATTCTCAATTAAAACAGTCCACAGTCCAGCACACAAGCTGGGATTTTGAGGGTGACTCACACCCAACAATCTCTTTCATTTCACCTCCCTGCCTCCCCCTATTCAAGGTTACCATTTTTCCTAATCTGGTGATTATCATTTCCTTGCTTTTCATTTTTGACATAATTTTATCTTATTTATATATATGCTTAAACTGTATTTAGCTGTTTAAAATTCTAGGCTAAATTCTACTCTATCATGCTGAGTGCAGTATTTTAGGGCACCCCTCCCACACACTTTGATCTACTCGTCAGACAACAACTATCTCTATGGTTTGCCATCGTGAACACGGCTTCTGTGAGCTATCCAGTACATGGGTTCTAGAAAAACACTCTATGTCTTTGCTCAGCAGTGGCATTTCTGGGTCCTCACACCCGAACCACATCCATGCACACGTAGAGCTCTGACATATGGTACATGTAGCAGGTCCTGAGGAAACTCCTTTCAGCAAATGAAGGCAGAAAACATGCTTATTCCTGTGGAAACCAAGGCTGCATTCCTATCTCATACGTACATAAAACCAACTCTAGATCAGGACTTATATATCAACAAACAACCTCCCCACCAAACAAAACCTCAAAACTTAAACATTCTCAGTAGAAGAGTATTTTTTATTATGTGGGATAGGAAAATACTTTTTAAAATGAGACTTAAATTTCACTGTTCTAGAAAAGAAATTGACTTCTAAATTTATGCTTTTTTCCCCCAACAAAAAACACAAAGAATATGGAAAGGTTAAGTTACATAGTTGGAGAATGTGTTTGCACTCACTCACTATCAGGAAGAGAAAGAATGGTGACAAGCCCATAAGCACAGACACCAGAAAAATGGGCAGTAGACGAGCAGAAGAGGACACACATGTGGCCAGTAAAGTCTTCCCTCACTGCTAGGCACAGGGATGGAATCAGCACCGCATTAGAAACCTCAAGTTTGACCACCCGTGCTGGAGAGAATGTGCTTCCGGGATTTGGTTGGGAACAGCACAAGCGGTTGGGAGAGTGGCCTTTGTCTTCCTGGGATGTGTGCCTGGCTTCGCTTGCCTGTTCAACAGTGAGCCGTGACTCTGTTTACCTTGTTATAGCAGTGACCCTTTTTGTTTACTTACTGATTTTCTCCTCCAACTATAATGCAAACTCCAGAGTAGGGACTTTGGTTAATTTGTTCACCAGTGGACCCGGAGCAGAGTGTAAGAATGATGTGTGCAGATTCTTTGCCTATTTTCCAACTGGGATTGCTTTCTTTTGTTAGTTTATAGAAGTTTCCTTACATACAACATAGACTATGTCTATGTATGTTTTGCAAACATTTAGTTTATTTTCTAACTTTTCATTTCTGTTCCTATTTATTATATAGATGCTTAAAATTATTACACAACTTTCTCATTATTGCTTTTGCATGTTAGTTTATTCTAAGGAATGCTAGCCCCAACCCTAACATTAGATTATTCTAAACTTCTGGCATTTTCGTATTTTTGCTTTTAGCTCATTGGCAGTTCCTTCCAATTTTTGTGTATAGTATCAAGTATAGCCCTATTCCCACCCCCCAATGGTCCCAGAATCATTTGCTGAATACATCGCTTTTCCCCAAATGTATTTAGTTATATATATTGCAGTTGTGATTGCATGACTTGTGGAATTTTAATTCAGAATTATACTTCTCATTTCCCCAAAAGTTCAAACAATAAACCATGACTTACCGGTTTCTAAGCAGTAAAATTATCTCATGATATACTTAAAATGAAAAGCACATTTAAAACAGAAACAGGGCTTTAGAGAGAAAATATTTAATCTATTTCATGAAAAAATGTACAAAGCTTTAGAAAAGAGGCATCAGGTTTCAGTGTACAGTAGAAACAGACTCTTGCTTTCTATAATCACATGTGTTGCACTTCTGGGCTGGTACTGAAGGCCACCGCGTGCTCATCCCAATCTTCTGTTAACATATACACGTGAAAAAGTCATTGAGAACAGTCTTGAAATAAATGTAGAAATACAGTGTTGTATAAAAATATATTAATCTGTCTACATGAAACATTTAAAAAACGCAGAACAAGTAATGAACTTGTAAATCAGATCATTGTGTTTGTCTTTGGAGAAAAAAAATAAGTATGATCAAAACTCTGGAATGACAGCACAGCAGACTAACTCTATTCTCAGAAATAAAATCACAGCTTTATCCACACAAAAGCTGGGGATAAAGTATGAGTTTCTAAAATTTAACAATGTATGAATATATGTATCACACAGCACATACATATGTGTATATATATCACACAGCAAACTTAGATTTATCCATAGTCCACAGTGATAGTTATTAAAGAAATTTCTAGACTGGCACTCAGTGCGCCCTAACAGAGAATTTCAAACTTAAAAAAAAAAAAACAACTGTAACCTATGTAAATATAATTAGGAGGGTAAACGTCAAAATAGAGAGAAATTAATTTTAAAGTCACATAGGGTACTAATCTCGTCCTTTGAAACAGAAATGTTGGGAATTTTAAAAAAAAAATTACTATGACAAAATCATCCTGCTATGTATGTAATTTTTGTTTCCATATTTCCTCACCAAAACTTCTACAGAAACAGAAACTATTGTTTTTAAAAAGAGGGAAGCCTAAGGTATGGAGAGGAAGTGTTGGTATATCTTTTATAAGTAAACTTGGTTGATGAATATCACAGACATGCACGAACAATACATTCCAACTCTATACAAAAACCTGTGTTTTGAATAATGTAATGAACAAAACAGGTCTGTACACACTGAGAGAATGAATACATTTGTGGTGGGACGAAAAGTAATAACTACAAATTCTAAAAACAGAGGACAGTTACACGGCAAAGTCCTTCTCAATTTCTAAGTAGGAAGGTGTCTATTTTTACCTTTCATTACTGTAATTTATCAACTAATGTTTGGCCCTGTATTTCTCATGAGCATAACACACCAGGTTAAAAAAAAAATCATAAAATTACTGTTTAAACTGGGCTTATTTAAATCTGAGGGTTGATCGTTTTCTTCCTCTTAATCAGCATTATGAAGTTTACTTCTACTTTACTGTAAACAGTGTATTAAAAGCAAAAGGTAAATTCTGTTTGTCCATGTAACTCATAGTTTCACTTTTTCAAAATTAAAAGAACCTGACAATGTCGCTGAGCTCTGCCTCACTGAAGAACACGAGGTCTGCGAGCCACTGCTCAGCCAGGAATGTTCGCCAGACGTGCTGCTGCCACACAAATGCCTCTGACTGTCTGGCGGGTTGGGGTTCTCTCTGAGCTTGTGGACAGTTGCTGACATAGGCAGGAAAGTTAGTTTAGAAATATTTGTGATTCTCTCCTTCTGGTCATGGTGCTTTCGAGAGAACCAAATGTCCTTTGGTTCACTTGAGAGCTGATATGCCCGCAAAGAAGAGCGACATACCAGACAGTAACTAGGTAAACGTTCCACAACAAGTATGTAGGGTTTTCACTTCTAAACGCTAACCTTTGAAATGATTAAGCCAAATCAGCACGCCCAGAAACAGAAAGGAAACGGTCACAGAGCTGAGTTGCTCGGTCCTCCGTGGCCAGATGGCTGTGGGAGCTGGAAGCAGCCCACTGACCTGCAGACTAACAGGTGAAAGGCTGGCGGGACATGACAGCCAAGCTCTGGCTTTAACATCATTCTCTGCATTAGCCAACCTTTATTTATTTAGGACCAGACAGTCACTTAGGGCTGGTGTGAATTTTTCTTTAAAAACATTATGTGCTGCAGAAGGAACAAAAAGAGGAAATCTTGGTGTTTAACAGTGAATTCTGCTTCTAGAGCATGACACTATCGTTACTGTGGTCAGCTGATGCACATTTCCCTATGGATTTTAATGGAACTTTTTAACAGAATTAACAAATTCTTCTACTACTTAAGTCAGCAGACTATTTAACATTGAAAAGATGTTTATATTCTTGCACCTGGATAATCCTTTTACTTCATTCTTTTTAATAACAATCAAAGCGGGGAAGACTTTACTGAAATAGAATTGCATGTATTTGTGGGGTGGGTACACACCAGTGTTATTTATGAAGCAAGTTAGCTGAAGACTTATAAGTGTATGAACAAAACTGGCCACATACCATGTTTCTGGAGTTCACTTCAGTTTTTAAAACAATTTTCTTAAATATGAATAAGCTTCTTATGGTTTGAGACAGTCCTGTGCTAAGAATTCAGTAACGATTTATGACAAGGTCTTAGAATCACCTTTTGAAGACCAATTAAAATATCATTGTTGGAACTAACACTGAAAAGCCATTTAATCCTTTAATGTATCCATCTGTCAGAAAAGCCAAAAAACCTCTGGATAATACCTGAATTTAAAAAAGAAGAGCACATAAAATCTTTTGGGAAACAACAATTATGCAGACTGTTGAACATGCTGAAGGATAAGAGTATATAATGAAGAGTCCCAAAAGCTAGTATTATGTAAAGGACTTATTTTAAATTTCTAAAACAATTATCACTAGGACTTTTGGGGTTTGTTGGTTTGATTTGTTATTACCTGTAACTATGAAAGATCTGTCTTAAAAAACAACCCCAAAGGGCAAAACAGCAGAGATAGCGGAGCACACTCATCCAGGCTCAGTCACTCCCTGAATGTCTGATCATGATTACGCTGGTGTAACTGCTGATAACTTTGTGTCTCAGTTTCCTCATCAGGGAAATAAGGAAAAATATTACTTTCCCCATAAGGTTGCTGTGAGGAGTAAACAAGTTAATACATGTAAAGCACAAAGCACTTAGAAAAGTGCAGGTATAGAGTAAGCAATCAGTAAATGTAGTTGTTATCATTTAAATACTGCCAAGAATGAAGAAAGTAGTCATAAAAGTAAATATATACTTTTAATTCCCCAGTTTGTTTTCGCTCTACCTCTAGGAGCAGCGCGAGGAATTAGGAAACCTGTGTTCAAAGAAAAGATCTGTCATTCAGTATTTACCTTTAATCGACAGAACTAACTAGGCCACTGCTCCTTCCAGCCACCGCGCTGGCATTAGGCACTCACTGTTCTGGGACCTTTCTGATCTTGA
This sequence comes from Galemys pyrenaicus, assembly GCA_019455555.1. Lineage (NCBI taxonomy): Eukaryota > Metazoa > Chordata > Mammalia > Eulipotyphla > Talpidae > Galemys > Galemys pyrenaicus. The sequence goes on along the minus strand of JAGFMF010011658.1, from coordinate 6,377,720 downwards.
GATATGTCACCAACATTCTAAAGCTGTTTCCTCATCTGTAAGAGGGACAAATGTCTACTTGTGTGAGTCACAGCAGTTACCATGAAGTTCCACTGGGGCAAAATGCACGAAAGGCACTTTGAAGAGTTTGTAAAGCACCAGCAGAGAATGCTACAGGAATGTGGTTCAGGGTCTGTTTGTCTGGACCCTCTCAAAGGAAGTTTACTAAGCATAGTCCCAGAAGGTCTGTGCGTTAAAAAATAAATAAAACTGCAGGTTTTATTCTTATAACGGTAAGTTATAAAATAGTAATATACTTTATTATGAAACAATTGCTCTCAATTAGCTGGGACAATAGTCTTTTTCTTTAGGAACTGTGGTTGCAAATAAAATGTCAAGCCACATGTTTATGGTCATAAATTATTATCATCAGTGTTATTAAGCGAGTAGCTAGTAGTTTCATTAATTAGTTGCTTGTGAGTGCTTTACAAATACATTTTACTAAATCCTCAGAGCAACCCCTGAGATAAGTATAGCAGCCCCATTTCATAGGGTTAGAATTCAAGTGACTGTGAAGGCCACCCTCAACTACTCTAGTACCTCACACAATAAAAACACCCAAAGAAAAATCTGTAATTACTTCTGTGTTCACCAGATTACATAAGACAGCTAGCAGATCAAAACGCTCCAAATTATATTCTGATCTTTGGTAATAAAAATTACTTTAGAAGAAATATTATATAGTAAGTCCTTACTATCCAGTTCATTTGAAATCTTTTTTTTAAAAAAGACATTTATTTATGCATAGAAGAACTGGGGTGTAGGCCAGAGGTGCGTGCGTGCGTGCGCGTATGTATGAGAGAGAGAGAGGATTCACCAGAGATAGAGTGGGGAACAGAAAAGGCAGATCTACTGAAATATACTGCTGGAGGGAGTAGCAGTGAGTGAGACAGGAGAGCTCTCCTGTGCCATGTGGGTCAGCATTCTGGCTGGGGATTGAAAACATGCTGCAGTGGCTGTGGACAGCTTCATTGTGCTGCAACTTAAGCACTGGAGGGAGGCCCCATTTGAAATCTTTAAAAAGCATTTCCAGTTGTGTGTTTTTCTTGGGGGAAGAGTGGGTGGGAATGGACGGTATTTGAAAATAACATATTGCTCACAGGAAAAAAACCCTGAACAGATAAAAATAAAAGTATAATCCCCTCATTCTGAAGAAGTACTGTTGACACAGTTCCTCTGTAGGTATTTTTATGTAATTGTGAACTAAGGGGTTTAGTGTTTGATGATTGTTTTTAACATGATGTGAAATATAATGGCTTTTCTGAAGTCTTCAGTTGGCAGATATAAACCAATAGTAAAATTTTATGCAGGCAGAAAATTATTATATCACACAGATATGTATTTTTAATATCTTTCCAAATTTTCCAACTATATAAAAACAAGCAAAAAGTAGCTCAAAAGTATATTGGCCATAAGAGAACTTAGGAGAGAAATCTGAGCTGATTTTTGTATCTGTGTATGCACATATACACATACATATACACCCATCTACACAAATTTTGGCGGGGATGTGTTAAGATTTATAGCTCTCTGCAGGCCTGGTACTTTAAGTAAATATAATTAGAAGGGTGAAGGGGAAATTTGTTTTTTAGTCCGTGAACTTTGCCAAAGGTACACTTATGGCTGATTAAACTACCAAGTTTTCCCCTTATGAAATAAGTTAAATATTTGGTTGAGACAGAATATTCAAGGTAAGATTCTGTTCAGGGATCATATCAATCCTGAGTATAATTTCAAATAAAAAAATACCATTTGTGAAATGGTATCACAAAGAATGGCAAAAAAAATACTAACAAACTAGCTGACTAATAAGGGCAAAATGTCTGTAATATCACATTATGTGATGTATGTAATATCACATTACTGGCATTTTGATTAAAGTGACACTAAATCTTACTCTTTTTAACAGTAGAGAGAACAAATTATGCATGAAAAGTATAAATAAAATAATATACAGAAGTCCTGATAGAAAACAGAAGGCAGACAAGGATCAAGAAGTTTTAAGAATACACTTTTTGTGCTTCCTGTTATGTGAAAGGTTTATATTAGTCATAAATTCTAGAAATCTGTTTACATTGCTTTAGTATGACTGATGAGAAATCATACTGTAATCCATATAAATAATATGTTCTATGTAAAAAGCAATACAGACTGTGGCTGGGTAAGAATAAGCATGGTTGATAAAATTACTTTGAAAGTCAAGAAAAGCATAAACTTTATAGTAACCTAAAACTCTCTCTCTCCAAAAGATACATTAATTGAAGAAAAATATAAATATTTTTGATCTATGTGAAAATACATATATGTGTGCTGTATTACAGAATTACCAGATATTTCTAAATTAGCAAGTTAAAGTTGTCTATTTACTAAAACTGTATATGTCCTTAAGCAGGAAGAGATCAAGCTAAAATATTCTCCTCCTGTCCAACTGGAAAGTAGAAGTATAATAAATGAAAGGGGATTTAAAAATGAGTATGGCCTATTTTCCATAGAAGAGAGTATTAATATTATATATCCTTTTATTACAGAATGATGTTTCTTGTTGAGAGAAAAGGTTTATGAGGTAATTATCCTTTCAATTTTACATTAATACTTTAAAGATAAGTTTAGCAAGATACAAATTAAAGCAAAGTCATGATCTGTGTATTTCCTTCAGCAATTCAGCTGACCTTGACACAACTGAATTAGTATGCTGAAAACTTAAAATTTTTAAATAGATAAATAGGTAAATGATGGTGCATAAAAGATTATACTTCAAAAAAAAGATTATACTTCATATTTAACAGTGTATTTGAAGTATTATATCACATTTTCTATAAATATTTTATCAGATAAATATGGTTCATCTAATGATTTTAAAATCTTATAAGCTTATTAAATGACAAACGTGGTATTAGTTTTAGTGAAAACACAAAAAGGCAACAAAAACTCTTCTTTTATGATTAAAAAACAGCTCCTAAACATTTTCATCAGTCATTGTATGTTTCAGCCTTACTATTTTAAGATTATAATATATTAGAACATATATTACCTATTAATAGCATAACATACATCATAATTTTTACTTTGAAGGTTTAAAAGTGATTTTTAAAAACATCAAAATAAATGGTAATTAAAATTCTGAACATGGGAACAAAAAGCCAAAGCCCAACAAACTTTAATGCTTACAAATGAAATTTAAATTTCCAAGAAAACACACATACCCATTTACATCATAGTCAGCTGCCACAATTATCATTAAATAGTATCACAAACAGTAATATGTTCTGAGCCCCTTTCTCCTTGAGGTCATAATAATTTTGGGGACTCATTTATTATCTGTTAAGACTTTTCTTTAGAAAAAAGTTAAGCAGTGAATCTGTATGTCCTTGACGCAAGCTTCGGTTTTTTTCTGTGTAGAATTTTAAGGCATTAACGATGGTATGTTAGAAATGACAGCTTATAATAAAAAGACTGAAATTTTCTTTTAAATATATTTACCACTCAGGTATTTGTTAAGCTTCTGTGATGAGAAGACCTTTTTTTGGCTTAATCAAAACAGATCTTATGCCTTGAATGGCAGGTGTCTTTATAAACAGAATGGATCTTAGGTTCTATTTAAAGTCATTGTGAAATTTACACATTTAAATGTGCTGCTTGCTATTAATAAAGGTAGAAAAAGTTAAAATATTTGGTATCAGTATTCACTACAAATTATCTCATGATAATATGCTATAGTATAGCATTGACTTAAGTCTCGTGTCAAATAGCAGCATAGATTTTTTTACAACATCATGGTTCAAACGATAATCAGTGTACTTAGCTGGTACACAGCCAGGATGAAGGAGCTCTTTATAATAAATAAGGAGTATAGTTTTATTTTGATATCAGTTGCAGGAACTTAGTAACGGGTTTCTCAGTCTCCAAAAGTGGCAATAAAGTTTCTTTTCATGAACTAGAGTGATGGGGTGGGAGGATACAGGTGACCTGACAGGCTAGGTTGCTAGCCCACGGGTTAAAATACATACCCCAGCTCTATCGGAGTTATGCAACCTTGTTGTTTATCTGTTATCTGCAAAGGCTGAGTGAATAAAATTCCCTTCATCATACAGGCACCGCTGTCTGTGCTGCAGTAATAGAGAAACACACTGACAGATATAGTGACTTCTAGTGATAAGCACTCTCTAGGAATCTGCAGTGAGATTGCTGGTTGACTGGAAATGTTCTGTATTTCCCCGAAAGATGTCTGTCCTTGAAGAAGCCATTCGTTGCCTAGAAAATAAAAGTAAAGTTATGACTGTATAACAAGACAAGCAGGAAATGAGATAAACCTCTTGAAAACTAGCTTCATTCAGTCAGTATTTGCTGAAAGCCTCTATGTGCCAGGCATTGTGCTCTGTGTGAGGAACAGAAACAAAAATAAAATATAGTGACCACTCATAAGAATCTACCTGTCTTGATATCAAATTACTAAACTTCTTCCTTTGCTTGAAGATTGTAAAATAAATTTCTATTGAAATCAAGCCAATTATTGCACATAGGGCTATAGATGCTTAGGGATTCTTAACCCTAAAATTAAAAATGAAACCTATTAAGTTCTGGAAATAAATGTAGAATGCTTCAGAAAATAGCTCATTTTACCAGATAAAAGTATTGAGAAATATAATACAAAACCACCAAATAAACTATATCTGGAGAATAAAAATGTATGTATAACTCTGTAGTGACTTTCAAATTAAGATAGCGATGGATTACTAACTACCCAAAGATAACAATCAAAAACACTAATTCTCTTTTAGAAATAAGTTACACTGTATATATTATCCCCATGGGTTCAAACAATATAAAAACAAAGATTTTTGTTTACCTCTTTTTTTAAAAGATAATCTATATAATAAAAGTAATAAATCACTAAAAATCTTTTAAGCTCAGGCATTAACATTTTAAAACTGTATTTACCCGGTGCCTTCTCTCAGAAGGAACACAATGTCATACTGAGGACACACATACTACCCTCCATGTTCAGTTTAGAAGGGAGATGGATATCAAGAGTCAGCATCTGGGAAATGCAGGCCATCTTTTCCTGCATCTTAAACAGAGGACGCAGAACATAATCTGATGATTACCAAGGGGTACACTGAAGATAGCCTGTAAGCCGCCAGTGCCTTGGGCCTATATGAACACAATTTGTCCATCTACTGAGTGGTGATGGAATTGCATATCTACTTTTTAGTCTTTCTATTTTTTTCCTTTGACTTCAGGATGAGTCAACAAACTCATTGGTCTTTTTTCATCTTCTCTTAGTTATTCTTCTAATAGGGTGGTGATTGAAAAATAGACTTGGAAAAATTATGTCAAGAATAGAGATCGAATATGAATATCAGGGGCCTCCCTGGTGGCGCAGTGGGTTAAGCAACGCACTATGAAGCAAACCGCAGCCACTGCAGCACAGTTCGATCCCTGCTGCCAGCCAGGGAGGGGACCCACATGGCGCAGCAGACCTCTCCTGCCTCGCCCGCTGCTCCTCTCAGCGGTGTACTTCCGTTGATCTGCCTGTTCTGCTCCCCGCTCTCTGTGGTGAATCCTCTCACCCCCCCACACCTCTGGCCTGTACCCCAGTGCTTGTATGCATAAATAAATAAATCTTTAAAAAAAAAACGAATATGAATATCAAGAGTTAAGAGCTTTTATTAAGCAACTCTTTAAAAATTCTCTTTACAACTCTTTTGCCTTCTTTGCTTATTTCTGGACTGAAGAGTAAGTTTTATTTTGCTAGATCACAGGTTAATTGGGAACTTCTACTTTAAGTCAAAACAGGAAAATAGTAAATTGTGCTATTTTAATGATCAATTCTATAAATAAAACACAGAAAGTTTCTTTAGAAAATTTTCAGATACATCACACATGGAATTTGTGAAATTATTGTATTAGTGGTACTTTCATGCTTCATACTTTTTTTGGCTTAAAGCCTTTATCTATGATGACCACTCTTAAGATTATACAGACCAAAGTGCAGTTAAAATAAGTGTTTCTGTCTGTAAATAACTAGTGAAGAAGAAAAATGTCCATTAATCATAGGGCGTTATACGCTACGAAATAAATAATTTTCAAATACCTTACATTGTTATGATTCTTGCCTGAAAGATCACTTATCCCTAAGCAGTAAAATTGGAGCCAGTATCTTAGACAAATGATAAAACAGCTAAGAATTTTCTCTAAAGACTTAACTTTTCCTTTATACTGTTATTTTGTATTCCAATGACTCAGTATCAACATATATTAGACAAAGAATAGTTAAATATGTTCATCTGTCAACATCCTATTTTAAAAATCCATACACAGCTCTTTAAATGCCCAGAAATTAACAGTAATTTCCAACTGATGCAGTGTTTCAGATTAATGGGCACAATTAGAGCAGTTAAACTGGCAGTTCAGGACTTGCTCTGAATCTACGAGGACTAGGAAGTGGTCGGGGTTTGGCACTCCTCTGTCCACATAAAAGCTGCAGTGTCCTCCTAATCCTGTTTGGCTCAGTGCTTTCCCTTGAGAGGAGTGAGTGGGAGTGGTCTCCCCACATGCTCAATCACCTTCTCGCCAGCCTCGACCAAGATCTCTCTGTTCTCTTGGTTTTGGATACCAAGAGTAGTTGCAGACAGTAGCCAGTGCTGTTAGAACATACCAAGGTAAGAAGGCATAAAGCCTGGGTCTGGGTAATGTACAAAAGAAAAGTGTGTGAGAGGGCATGAGGGAAGAGGGATTGGAAGGAAATGGGAGCTTGAGTGAGAATGTGTGAAAGAGCGTGGGAGACTTTCACATGGGAGAACAGGAGATCATTAGAGACAACAAGTACCACTAGTAATACACTTTAAAACTGTTCTCCACTCTGCTAGAGACACTGGAAAGTATTGCTGTAAAACAAGCAGTATACAGATTCCGTATTATAAATTCATGATAAAAGGAACCAGTCCGCAGTGATTCAAATACACATTCAAGTCTTTACATAATTTAGAGTAACTGAATACTTTGAGAAGAAACTCAGACAAGGAAGTGTTTTTAGATTAAAAAAATCACAAATTAGTGAGTGAGGACAAAGGTTCTGATCATAGTGAATCATTTGTATTCAATTACATATCCTCCAACAATGCTTTATTCTTCTACCTGAATGGCATACTTCAAGACAGGGCTTTGGCATTCACTTTCTTATAGTAAGCAAGTGATGGGGCTCAGATTCTACGGCTGGCATCTTTAAAGAAGAAAATGTAGCTTCAGGCTTCATAACAAGTAAATCAAGTCTTAATGGTACTATTGAAATATAAAGTGAACAACATTTTCATTGAAAGGCCGAAAGCATGTGATAGAGGCTATTTCTATAAGATAGCCTTATAAAACAGCTAAATAATTGAACTGGAAGGGGTTAATGTCAAGTTACTTTAAAGAAATCATGTGTATTTTTTAAAAATATCATACTTCAGGGCAAAATCAGTTCAATTCTTTAGACTAGAATCTGTGAGATTTGTATCACTGCATTAGTAGAAGGTATACTGAAACAATACCACATTGAAAACAACACTGAATCAGAACTCCTGAAACCTAAGTTGATTATTTAGCAAACCTGCTAATTAGCACTGAGTTAACATTCTACCTACACTGACTGCACCCTTGTTACACTGCGCTGGAGAAAAGCAGCCACCAAGCGGGCTGGAGAAAAGCAGCCACCTGACTTTAAATTTATAATGCGTAGACCTCGAGTGGAGCGTTAGGGCTGCAACAATCACTCTTTTCCCTCTCTTCCTTCCATATGATCCTGCTCTCTCTTGAGGCCTCCAAAACCACCTCTCCCCCCTCTCACTAATGCTCAGCTCATGCCCATTGCTTCCCAACAGACCAAGGAAGCAGAGGCATTCAGAGAAGAGCTCCTGTGAACACCCAACCTCCCCCAGACACCCATCTAGAACCCTGGGTCACACAATGGGTCTCCTCCTTGCTGTTGAAATATATCCACATTCTTGCTGGCAAAGGCCAGCTTTCCACCCACACACTAGATCTCATAGCCTTAAAGATACCCAGCCCCACCACACATAATTTTCTCTACTGGATCTTTGCCATCAATATAACATATGTCATTCTCTCAAATGCCTTTTTCCCTTCTAGCAATTGTTCTATTTTATCTTTTTTGCTGACGTTCTGAAATAGTTGCCTACCTCTGATTTCTTCAATTCCAATTCACCTATTCTTTTAAACATGCTCTAAAAAGGCATTTCCCTCTACCGCGCTGAAACAGCTCTGGCTGAGGACATCAATGAACTATATGCCATTAAATCAATGACAAATAATTTCTTATAATTCAGGTAATTCTCACCTTTCCTGACCTATCAGTGACATCTGGTACAGCTGTCACATCCCTCCTATCTGCTTGCTTTCAGCCTTCGTTGCTGTATCCTGCTGCTCTCCTTGTCCCTTGGGCAGGAGTGACCCGGAACAGGATCACTCAAAGCGTGGTCTGTGAACAGGGGCTGACTCACAAACCAGAAGGGGGTAAGTACAAAAACTAAGAGTAACGTCTAGAAATTTTATAATATCCACATGTGTGATTAGTGATTTTAAGCTCTCTTTTTAAAAAATTCTTAAAGCTAATGTAGTGCTAGAGATGATGTCAAATGGAGTAACATAATAGAAAAGACGCTATATTAAGAACTAGCAGAAGTGGGTGCAAATTCCATGTTTTGACTTAATTTAATATTTCCTTTAAGTAAATCTCTTTATCTCTTTGAGCTCAGTAGTCTCCTCACTTATAAATAAGGGGTCTAGAATAGCTAGTATCTTCTGGTGCCTTTCAGATCTAACAGTCAAGGACCTATCTTTCTGAGACTACAGCATTCTGACTAACTTGTCCAGTGGTAACATGGAGACAATTATGATTAACTCTTGAATTTAAGTTATTCCTTAGTAAAGGAAGAAAGTAAAGGGGCTAGATCTGGATCTATTTTTTTCACATAACTTCCCTCAAATGCTGTCTATAGACTAAAACACTGCATAACAAATAAGAAAAAAAATTAGGTTAAAACATCAAGAATTTATGGAATATCTGCATGTGCAAGATTAATCGCATACCTTCAGCACTTAGAAACCAGCAACTGGACGCTCCTTCAGTTAGCTTTGCTCCTAAGGGGAGGTCTAATTTGAACTTGAACTGAAGACTCTGGCCCGGAGATACAGCCACTGGGGCAAGAGGAACACATGGTGCTGATTTAGGTAGCTTGGGCAGCGTCTTCTGTTTTTCTACTGGTAATGGCCCATCTACCACAGCATTTTCAGATTTGAAGACTGGGAACTAGGAAATAAAAATAATCTGTTTATTAAAGCATAAATACTTCATAGTACTAGTGAGAGAGCTTATTTTTAGACCTCAGTAGAAAAAATGAGGTTCTGTGTCAATGAAGCTTAATTGTAAGTCTAGTCTGAAGTACAGTGTGTTTACTTAAACGTTCTCATGATTATCTTGTGGGTTTAGGAAAATGTTTTATCTAGGCAAAAGATTACCAATACTTAAGGATGAAAACTGTCTTATAATGTTTATAGATGGCAGGAAATTAAAGCAAAACTTTACCAATTTAAATACAGTGATTATGTTATACATCCTCTTATAATTTTCATTGCTAACTATAAGCTGTTGATATCAAGAGGAATAACAGTTATGATAACACTATGTGTTTTTATTTAAAATATACCTTGGAAATTCCTAGAATTTTAGGGGGAAACAAGTCCCACAGTTGTTTTAGGCAAATCTACTACATCAAGAGGTAGCCTGAAATTTCTACTTGACATCATGTCTGTATCTTTAAAAATTAACTAGAACTCCTCAATGTACAGAGAAATGTAGCACTAGAGCTTCCTTTGGGAGATTATCTGGTATTGGACGAATCATAGGAAACAAAGTTGATGTATTAATCCAAGGATCATTAAAGCAAAAAAACAACTACACACAGCAAACCACACAGCACTGTCTCAGAGGCGAGCACCATGTCTAGTGGGGCATCTAACAGTTCGGAGGCCTCTTTTTCCCCGCTGAAAGTTCACCAAATTCTTTCTAGTTTCCAGTGTCTTCCTCATTCTTGACACGAGTGAAACGTTTTCTTTAGAATATACGGTATCTGTGAAGTGGGTATTTACTTTCTACCCTACCTGTATGTTTCTCTCTCACTGCCACAGATTTGGGTCAAGCCCAAAATGCCGGTAAGTGCTGTGGGGGCTGAGGCTCATTCTCAAAAGGACAGCCTCTCCTTTACACTTACCACAGATACTGTTTTTGTTTCTAAATCCATCACTTTAATTTGATGATTATTGGTGTCAGCTACATATAATAATCGACCATTCTCTCCAATACACAAGCCTCCTGGCTCATTAAAAGTTGACTCAGTAAAACTGGAACTGATAACATTACTTGCATCTCCAGTTCCTGCTAATGTTGTACAGGTTTTTGTTTTTGGATCCACAACTTTAACCTAAATAAGAACAAAAATGGATATATTTGAAGATCAACCTCATATGTAGAAAAGTATAGTATCAAGTAAGTTAGAGCATTTCATATTCTTAATAAATCTCAAAAAAGAACAGCCATATTTTCTTAAAGAGACAAACATTCAATTTGCAGTTTAAGGGGAGAACTCTAAGTGCTAAAAGCTGTAAAATTCCTATTTGTACCTTATTTTCTAGACACATTCTTTGATCAAATTATTTTTGGAATTAAAAACTTTGACTTTATTTTTTCCACAATAGGACACAACTCCATGGTGTGTGAGAAAGGCTCATGCCTTTCTTCTCATGAGCACCTACTCTCAGCTGAGGGTTTGCTGCTTATGATGTTTAACTTAATAATTCTGACTTGAGTCTCAGTTATATTAAATTTATGGCCTCTTACTATAAAGTGTTAACATTTTCCATTGATTATTATAAAAGGAAAAAAATGGAATAAGAATGGAAACAGTTGAATAGTCAGTGAAACAGAGACAAGAATGGAAATGCTCCTGAAAATGGAATTATTTGCTAACAGGCATTACAACAGCTCCAAAATACTCATTTGCTAGTTGACATATTAATTTCCCTGCTGCCCATCTTGCCTTATTTACTGGTTGTAAAACCAACCAGCACTGCTGGGCCACGAAGCACAGCTGTGGTTACAGTCACTAGGAACACATTCAGTCCTTAGCCTTGCTCAGATCCTCTTTGCAAAGAAAGGGCCAAGGTAAGAACAGAGCGGGCTTATAGAGAGTTGTGAGAGATTGTTATTCCTCTCTGTATTTTAGAGAGGCCATTGTAGGAGGCTCACAGATCTGTCAGCATTTGAAACACCACAGATGAAAAGCAAGGTGTTATGTAATTCTGTCAAGACTCACCTTGTGATTATAAGAGTCTGTCACATAGAGTAAATTCCTTTTTTTGTCCCAAGTTACTCCTAGTGGGTGCTGGAGCTTTGCACTGATTCCTACTCCATCAACATCACCAAAAGCAAATAAATTCTTTTATTTTTGTAAAAAAAAAAAAAAAGAAATAGCATGTATTAAAATTTTTGTAGCATTTTGTTAGGGAAGAAAGTGAAAATTAAGATGGCTGTATATGCTACTCAAGTGCAGGGGTAAAAAGATCTGATTTCATGTAAATAGGGCTGGGCACTTGATAAGAATAGGAAAAAAAGAATTTTGCATCAGTATTAGTTCATGGTGCTAAGTAACTTTATTCACACTAGTCATACACCTGTTCAGAACAGGTTAAGCTGTCTAAGTGGTACTCTTGTACCACACTGCCATTAAATATCTAATGTACGTTTTCTCTTCTCTCAGTAATATTTCATCACCCTTCCCCCCTGGAGCCTTAACATTTATTATTAATCAAGTAGAGTGTTTAATTTTCCTTAGATAGTTCTGTTACTTGTGTTTCTTTATATTCACGTTTCCTTTGGTTTAATGCATTTTAACTTATGGACGGACTAAGAACACTCCTAAATTTTATTAACTCCTCCTAATTCCAAAAACTGCAAGTTGGAAAACTGTCTGGCCACACAGGGTAAGGGATTTTTACTACCATAGGGTCTCTTTCTCCTCCTACGAGGTGCTTCACTGCTCCATCTTTCAGTGAGACGGTTCTCACTGTACTGCTCTCGCTGTCTGCTACAAACAGGCAGTTCCAGGGATCTTCTGAGGCCAGAGAAAGACCTGAAGGTTGGGCAAAACCTGCTTTGTGAGGATATGCATTATTTCGATTCTCTTCATTTCCACTTCCAGCAAACCGAAGGCAGGTTCCTTTCTTCAATTCACTAAAAAGACAAGTTCATAGGTAAAGAAACTGAAACATTCTTACATCCCCACCAGTGGTAACAAAACACATTTACTGTGTAAATGTAGGCTGTATTCTTCATATATAATATGCATTCTTAAAACAAGCAGCTGAGGCATATACAGAAACTAAGACTCAGAAAGTTAAAGTGGCTCTCCTGAGCTCACACAGACAACTGGCGGCAGAGCCAGGGTTCCATCTCTGGTCTGACGACAAAGCCTCAGCTATTAGTTTCACAGCTGCGCGGTCCTTAAATATTTGAATGTGGGGGATATTTGAATGATGTGTTAGAAGAGGAGCACCCACCCAACATTTCTAGTTTTCTTTCTGGACACTCGGTGGGATTGTTTTCCCCAGGCTCCTTACGGACAGGTGTGGCCATGTGACACTGGCTGATGAAATGTGAGTAGAAGTGATGTGTGCGCTTCTGAGTAGAAGCTTTAAGAGTCGGTGAGCCACTTGCCACCTTTCTCTCTCTGCCGGGATGAGTGGCAAAGCTCCAGATGGTGGCTGCCTCATCAGCCTGGGTGCCAGAGCAGTGCTCCCGGGCGAACCTTTGTGAGCGAGCAAGAAACAGGCTAGTTTGTTTCAGTAGCACCGTCCAGAGCACCTGAGTAGTCAGTGGATACTGGCAGGATGACGATTTGGAAACTGCATTTTCCTAAACAGTGCAGTTTCCCCAGAGATGCTGCCACTTACTTCTTCTTCGGCAGACTGCCGCTGTCCAGCAGGAGGGCCCATATCTGATGTGTCCCTGCCATGGCTATCCACAGAATGTCATCTCTTTGAACCTCTGAACCTTTATAAAAAATGAATAGCAGTTATTATTTTCTCAGTATTAGAGAACACTGCAAACGCTGTTTCAGAAATTTAAATTAAGGAAGACAGGAACATATTTATAAATTATTTGGTAGAAGAAAATGAAAAGATTCACAATGTTTAAAGTTGTTTTTGAAAATTTTTCATTTTCCTTATGTAATTTTTATTCTTTCAACTTAAAAATTTACTGTAATGATTTCACAGAGATAAAAAATATTCTTACTAGCCATATATATCCTTCTGCCTCTCTGGGTACAGTATCTTTAAGCATGCAGTTTCTCACTTTATGTGATAAAAGAAACGGGTTACACATCCTCCCCAAAGGAACCTGCCTGTATCTCTGGTAGTTTAAGAAGGGTGTATTTCTGCCCCAGTATTAACTTTTAGTCTTAGACACACATCAAGTATCTGTCTGAAAATCCACTATTTAATTGGCTGTGATAACTTTTTCCAAAGATACAGCTGACATGCAGAAAAAGCTAAGTGTACAATACATTACAATATAACTCTATTTACTTGAATTGATGATAAATCATTTGTTGTTTAGACTGAGGTTGCAACTTGTTACAGTGTGATGAAGGTCTACTTTTCAAATTAAATCTACTGTTAAAATATTTAATTATTTTTATTTAAAATACATTCTGAGACTACCTTCACATATAATTGAGACATTTTATCTAAAATATTTTGGTCACACATATGCTGACCAAATAAAATAAAAATTTTGTTTGTATTTTCTTTAACTTCAAGTAGTTTGTGTCTAGGGATATTTTTTTCTTCCCTAACTTGCGTTACTTTCATGTATTTTTCAATCTAACAACAAAAATGATAGTGGTTCTTAATAAACTGTGGTTATGTGTCAAGCACTTTACAGAAATGATCACTTAAATTTTCTCGAAAGTCCCCAGAAACTGTCAAGGAACATTTACAGAGGAGGAACTGAGGCTTAGAGAGGTTAGGTGAGTTGCCAGCATCAGAGCTTGTAAATGAAGGAACTGGAATCTGAACCCAGGCAGTCAAACAGAAATATCTAGTTCAACACATTGCCTCTTTCTCTGTATTCTTAATAGCTCTCTTATGAAATCTAAATCACTAATTTTTCAAATATTTCTATAAACAAATTATATTAAAAATGACAGCGACATCCTTATGTTTGGGGGACTCAGTCTCTGCTTAACCTTAAAGCAAGATCAAAAGCGTTCCATAGTTATTTTATTTTGTCCCCGTCATATGAGGACACTTTGTGAAGGTGACTGTCTGTAAGCCAGAAGGGAACTCTCACCAGAAACCAACCACGCTGGCACCTTGACCTTGGACTTCTAGCCTCCAGAACTGTGGGAAAATAAATCTCTGCTGTTTAAGCCACCCATCTGTGGTATTTTGTTATGGCAGCCGGAGCTGACTAAGACATTCTCCCTGAGAACAGAAATGAGACAAGGACATAGGCTAGCAACACTTTTATTTAGGATCATATGAAGGTCCTAATTTATGCAACAAGAGGGAGAAGCAAGAAGCATAAAGATTAGAAACAAAACTGTAATTATTAGAAAACAACCTTTTAAAGCCTCTACTCTGCCAAAGGAGAGCTGTTGGTATGTGTCTGAGTGGAAGATCAAATTTCCATTTTCTAGTTCTTGAAGTAGGCCAGTCTCTTTCAACTAGAGTCTGCTAGATGAAGGCAAAAGTTTCTAAGTGATACAGAGCGAACATCTGTGTGATCTTGACCTCTGTGCGTTTCCTTAAGAAGTCTGAGGAATGTGAGCGTGTGGAAGAGGAGGCTGATCAGGTCATGACTCAGGTGCTGGGGTTCTGCATACCGAATGATGATGACGGGGTGATGGTGGTGAAAATGGCCATCCAGACAGAACAACACCTGTGTTTAAGGCACTGAGCAAACAAGCACTCTGCAAGGATGATTTCTTTTAATTTGACAACCTTCAGAAGCCTTATTATGCTCTATAAATCTTAGAAAGAAACTGAAGTTCAAGGTTAAATAACTTGCTGAAAATTCACACAGCTAAACCTGGAACGTGACTCCCTCGGTGGGATCTCCAGATAATCAGTTTCTGTAAGACTGAACTACGGAAGTGAGCCTGCCCTCTTCGGGCCTGTTGTCTCCTCCTGTCTGTCTCTGCCCCATCAAGTCAGTCATGGCATCACGCACTCGAGGGCGTGCACATGAGCTGACCGAATGGAACTGCGCCTCTCTACTCCAGTCGCGTAACTAAGCTCACTCCTGCTCTCCTCTCCCTGTGACTTCTGCAAGGGCCTGTGGCTCAGTAATCCCTTACCAGTGATTTTTCCAGTCCTTGCCCTTCCATTTTTGGTTTGAGTCAGTCTGCCAACACCTTTTTTGCAACTTTTAGGATGAGTCTCTATGCAACAGCAAACACATACAAGACTTATTTATTTAAATAAAGATTTATTTATTTATGCATACAAGAACTAGGCCAGAGGTGTAGGGGGGTTAGTGAGAGGATTCACCAGAGACAGAGTGGGGAGAAGAACAGGTGGATCTACTGAAACACACTGCTGAGGGGAGCAACAGGAAAGACAGGAGAGGTCTGCTGCGCCTTGTGGGTCAGCTCCCTGGCTTGGGATTGAAGTAATGTTGCAGTGGCTGCCGGTAGTTTAACAGCACGTGTCTTAACCCTGTACCACCAGGGAGGCCCCTGTTTCTCAAAGTCTTTCAGATAAACCTTTGAGATAGGTACTATTAGTATCTTAAGTTTAGATGCGGGAACTGAGGCAGAAGGAAGCTCCGGAACTGTCCAAAGCCATACAATTACTAAGATGTGAAACTAGGACCTAAGTGGTCTGGCTGCAGAGCTGATGTCCCTAATCACCGTGCTAGCCCCCTTTCAGGAAGTGTTCAGTGTTCACCGGCCTGATCATTTCACTGAGGGCTGAAGACTTTGTTCTTGCAAATAAGAGTTTTTTTTTAAAGGTCAGCTGGCATTTATAATGCCTCTCAAACTAACAGTAGAGTCATTTAATAATTTATACTGTTCATCCTGGATTTTGAACCCTAAAGCATACAGCTATATCACTGAGTGTGGGTATTAATTTTGTTTTAACAAGAATGTAATCAAAACATTTCAATTTTGAATTAAGAGTGCACTTAGTATCACTGATTTTCAAACGTCACAAATTAAAAACAAAAGGAAAATGCTAAAAGCTAAAAAGGTATTGAGTATTTTAAAAGACAAAACCTCTCATAATTATCATTAATATTAGTAAAATAGTTTCAGGAAACAGGAATAAGATCAGTAAGTGAAATATACAATAAAATTACCTGCAATCCAGCTTTAAAAAAATTCTGTTATTTTAAGTCACTATGATCAAAATAGATCCCACTGATTAGGACCCTCTCAAGAGCACCTGTGAGCTTTTCCCTTCGAGTAAACGGTTTTTTCTACATTCTCTAAATCTCCTAGGAAGCAAGGCCTTGTGACACAAGGGAAAAGAAGCAAGTCTGTCACCCCCAGGGCACATGAAAAGGCACTGACTGCTGCAGCGTGGGGGAAAGAGATAATTTCTCTACCTCTGGGGGAGGGCTGGGAACAGTTTGTGAATGTAGACTCTGTAGAGAGATTTCCCCTAGGAAGTTGGGGTAGGGGAAGAGGGTAACCCCTCAAACCACCAACAAGGTTAATTGCCAGAGAAAGAGAGGACAGGCACAAAGAAGAGGCCCTCCTCTCCTTTTATGGAGGCTCAGGCACACACCGCCCTAACCCAAACATAGAACACCTTTCTCCCAAGTCTAACACAGGAGGACAAACAGGGGTAGTTTGTACTGGGACGTTGAGGGGCTGCAAGAGTATATAGAGAGACCCACTCTGGCTCAGCTCTGCAGGGATGGCAGAGTTGTGGGTGGTGTACTGACACAGAAACACCCTCCAGCATCTAAGCCCCCATACTACAGCAACACCACAATGCAACAGCAGCCCACTGCTAGAGCTGTGATGAATAGGCAGTAACTACAGCAAAAACACACACAACATAGAATACATACCCAGCCCAGCTTCTGACAAGTTGACTCAACTTCCCTTGATAATGGCATACATACTATTTATTTTAGTCTCTAGAGTTCTAACACAAGATCACTGGTATATAATAAAAAAGGAGAAAACACACATAAAAGCAAGCAAAAACCAAAACCAAAAGACCTAGGCATATCACACTGTTGAAAACCAAAGAGAAAAACTTGAAGGCTGCCAGAGGGAAAAAACATCCTTTACATAGAAGGACTAAGGAAAAGAATTGAAACACATTCACAGGCAATGGGTGACATCTTTAAAATATCAAAAAAAAAAAAAAAAAAAAGTCAATCCAGAAATCTTTGTCAGCAGACCTGGGTTATAAAAAATGTTGAAGGAAGTTCTTTAGGCAGAAGTAATGACTCCAGACAGACACTGGGAATTTGAAGGTAACAGTCACTTTGGAAACAGTTTCATGGTATCTTATACAAAATTATACATATACTTAAGCAGGACACAGCAATCCCAGTCCTAGACAATTGTGCAAGATAAATATGTGTACATCCACATAAAAATCTGTAGATTCTTATAGAGGCTTTATTCATAACTGCCATAGAGACAGTGTAGTCATAAAATAGAATACTATTCAACAATAAAAAGGAACTACTGCAACAGGCAACAACATAGATGACTCTCCAAAGTATTATACTAAATGAAAGAATTCAGGTACAAAAGACCAAACAGTACTGAGGAACAAGAAATAGATCCTTACTGCCAGTACCTGGTGTGGATATTGTTGGTGATGGAGGGGGACTGAAAAGGTTATGAGAAAGAATCATTTGATTGGGTTAATTAAATATTCCATACCTTGACTGCAGTATTGGTTGTAAGATTATAGATGTTGGTCAAAATTCATAGAACTTATACCTAATAAGGATAAATGTTATTTTGTGTAAATTAAACCTCATTAACATGACTAAAAAAAATCTTAACATAAAGTCACTGTGGTTAAGATAGTGTAAAAAATCTCAAATTTTAGATAAAAAATACATTATATTATTTTAACAAAACAAAAATATAGTAGTCATACTGTATAAAATGTATTCCTCAAAAAATCTGTTATCATTTAATTATATTTAGAGAGTAAATATTTTTATAGTATTTTATAGCATATTAGTGAGAGACAGAGAATCATATTACCTAAGCACATAAGTACCTGGATTTCAGCTATTAAAGAGTAAAAACAGTTAAATTTCTATCTAGGGAAAATGCTGATTAAAGAGCCATAGAAGGTAACATGATTTGAGTACATTATCATCCGTTTAGAAATGATTCTAAATCAGGGAAAGTCTAAAGTACTTATAGACTAGCAGGTGTTTTGACCTTTATGATAAAAAAACAGTCTCTCAGGTTATCATCTGGCTAGAGTAGAATCTGTACTGACCTGATTTGCATTTCAGAAACATGGTGACGTTTCTGTTGAAAAACTGAATTGACTGTAGCTAGTAATTAATTTTAGTGCATTATGAAGTTCTGACCATATTTGGAGAATCAAAAATAAGCAAAGATGAAAGTCATTTTTTAAAAAAAAATCACTTTATTTATATGCTTTTATCACTGTAATGGCATAATTTGGTTAAATATTCAGGCACTATTTAAATATAATATATATATACACTTACATATTACAAGTATGTTTTTTAACATATTCAGGTTCCTTTCCGTAATCTCTTCTTGAAGTATATTGTTTATTAATAGGGCCCCAAGGTAGGGTATATATTTAATTATGTATTTGTCCTTGTTACTTTTCATATTTTTCCCCTAATCCATTTTGTTTCATTTTAAGGTTTAATTTTTACTTCAGTTTGCATACATGGATGCATTTCATATGTAAAGCTTGAAAATAATTAAAGGTTCATGTGCACATTCCTGAACTCAAGAAAGAACAGTATTTGAAAATCTAATGTGTCCACTTCGATTATACCCACCTCCTTTCCCCAGAAGGAAATAGTCTAAAAATTGTGCTTTTTATTTTCTTCTTTTTAATTTTACCATGTCTGGGCTGAATTCTCAATGTATAGTTCTAGTTTGCTACAGAACTTTCTATAAAAGAGCTCATACAGTAGGTCTCTTTTGTTACTTGCTTTTTCCACTCAACAGACATGCCCATGCTGCTAGATAGAGCTGTGGTCCATTATTTGTACTGTCGAACATATAAAGCCTGACGTATAAAGATGTCATAATCTTCTTTTCACGTTTCTCCTGGTAATTTTATCCTCTCTCAAATTCCTAAGTATAGGTAGAATTTCAGAAATATTTGATAAAATTCTTCATTAGAAAACTTAAGTCTTTCAAAGAACATTTTTCTCAGTCACAGTCCCTTTCAAGTGTTTTTTCCCACGTTTAAATCAATGGTATAAACTGTATACTTTAAAATATATGTGAACCAATTCATCAGGGCACTGTTGGCATTCTTGCCATCCAATTCAGTAAGAATGCAAAAAATAAATTGTTTCTATGAAAACAAAGCTGAATGAAAAGATTCAATAAAACCAAATAGCTAAGTCAAACTGTTGCTGAATTAGGTGTGGAAAGATGATTGGAAAGAATAGGGTTAAAAAAATTTAGCCCTCAGATTTCTTTGCATATGTTTTAAAATTCTCATCATACTTTAAGGAAACCATAGCAATATAACAATATAGTTTGAGTGGTACAAGACTCTTGGACCACTCGAAGAAAATATTTTAGCCCTAGATCAAAAGACTGACTTAAAAATGTACATTCATAGTTCTTAAATTAAAAGGCATTTTTAGTTTTATGATTCCCAGATTAACAGTTTTTTTCTCTATATGGATCAATTATGTGAGCTAGTCACGTCAGTAAAGGGTTCTACTATATTAATTCACTTCTTTCATATCATAAATGAACTCAATAGGATTCAAAGAAATAAAATCTAATAACACAAATAAATTTTAAATAAGAAAATTAAAAATAAAAAATAGGTAAATAGGGTAGAAAGATACAACTATAGTAATATTTTAAAAATGTCATCTATTATAACTTGCTAATGATACATGTGTCTCTAAGTTTTCTAGCAATCAGTACAACAATGAAAAGAAAATCAGCGATGGTATTTAATTTATCCAGGAGCTTAAAAACAAACCCGAATTGAGGAAAAAGTATGATTATCAAGTATGACTATCTATAATAAAAGAACAGAAAAGATTTCTTCAGTAGATAATCAGAGCAGTCATTTACAAGATAAATACTGAAACTCCTAGCAAACCCTCACAGTAGACGCAGTAACAAGTGTCCCGTAGCATTGCTTTAATGGAATATAGAATATGAACTACATATACACACATGAATATAAAAAAATATTAAATGTTTGTGCTGAGATGTTTTTAAATGAATGACATGATGCCAAAATATAGCTTAGTAAAAATAATTCTAAGGAGACAAATGTTTTAAGAGCCAATTTCCCCGTATTCTGACAACATACATTAATTCAGGATTAGACTTCAAAGTAACACAGCATTATGAAATTCTAAGAGAATCTGACCAATTTTCCAAAATTTAGATAGAATTTCTGGAAAGTGTAGGCACCAAGAATGCCTTGAGTATGTAACTCAAGAGTAAAAGCTCTTGTATGTTCTAGAGTAGTCATAGTGATTACAGTCTTTTATATGGTGCTTAAAACCATTGTTTTAAATCAGTACTTTGAAAGGTGTTGAGTTTAAGCGCATTCAAGATTCTTCTTGCCAAATATCGAATGAAACTATTTTAGGCTTTAAGTTTAATGCAGCGCCATATGCTCTTAATGATCTGTTGAGCTAAGGTAGGACGCACTTCTTTCCTGAAAACTGAACTCAATAAAAACACAAATAAATCTCGGCTAGCACATCATTCCAGTTGGAAGTTGATGGAGGATTTGTCAATAGAGACAAGATTTTTCTTGGAAAGCAATTTGGGTACCTTCTCAACATGGGAGGAACCACCAGAAATTCCATGCCATTAAAGTATGACTGAAAGAATTTTAGCCTATAAAAATATTTAAGTACCTGGCGTCATTAAATTAATCCAAATTGGTAAAGCATTCAGTAAAGTACATCCTGCTTTGTAGTGTAAATTCTGATAAAAGTGACAGGCTGAAGTTCACACTAGTCTCGATTCTCCTCCAGTGTCAGACATCCACACCCTTGCCACAGCCTCAGTGTGTTACATATCCCTGTCCCATGACTTTCAGTTTAGTTATGTGATTTGCTTTAATAACAGTAAGCAGATATGACCCGAACACAGACTTAAAATATAAGTGGGCTTACTCTTTTGCACTCCTGTCTTTTACCAAAAGAATATACATATTTATAAAGAAGACACACAGATGGCTCACAGGTACACATAAAGTGCTCAACATCACTAATCATCAGGGAAATGCAAATCAAACCATATGAGTTATCACATCACACCTGCTAGTGTATCATCAAAAAGACAAGAAATAACAAGCACTGGTGAGAATGTGCAGAGGGGAACTCTTATGCATCACTGCTGGAAATGGCACTTGGTGCAGCCACTCTATAAGATAGTAAGGAAATTCCTCAAAAAATTAAAAACAGAATGCTATGTGATCCAGCAATTCCACTTCTAAGTATTTGTACAAAGAGGATGAAATACTAACTTGAAAGATCTATGCACCTCTGTGATCGGTGCAGTATTAGCATTGGGCAAGACAGGGAAGAAACCTAAATGTCTATGGACAGATAAATGAAGAAAATGTGGTATGTACACACACGAACACACACACACACATGAAAATTATTCAACCATAAAAAAGGGAAGAAAGCCTTATCATTTGTGATATCTCTAACAATATAGGTGTACCCTGAGGGCTTTATGCTGAGTGAAATAAGTCAGGCAAATGCCATATAACCTCACTTATATGTGGAATATAAAAACAAAACAAAAATATCCAAAATAAACAAATAAACTTGAGCTCATGGTTTTAGAGAACAAATTGGTGATTACTAAAGGAAAGGAAGGGGCTGAAATAAGAGGAGGATAAGAAGCACAAACTCTCAGCTATAAAATCAACAAGTCACAGGGACTACACAGTACAGTCTGGGTACTATAATACTGTATTGTAAAAAAAAGTTCACACACCTGATGTTCCAAAAACCACATCCCAAGGAGAACTAATGGGTTGTTCTTCTCCTTTAGCTCCACCTTCTTTATCTGTACCTTGAATTCCAATGCCAGCTACGGTGCTCACCATCTCTGTGTTTAGGTCAATCTGTAGAATTATTATTTTATGTTACTATTTTTTATTTTGGTATGTGAAGATTTCCAGTAGAATATATAGAAGTATTTGCAACACAAATACTTACTTTTAAATAAAAGGTTTTTTTAAAGCTAATTAGGTATAGGGTGAATTTGTTATTTAAATGCTTAATACACAGTACTTTTCATTTCTCCACCTATTCCCCCACTTTCCTCTTACCCACCTCCTTTGAGGGTTATTATGGGAGAAGAGGAAATTGTTCTAAAAACAGTGATTACATTTGCATTAGTTGTTAAATTTGCTGAAAATTCTTGAATTATATACTTAATATGGATGCATCTTTATGAAATGTAAGGTATATCACAATAATGTTAACACACAGCTTTTTTTTATAAGGTTATATACAATATGAATTAAACACTGGAATGGATGTCTGCAGGTGTGCTTAAGTAGGGGGAATGGTAGGTGGAATGGGAATGGGGGTGAAGAGGAATTATAAATTTAATATAAATTATTCTAAAGATAGGTCTACATGGAAAAATAACATTTGTGATCTGTGAATGTAGAAGTATATTCAGCCCTCTGCAAATAAGGTCTTAGATGAAAGTAAAATACATGTTTATGTTTTATGAGAGAAAGAAAAGCTCCCCGTCACTTTCTATTTTTTACAGATATTAGTGTCAGTCATATCATATAAAATAACTTCTGGTAATCTGAATTGTTGTGATGATGCTACTTGAAATGCAGTCAAAACTCTGAAACCCATTAAGTTCAAGTGTAAGAAAAGAATGAACAATTATGAAAGGACAAGTACTTCCGACCACGTTGTAGCTAAGTTGCTTATTACTGTGATATTTTGTTAGTTGTCTATGAGACCATGGTGAATTATGAGACTAACTTTAAGGCCTTAGTAAAAGTAAACCACTTTTTCCCAAATAATAAACCATGAAATCATTAGTCTCATGAAAAGTTCTCTTTAAAAAGGACTCCTTGGTCAAATTAAAGATATAAGCACCGCACACATATATTCCCTAAAGTAGTCACAATATATTAAGGGTATTGAAGTCACCAAGAAGAAAGTCTTCAAGACTTTCAAAAAATAAATCTGCTTTAGTTTATAAATCCACAAAACTCTTTTTCTCTTTCTTTTTGGTATTAAGAGGAGTATACAGTTTAGAAATACTTTATTTAAACAGAAATTATTTGCTCATAAATCAACTCAACAAATATGTAGTGAACACAGAGTACCACGCCTAGTTCCCAGGGCCTAGGATTTTAGCTATAAATAGAACAAATTTCACGCTCTTATGGAGATCTACATAACGGTAGGTATTATTATATGTTATGTATAGAGTTTTCCTTTTATATGTATATTAGTAATACAGTCAAATAAATAAGTATAAATAGCAATATAGAAAGACACAGTGAGAAAACTATGGAATTTTTTGAGACAATATGTTTAGGCAGGATGGGTCAGATGAATTTAGTTACTTAACTTACAAACAGATGGCAACTTAGAGCCCAGTGGATTACAACCAAAATGTTCATCAAAAAAAGGGCATTTAAAACAGCCAGGTACTTACTTTTACAATGCAATACTCTGCAGTTATCATTCATGTGATGAATATGAAAAAAGTTAAAAAAGACCACAAAAGATTATGCGTGCACGGTATGATTTTTGTTTAAAAGAACATTCTATAGACAGTCTTTTTATAAATTTATTTGTATATGAATATAAAATTTCTGAAAAAACAAAGTTTTAACAAAGTTGTTTACGTCTAGAATGCTCAAACAGATAATCAGGACACTTCTTAACTTTTATGTATTAATTCATTTCTTTAAAAAAATCACATACTACTTTCATAATGAAACAAAACTAAAATTTAAGATGATTAATGGTAAGTATTTGCAAACAAAGTGTAAGAGCCAAAGGGAGGTAGGTATAGGAATGTCATGATTTTTATTTTTTTCTAGTTTTAAGGACAAAGCATCACTTTGTAAGTAATGATTAGGAAAATAGCTCAAAGTGAGGTGCTTTGGGTAGATCAGATACATAATTTTGAAACAAAGGATTTAAAAGACTTAATGAGTTTCTCCTCTGTGACAATTATCGATAGGTTGAAACCTCCCAAAATAAGATATCTAAAAATGAATCTAGAGCGAGTACCTTTAAAAAAATCTGAATAAGGATATTTTGTGGTATTTACACTCTCTAGCTACAAATACCTAATGTAGAAAATATCAGCTTTTCTGATTAGAACTATCAAAACATTTTTAAAATGAAAAATTACCTTTCTTATCAGGTGATTTTCAGTATCTGCCACATATATGACATTATTCCTTATGGCTACACCCTGTGGTGAATTAAAAGTTGACTCTGAAAATAGTCCATCTCTTCTTCCAGGGTTGGGTCCTAAAATACAAGATAATCATAAGAAGTTTTCCACATACAAAGTTAGTTCAATATAAAACCCAAAATAAAGTAAAATAGAATTTTATTTAAAGCTGAGTTATCACTATAATGGGATAATTTTACTTAAAAACTGGAATGTTTCTCAAGATACCTGTTTTTCTTAGAAGTCAGTTTTGCTAATAACAAGGCATACTATATAATGGTTACTAGCACACCTACGTACAGAAGCACAGATCAGAAGAAAAAAACTTTCCTTGTAATAACTACTACCTAGACTAGAAGGAGCTGAAAACAATTTTAATCTTTTAGTATCTAGAAAATTTTTAACAATTTTGGAAAACATACTAGCAATACAATGTAAATTAGATACTCTTTCTTTGAAAAATACAAATGCCCATAAAATGTTACAATAATTTAAAGGGATGCCTAGATCTTGAGAACCATTCAAGCATCTAACAGTCCATGATTCCTTCATATTTACTATTTCACTTTGCCACAAAGTTCTAGAATACACTATCTTAAGAGAGAAATGGTGATTCTGACCTAATGACCTGACCTGTTTCTTCGCTTTTTTTTAAACACACATGGAGTAGAGAACATAACAAAATATAACTGCTATTTCTGTGACCAGAGACCAAGCCAATCAAAGCCTTTTTTGTTCGGAACCCCAAACGATGTTTTACAGAACTCAGAGTGTCCTGGATGTTAGTGAGAGGTTCTATATGTAATGTTTTTAGAACATGTATTCAGGACCCCAACAGATTTGGTTTAAATCCCAGCTCTTCAAGCTGATGATATGGGCAAGTTCCTTGTTTCTCAGTTGTTCTTCTGTGAAATGGAACTAATATCATACCTTACTGGTAAGGTTGTGAAAATGAAAATAATTAAGATGGGTAAAGTGCTTAGAGTAATGCCAGGCACAGCTGTGCTTGCTACTGTGGTGGTAGTAGTAATTCCCTGCGGTCAGTTCGGCTTGGAGAATGTTGTGCACTAGAGCCCCCTCTTGCACAGCATGAGGTCAGCACATCACAGCTCATGTACAGTGGCACTATCACCCACACAAATTTGTCAAACCACATCAAATCGGTATTTCCCGAGTATATCTAAATATGGAAATCTTTTTTAAAAAACGGTAGAAGAATTATTAATTTATCACAAGGTGATAGTAGTCCTAGAAATGTTTAGGAAAAGAAGCTTGCTGCTGATTTCTGTTTAAAAATAGAGAATATTCATCTATTTCTTTAACCATTTAAAATCAACATGTTAGAACAGATTTTTTTGGCAACGATTCTCATAACTGCTTTTCATAAACCAAAATACCAAATAGTCAAAACAAAATAAACAACATTAAACACACATGCTCTCACAAAAACAAGAGGAAACAAAACATTAAAGAGCTAAGAGGATAAGAATAGCATCAAGGGCTTGGGAATATGATTAGCTTACTTGTATTAAGAATGTAGCTATCCCTACTTTATGTATTAATGCGTTACGCATAACTAAAGGAGGATTGCAAAGAGGTGAATTAGTTTTTCTCTGACTAATGTTCAATGTCAGTTGAGCCTGGATAAGCAGGATTAATGAGATTTTATTATTACGTAGATGTCGTTCAGAGTGCTTTATAAACCTAAGACCAGGGAAATATTTTAAAATGACCTATGTTCAAAAGATACTTATGTTTTGCTACACACGAAAGGATTGGATTCAGAAGCACATTCAAGTGCCAATGGAAGAAAAGTAAAATAAAGTGTAAAGCCCAGATTATTATTTTATATAGTCTAAACCTCAATTCCTAGGGCATTGTCTTAGTCTTTAAAACTATATGGCTACATTTTGATGAAAAGTGAAATATAGTACTTTCATTTAAAATGTCTGAAATACAACGTGTATATAATACTTTCATAAGATATAATATGTGGCAGTTTGTTTTAAAGAGCAAGATGGAATGAATATGTATTTAAGAATTATAACCTGAAGATCTTCTTTTGATCTGGATGGAGCTTTTTGGTTATTTTAGCTTGTTTTTATTGAGGGGGTTAAGAGAGATTACTCCAAACACCAAATGTTTTGTTGTGTATATTGCCCTCCCATAATTAGTTCTTATTTATAATTTCAATTTTAATATATTTCCTTGAACTATATTTTTTACTATAAGACTTACTATATATATATATCACAATCAGAAACAAACATTACCTCCAATGCTGTACTGAATTTGTCCATTCTTCCAGACGACCAAAATTCTATGATGTCCAGTGTCCGCTATTACCAACCGATTCGAAACTTGGTCTACTGTTACTTTGCCAGGAAACAGCAGTGGTGAAGATGGCAAAGAATCTTTATAGAGTTTTATTCCAATTTTATTATCTCTGATCTGTCCCCTGTCTTTGTAATACTTTAAAGCTACTGAAGTATATAAAAATAATTTTTCTTTATGTCCCTCTCCAATTAAAGAAAACAACATGTTTCCACGGGGTCCAAGTATGACCAGAGTTGGCCAGCAGGAAACTTCAAGTTCTTGCCAGAGACTGGCATCTGCATCATTGACTACAGGGTGGGTGATGTTGTATCGAAGAACAGCACTCTTGATGTTCTCCAGGACTTTTTCATTTGGAAACTTAGCCGAATGAACACCAACAATCAGAAGACCATCTAAGTAGAAAAATGGTAAGTCAAATATTATGAAGTGTTAAAGTTTAAATATCACAACCCACATATAAGGTTTGGGTCATTAATAGATATAAACAGTCCAGAGAAAAGAGAAAATATATAGAACTAAATTAGTTCTTTAATTGCATTTAAACACATACATTTAAAAAATAACTTTAGACTTCACAAAAATCTTGATAACTACATAAAACACACATGATCAAAAATGTGGCATTTCAGGATAAAGGCTCTTTATAACCTTAATATAGAAAAGGTTTTTAAAACCCCTTATGAAGATGTTGAAATTGTAACTTTTTCAACCTGGTATAAGCCCCTTTGAAATTCACAGTGAATATTGTTGCTTTTTTGTTATATTTAATGTTATACTACTCTCTTAAAATTTTTTGACCTAACTATACCACAGATTAACAGAAATAATATAACCCAAGTGTTTCCATAATCTAAGGTTTTTGATTTATTTAAAATGTCTATAAATTTTAGAATACCCTTACTGTTGACAGAATTGCTGAAACGAAAAACTAAAGACAACACATTTCTTTTACTTAATCAAGAGAGTTACGTCAAGAAGTCAGTTTAGGGGAAAAAGTAAGGCGTGTCAGTCTGGATTCAGGAGGAAATCTTAATACAACCTACAACATAGCAAAAGTAATACTATTTAAATTAGAATCTTTTGATACAACCATAAGAAAACTACACAAATCAAAAAGAAGAAAAACACACAACATGGGAGGTGCGTTCCCCTGACAGAATATCTTTTTATTACAGCTACTAACTTCAAACTAATACATACACATATACACCCACATGAGGACTGAGAAAATGAAACAAACACAGGTACTGAAACTGAGGCACAAGCTGGTAAAGCAAACATGGGAGGCTTAGTTTCCTGTTTTATTTTGTTGTTTTTTTTCTTCCCCCTTTCATGGGACTGTACTGACGGGCTCCAGTTTTGGAGCAATGTGGGTGGCCAAAAATCCAACAGAAATGTCACTACTTTTCTGGTCCAAAAACCAGGAAATTGAAGAGTGTGAGAAAAACTCCACGGGGAAGAGACCTGAGGAGGTGATTGATTCCCTCTTTCTGAGTAAAAAGTCTCATCTTAACTCCTAAATTACATGTCATGACACAGACTCCGCCCCCCCAAATCAGATGTTTATAGAGAACAGAGGTTTACTGGGATGGCCAAAGAGAGAGAGAGTTGCTGGGAGCTTGAACAGGGTTAATTTCCTATTAAAATAAGGCCAATGATACGCTCTTGAGAACTCTTAGAAAGCCCAGAGTCTGCTGATTACAACATTCTGAGGTTCAGGATACAATCCCAAATTACCTAACCCTTAAAGAACAAGGTAATGTGATCCATAGTTGATGAAAAGAACAACAGACAGATATCAACACCAAATTATTAGTAATCAACACCAAATAATTAGTCTGAATTAGTAATGACTTTAAGGCAACTATGATAATTATGCTCTAGGAGGTAAAGAAAGACACTTGAAATAAGTGAAAATATAGTAAACATAAACAGAAATAGACTAAAAAAAGACTAAATGAAATTTTAGAACTAAAAAATACCATATTTGAAACAAATTTATTGAATGAACTCGATGGTAAAAGGGAGATGATAAAAAAAGCCAGTGAACTAAAGATAATTCAATGGAAATTATCTAAAGAACACAAAGGAAGAAGACTGGGAAGGAGGGGGACATGAATGAGCCTCAGGGTCTTATGCAGTATTCCAAAGATCAGTAACATACCCGTAACTGGAGTCCCAAAAAGGGAGGATATAGACTGGGGCAGAAAAAAATACTTGAATAATGCCCAAGCTTACAAAATTTGGTTAAAAATAAAAACGTACAGAAATTCAGAATGTTAGCACATCAAATAAGATACAGACAGTAAAAGAAAACTCCGTCTAGACACCTTATAAACTGTTTGAAATTTACTGTTCCTCCTTACAGATGTAAGATTATTATCTAGTTTTTATTTCTAATCAAATTCTTTTTCCTTCAATTCTTTTCTGAGTTCAATTAATATTTGTTTCTTCCCTTTTATTTTTTATGTTCCATTTCTGTTCTCAGTTTTTGAATTTTGATTCAAGCTTCCCCCCCCCCCCCATTATTCCTAAATATTATTTAAGGCTATGTAGTTCAGTACAGAACACTGTTAGAGCTTTCATTAAAATATTTCATTAAAATTTCATAAATTTTCAACTTTGAATCATATTTCCAGCTTTAAATTAGTATGATCTGCTATTTAATATTCCTATTATTAGGAATCATTATGTGATTCCTAATTTTGAGACCACTCTTTTCTGATGGTTCACTTTTTCTGTTGTTTCATTTTTGGATAGCAGTGTTGTGCGGGAGATGATGTGTATTTTATCTTTGTTTCCACAGGGTGCTGAACTTCCCACCCTTTCTTCTTTTCCTTCAGTACTCTCCCAAAGGCAATCCCACTTCTATGCCTGATTCCCGGAAGAATGCTTTTCTGAAGCGCTCCTCATCTCACTCTTTCAAGAGCTGGTCCGTGATCTAGTGCATACAAACCTGTGTTCAGTATTCTGAGTGTTAATTTTTTTTCTACAGGTAAGAGGGTTATTCTGTGCTTCATCCGAGTCCTCTGAACTATTTGACTTTTCTCATACTCTTAAGTCTTCCTGGTCCTTGTCAGCGCCTGCAGTCAAGGACCCTTGATAGAACTCAATTTATTTCTCAACTTACAGGTAACCAGAAGGTCAAAACAGTCTGTCTCCTAGTATTGCTAAATGCAGATCAAATGTGGCTTAATTTACTCTCTTTGTTTTTATTTTGTGGGGGGAGAGTAATGTAAGTGGGAGATTCAAAATTAGGGGCCACTGTTCTCTAAGCCAGAAGTAGAAGAGATAGATCTTTGGTTTTGGTGTTTTTTTTTTTTTTTAAATAGATTCTTGTTTTTAACATCAGGTTTATTGAAATACAACTTGCTTAAAGTAAAATTTGTCCTTTGATACTTTGTTAATTGATATATATATAAAACTGAGTCCTACAAGAACCAGAAAATTTTTTTGTGGGTAATATAATATAGGAAAATATTTGTGAAACAGCAGAGAATAAATTGTAGGAAAATCAGTAGACTTTATATACCATACAATATGTAGTTAGAAGACACAGTGATAGACAATTTCCATTTATAATAAACAGTCATCAACAAATGAAAGGCATAAAGTTTCACTCTAAAATGAGATTTAAAACTACACAAAGATACCGTATCTCACCTATTACATCAGTAGAAACTAAAAAGTATGTCAACACATTTTTCACAGGAGAGGGAAAGAGGCGTGCACTGTAGATGGAATGCAAACTGGCACAAACTCCTAAAGAATTTAACAACATCTAACAAAACAATATATGCATTTAACTTTGACTCAGGAATCCCACTTTTAGAAACTTAACCTTAAGATAAGCCATCAGTAATAACAAAAATATATCCACAAGCTTATTCATTGTTTGTGATTATCAAATATTAGAATCAACTTATAGACCAATACATAGGCTTGGGGAGTAACTGAATAAAAATTATGGTACACATATGTACAGAGAGAGAGAGAGAGAGAGAGAGAGAGAGAGAGAGAGAAATCCTGTGCAGCTATTAAGAAATAATCAGGAAGTTCCCTACAAACTGATAAGGAGTAACTTCTGGGATAAATGTTACATGAAAAAAATGCACAAAAAATTCTATAGAATGTTACCTTTAGTGTAAGAAAAAGAAGAGGACATAAAAAATAAAAAGAATGGGATAGAAAGTGGGAAGTAGGAACAGGTAGAAGTAGAAGAGTGGGTGAATATACCTTTTGTATAGTTCTGACTTTCAGGTTCATGTTAAAATTGGACATACTAAAAACAGGTAATAAAAATGGGAGGTTATAAGTATAAACAAATGAGTCTAACTGTACTTCAGTGAGTAACCTCCCAGAGGTAGGATGGCCCACTCTAAGTAATTTTTGAACTGAGAGGAACTTGAAGAAAAACACACTTAGTAGCAACAAGCACACCTATGGCCAAAGCTTCGTTTCTCAAAACTATTTCCAATACTTAATATGTATTCAAAGAAATCAAAGCTCCTTGGAGATGTGTCCTATTCAAGAATGGGCTTGGAAAAATTGAAAAAGTACAAGATGAACCTGAAAATAGTTTGTTGTAACAAGTAACGAAGTGCTTGATGAATGGTAGGGAACAATTTGAACATCAGAATGACAGTGATGAGTCACAGCCCAATAAATTAAACAAGAATTTATAAGTGAAGTCCATATATAACATATATTTTATATATACAAGATATCATGACAGATGCTCTATTTCTTCTGAGCAATATACTCCAAGGCTTCCTTGAAGAAATGATGACCAAGGAGAGAACTGAACAGTGAAGAGAACAACAAAGGAGATGAGAGAGAAAACACACACACATACACAAAAAGTGCGTAAAAGAAGATACTGAAGATGGTAAGTGACTAAGAGCAGATAACAAAGGGGAGCATGGGACAAAATGAAAATACACAGATAGGGTGAGCCTTGTAAGTAATATTAAGGATTTAGATCTTTATCCTTAAGAACAATGGAAGTCCTACGGAGAATGAAGTGCAAGTCACAGAAACTTCACACTAAACTCATGACCTTCCCCTCCAAATTTGTCCTTTCTACAGTTTTTCCTGTCATGGAAGGGCATTGTCATCTGTCTGGTTACACAAACCAGAAATCTACGTGGGCTATATCTGTAATAACAGGCCAGGCCTCTCTCATCAACATATTTAATTACCGACCAATTCCTGTTGACCTCATCATCTATGATCAGTTTTGAGCTATTATCAGTTCTCATGGGAGGACAATAGCCACATCAGATCTTTGTCTCTTACAGACATTCTTGTCCACCGATTAGTTTCTTACCCAGCAGGTGGACACATTTAAAAAAGCACAAATCTGATCATGTCACCCTCCTGCAGAAAACCCTTGATTGGTTTTCCACTGCTCTTCCCATAAAAACCAAATCTCATCTCTCCAACATCTTCTCCACACCCTTTTCTCTCTCCCTCGGTATGGTGGCA
The DNA here is from genome assembly GCA_019455555.1 of Galemys pyrenaicus. NCBI lineage: Eukaryota > Metazoa > Chordata > Mammalia > Eulipotyphla > Talpidae > Galemys > Galemys pyrenaicus. Next base: position 6,345,138 of record JAGFMF010011658.1, on the reverse strand, counting down.
ACCTGCTCTTCTTCAGTCCCTCAAGAATATCATCATTTTCCTTGCTTCAAGGCTGACACAGTGTCCCCTTTGCTCGGAATATTCTTACCCAGTAAAACCATACCTGGTCTCTTGTTTGATAATTTTAAGATACAATCTATAATAATTTAAAAGCATCTGAAATTTTAGTCACACTTAAGATTTTATCTATCACCCTTTTTTAAAAACTAAGTTTCAAGATCTCTTCCATTTCTGTACATCAATATTCTATGAGAATAGTTTTTTCTTTTCTATTTATTTAAATTTATGTTTTGCTCACTTTCACTCCATTGTTGTCATATCCTAATCCCCATCCCTTCACTTCTATTTTATACCTCATAATGGCACTGTTTTTATTTTTTAATCTTTATTCTCACAAAATTGATGAACTATCTTTTTTATCCACTCTAAAGGGTAAGCTTCACATAAATTTAATCCTAATTACTTTGAACTAGTTTTAGTTATCTGCTATACTCTTTTTTAAGAAAGAACAAGTAATCAGTACAATCTTTTACATCTTAGCATTGTAATATCAATAGACTATAAAACATTAACTTTCATAAATCATTTTTAATAAAGCAAGGCCAAAGTGTCCATATTTTGAATTCTATTATAAATTCAAATTTCAAAATTTAAATTTCATTCAATTTTTATTCAAAATTTAATGACACTCACATACCCTAATAAGAATTTTAAATCTTTATATCATAGTGAAAAAATATGAAACTAAAGTCACACATTTAATCTTTTCGTAAAACAAATTTAGATAAGTCTAGATATACAAAATGCCTTTTTAAAAGTAGTTGATCATGAAAAGAGTAAACCATAGTCACTAAGCTTAACTTTTCATGAAAAAGCACATGAAGTCCATAGTCTGTAGCTTAGAAATTTCTTTTAGAATCAGTCTTGCCAAACATTCATTCTCCTATAAGCAAATGAGTCAGTGATTCTTCCAGTGCCTATGGCAGGACAAAGTGTTAGAGACAACCTAAAAAGCAGATACCTTTATCAGAATATGTGTGTTCCAATGCATGGAGATCAGGCAATAGGTGAATGCAGTTTATGCAGCAGTAGGTAAAGAAATCAAGGATGACTACTTTTCCACATAGATCCTTGTAGACAGAAATAGGTTCCTCCGTGTTCAGCCATTCTAATCCTGGAATTTAAAAAAAAATCAATTATAATGAAAGGAAAGAGAAAGATAATTTATCTAAACTTTCCATTAAAATTTGAACCATTGTAATTTCAAAGGAAGGGATGGGGTAAGACTGGGAACCTTCTATTATGTGGTAGTCTATAAATACAGTATGAAAACTTACTCAGTTCTTTCATAGCTTGCGTAATAGTCTGCATGTGAAAGGACACATTTGGTAAATACAAAAGGAAATATCAACTATTTAAAGATTCTTTAATGGGATAAACACTAGTGCACCCAATTCTTTTGTAAGAAATTCCCCAACATTTCAAATTCAGTGTAGGATGAGTAACAGGAAAAGAGTACTTTTTAAGGCAGGGACAAGACTTGGAAAGAGAGACGAGGCTGATGTCAGATATACCTCCCATGAGATACCGAACTCTGCCACATCCAACTAATTAACTATACATGTGGTTTCAGTGTCATGCCAGGACACATGCCAGCACCACCAGGCAAAACAAAGCTAGTCCCAACCAAAGAAGGTAAAGCACGGTTTCATTTATCACAGCAAGATGTGTTTCACAAATAGCACTGCTGGGAATATCAGTTCCCTCATGTTCCAAACCCTCAGAGGCAGCATTGGCCCAGGTTTTAAAATATTACAAGTTTTACGATTTTGAACAGAGAATTGTGGCGCAGTTAAAAAAGGCCAATCTGGATTCTGTTTCATCGGACCCTGGTAGAGTTGAGGCCTTGGGCACATTACTTAACCTCCCTGTGCCTCAGTTTCCTCAACTGTAAGGTAGGACTAACAAGAGCATCTCAGTGAGTTACAGGGAAGATTAAGACAACAACCCTGAAATGTGCGTGGCACATAAGAAAGGATCAGCGAACTTTAGCTAAGATGATGCAGGAAGATGATGACGCTGGGTACCAAACAGGGTGGGTGGCTTGACAGTTCAGTCACGGCCCAGCGGAGCCGCTCGCAGTCTACTTAGTTAATATCGGGTCCCGGAGGACCAGACACGAATATGCAAGTCCCGGCCTTCCTGAGACCCTCGTCGGGGCTGCTCCCCGCACCTGGCTGCGAAGGAGCCCCCGAGCCCCGCTCAGGTCTGGCCCAGCGCCCGCGGCCGCCCCAACCCGCCTCGCCCACCGCTTCAGGGGAGGGCGCCATCCCCGAGGAAGGGGAGGTTCCGCGAGGGTCCCCACCCCAAGGCCAGCCCCTCACCTTCCGGAAACTCGGGCACTGACAAGTCCTGCTCCCAGCCGTCCACCTTCTGCAGATACTGGTAGACCAGGCTGTCCTTCTCCTCCGGGGTGACGGCGTCGAGCAGGGCGTATTCCAGCGAGGTCTGCGCGGGGAGCAGGCCCGAAAGGCTGCCGCTGCGCGCCGCGGGGACCGCCATGTTTTGCGGGACAGGCCAGAGGCGGCGGCCGGGCCGCGGGAGGTCTCGAGTGGGAAGAGGTCGCGTTTACTGGCCCGTGGGCTCAGATCGGCACATCCACCTCGCTCCCACCAGCCCCACTCTACGCTACCCACACTTTTTTCTTTTGCAAGCATGCACTCAAATGCAAAGTTGGAAGCGTCGCCTTGGCGGGCACGTAATTAAACGCCTGCCCCGAGCACCCCGCCCCTGGGAGCCCGCGGCCGCCGCACTTTCGGAGCGTGCACATTCGGAGCGGCAGATTCCACACGGGACAGCCCCTGGGTCAGAGTTGTGGGAGTCCTGAAAGCACCGTTCCCCCACCCTTCATTTTGGAAATTAGCCATTTTAGAAAAAAAGGAAAGTACAATAAATCCGTAAACCTTAAAGGGGCACACGGTTTTGAAAAAAAAAAAAAATTAAGTGCTGCTTTTAAAACACGAATAGATCAGATGATTCGCCACAGCACTGGTAGCAGGACGCTGTTCCCGCCAAGACACTCAAGGTAAAGGGTGTAGGGGTGTCCTCAAAGGCGAGGGCTTTTTCAGTCGGGAGCGATTGGCCAGGGATTTCGGCTTACACACGGACAGCGTTGTTGCCCTGGAGTGCTGGGAGTGCTGAAAGTGCGGGCGCGAATATATTGTCAGCCGAGCTGGGGAGGGGGACCCGGGGGAGCGGAAGCAGCTGGAGCTGCTCGGGGCTGTGGGTGCAGGTGGGCTGCGGGCGCAGGTGGGCCGCCGCGGGGATCCCTGAGCTGTGGGCTTCTGAATCTTCAGAAGGGGAGGGCGCTGGTGGCTTTCTTCGGAGCAGGCGGTGCTAGCAGCTCACCTACTTCTTGGCTTAGAAGGGTCCTGGGCCCTGTTCACTGGCCCTGTAAACCCCAAGTTTGAAGCGGTATCAGACAAGTAAACTTCGGTTTACAGGCTGGTGGGGAGAGAACGAGCACCTCCAGACAGATCACCTGTGTGGTCGGTGTTAAAAGTGTGGCCTCGGCCAAGTATGGCTGTACATGTTTGAATTTTGTTTGTTCACTCTGCAGTGTTTGTTCATTGCTGCTGCAGGGAGATGTCGGAATGACCCAGGAAAATGAAGTTGAACATCTATGAGTCGCAGATCATGGCAATCACCGATTTTGCAAATCACACACCTCTTTGATAAGGTGTGACTAGTGTTACTGGCAAAGGAGGTAGCCTTGTAGTGTTTACAACACCTGATGAGACAGTGTTTCAGGGAATGTGGTTGAATTTTGATTTTGTGTTCTCTGGACTGTAGTCCAGTTGAAAGAACTGACAGCTTTATAGTAACTTTTCAAGGCTTGTCCTAAGATGAAGTTGTTAAAACTGTACTTCCCATTAGTGCTTAATTTTCAAATTATTACTGATTCTTATTTTTATGAAGTTCTGGAAAAGACCAAGACACTAAAGAAATAGCATCCCGATGCTAATCTTGTGGTAAGGTCTCTTAATTTTATTGTATTATAAATGGGAACAGCAGGTGTTGTCAGGTATAAAGTTTGTAGTTTGCCAGTATATTCATTACCAGAGTTTTAGTGTCCCATCAAATTAGTGGGTTTTTTTTGTTTGTTTGTTTTTTGTGGCTATTACTTTTGTCTCTTTTTCTCAGCAAAATAATTCCGTTGAAAGTTTGGTAACATGAAGTAGACTTAATTTAGATAAGGTTATTGCTTCTTTAATGATATAATCATTTTGCCATGTTGGAAGATGATTTTTTGGAAGCAGAAATCTGGGAATATAAATCCAAAAGAAAGCCAAAGTCATTACATTCAAGTAGTTATGAGAATATACCAAAATCTGTTGAAAAAACAACAGATGGAAAATACCCATCAAAACGAAGCAGAAATAAAAAAAGAACTATAGTGCCTAAAGAGAAGGCAAAGGACCCTGAAATGTGCCTGGGAGAAACAGATAATAAAGTGTCCGTAGCTTCTAATCAGGATTCCAGTTGTGGAGATGGCACCCAGCAGTCCCAAGACAAGGAGACCACGCCTAGAAAACGGAGTAAGACTCACAAAAACCAAGTCTCTCCAAAGATACGTCCAGTTTATGATGGACACTGTCCAAACTGCCAAATGCCTTTTTCATCATTGCTGGGCCAGACACCTCGATGGCATGTTTTTGAGTGCTTGGATTCTCCACCAGACTCTGAAATAGGTAAGATTATAAATAGTCTGAAAGACCTGCATTTGGCCAGCTGTCTCAGTTCAGGGAAATGCATAGGGTAAGTAATAAAGCAAAAGAGAGATGAGACACTATAAATATTAAGTGACTTATCCTAGAAGGAAACACAATCATGCGTTTTTTACTCTTTTTGAGATGGGTGAAAAGATAACAGGCAGTAGTAAGGAATGTTGCACTGTTGAAAACAATTTATGCATTGTATTATTTCATAAAAATTCCTACATAGCTCAATTATTTGTCATAAATGCCAATTGAACACTTATTCAAGATGCTTTCCTTTTGTTTACTTGACTCACAGTGACCTCATAAGATAAGTGGAATTGACATTTTATAGATGAGGGTTCTTCAGAGGTAACAGCTTGACCATTTTGTTATCTTTTAAGACACTGACTTTTAGAGTATTCTGAATGTACTACAGTCTTCTAAATATGGTTTTGTTGGATTCATCATGCTAATGTACAGGAAGTACAGGAAAGTAATCTTAGGTTATTAGCATTCTAATAATAAAAATTCACAAATAATAACTGAAGTAATGTTATGTTTTTATTATCCTTTAAAATATATGATAAATGTCATGTTTAGCATATAGAAAATCCTACCTGGAGTGTGTGGAAATGGTTGTTATGATGATTTGTATATTTGAAAGTTATATATACCATACATATCATAAATACATTTTAAATATCAAAGAATTAAAATTCAGCAAAATAAAAATAATACTCCATATGGCTTTCATGTTAACTATGATTCAGAAGACATTTTATTATTAACCTCAAGCTCTATTTTAAAATACTGCATGAATATGCAAAAGAACTTTTAAAAAAATTTGCATCGCCTTTCTTGTAAACGTGCAATAAGTGAAAGCCCCATCAAAAGCTAGTAATTTCCTTTTACGTGGCTAATAAACAGAACTGAAGTTGGAGCCGCATGGTGAGCACCTTAGCATGAAATATCATACATGTAGCCACCTCTGAGAGATTTTTCTATTGGTTTTGCACTGACTTAACTTATTTGAATAGAATCTCAGATGAACTGCACTTGAATTGAATTCCACTCTCTATCAAATACTTTGATGACATGGTTTCAAGTTATTTTAAGTAATGAAGTTTTCTAACATAACATCCTTTGGGGGATGGGAGGACATGTTTTGATAAATCAGGAGATTCATCTATAAGGGCATATGCCAAGATGTTTAAAAGATGTTTCTCTGTCTTTATAGTATGACAGGATTAGTTTCCATATTATTAAAATCTTGTTATTAAACAGTTGTCGAATTGCATATCACATCTTAGAACACAATTTAAAATGTTCAGGGTATGAACACCTGTAACTATTTAAGATTATTATTATTATCGTTGTATAATATAAATAGTAAATAATGGAACCTAATTTGGTGCTACAATTGCCTTAAAACTGGGTTGGATTATAAGATAAACATTGGGGTAGAACTTTAGTTTTGTGTGAGATAGACCAATTTCCTTTACATTTTCTTGCCTGAGCAATACTCAAATTGATGGTATCAATTTTTAGGACTTGTTTAAGAAATGTTTAGTGCAAACATGATATGCATTTTGAAGGAGCTCGTTTGTGAGAATTATTCTGAGGTAGAAGGGAGGGAGGTGTTTATCTTAAAAAACTATTTCTGAGCAAAGCTTATTGAAAAGAAATTTAAGAGTACTTGGTTTTAAAGATAATAACTAGCACTTTGCGAAAGCGTACTGGATTAGTGTTATTTTTACTGATCTTTGATTATTTAAAGATAACTTGGCCTAAAGTCTTAATGTGAAACTGATGATTTCCTACTTAGGAGTTAATTTATAGTGATAATGCTGTCAAAGCTTAGTCTGTGTTTTGAATCTGTGACACATTTTTCTTTACTAAAATTTTCAGAGTGTCCTGATGGCCTCCTGTGTACCTCAACAATTCCTTCACATTACAAGAAATACACTCATCTCCTGCTGGCTCAAAGCAGGGCAAGTCATAGTCCTTTCAGTAGTCCAGCCCACAGGTCCTCTGACAGTTTCACTGAAACTAATTCCCACTTTCCTTGTAACCCGGAGGAAGGGTGGTCTCTGTATCAGAAAGAAGTCAAAAACTTGAATGTTTCAACCGATGCCTTGTTGGTGACACAGTGTCTAAGAAAATCTCAGTCGCCAACTGAAACCAATAAAAAGATTTCCTCTTCCACAAATAGTCAAACCTCCCAGCAAGCTCCTCAGTTTACAGAATTTGTTAATAATGGCAAAGTAGGAGTTGGTTTGCCCCTTGCTGAAGAATTAGGCAGCCAAAACAGCTCTGAACACATAAATTTGCCATGGCCAGAAAATGACTTAAGTGACTGCGAAATTTCCTATTCTCCACTACGAACTGATGAAGAAAGTTTTGATGGAGATGAAGAGCTGGCTGAGTCCCAACAGGAACTGTTTTTTACAGAAAGCTCTAAAGATGGCAGCCTAGGAGAAGACGACAACAGCTTCACATTGGTTAAATTCCACAGTCCCTTAGACCAGAAAGAGAATGGCTCCGAAGTGAATAGCTTAACTCAAGATAAATACAGTGAAGAATTGAACAAATGCAGCACTCTAAATGACTGTCCAATTAGGGTCCAGAATGAGCGTGTTATTTTATGTGATGATCCATCATCTCCTAATGGTGATTTTTTGTCGTTTCCACCTGCGTTAGTGGAGGGCCCTATCTCTAGTTATCTGGTCGCTAAAGCAAAAGCTGATGAGCCAGAACTCCTCTCATCTCAGTCAAATAAACAGAAGCAGGTAGTTGAAGAATCAGCTGTTTATAATCAGATTTCCCTTCCCTTATTTAAGAGTAAAATGTCAAAACCTTTTGAAAGCCGGGGAGAAGGGTGTCTTTCTTTCCAGCCAACCCAAAATAAAATTAGAGAATCACCAAGTAAGAACTTCAGCGCTAAGAATGATGCTAATACAAAATGTTCCCGCAGAAGAGCATGTGATGGCATGCTGGACAGTAACGTTTCAAAGACACAGAAATTTTCTAGTGCCCCTGCTGCTGCTAACCCTTTGAAAATACCGCCAGCCTGTTGTACCTCTAATGCAGTGCACGCATCTGCCAAGGCCATGAAACAAATGGATATTGGTGTGTATTTTGGACTACCACCCAAGAAAAAGGAAGAGCAAGTGCGGGGGGAAAGTACATTAGAAGCGATGACTTCAAATCCGAATCAAAAGAGGTCCCAGCGGTGCAAGAGGAAAGCAGAAATATCTTTAAGTGATTTAGAATTTGATGCACAGAATTTAAATGAGAGTCAGCTGTCTGTGGAATTGTCTAGTCCAAGGTCACAGCATCAAAGAAAGAGATGTAAAAAGTCAGATTCACTTCAGGAAGGAGCATATAAGAAGAGATCAGGTCGCCTTAGTAACACAGAATCTGAAGCAGTCAATTTAAGGAAAGACATAGCAGCTTGTGGCAGGCCGTGGAGAGGGAACATGAAAATCCCAGAGCCATATAAGATGAGAGAAATAAGAAGAAGAACATGTCCATTCTATAAGAAGATACCTGGTAAGTTGAAGTATCAGTGCTAAATATAAAGATTCAACTTGTTTAAATTTCATGGTCATTGCCAGAGAGGGTCGGAGTGGGGAAGGGTGTATGTAGAAACAACTCTTTGTATGTTTCATTCGCTTTTTAATACTTCACTAATCTTTAGCATAGATGTTTACTCTTTTTTGCTCTATTCAATTAAGCAAACTTTGATTAAGCAGCTATATACAAGACCCTGTACTAATTAGGTAGATTAAATATTTGATCAAGATTATTAAAAATCAGCTTCATCCAGAAGGTGGAAAGGTTCTCTGAAGTAATAAAAGGATGTCCCTCAGCACGACAGAAAAATACAAAGTGCTAACTAGCTTTAAACAAGGAAAATGCCACAGGTTGTATGTCCTAAGACATGCCAATTATATGCTCCTTCCTGAAGTGAATCTGACTTTTTACGTCTCTTTCTTTGATGCTGTGTCCTCAGACTAGATAATTCCACAGACAGCTGACTTTAAATTATTAGACTTTAGCTTCTCAGCCTTCTCCATAGGTGAGCTAGTAAAAAAATGTGTAGTGAAATGGATTTTATTGAAGAAATCATTAACTTTTCTAAAAAAACTAAACTACTGAGACATACTTGGTTTCCAGAAACATTTTTCTCCCCAATTTTACTGGCTTGCCAGTCATTTATACAACAGTGTTTTAGGATTACACAGTAACTTCGCATCTACTTGTGTGAGTGTGTGCTCCTCACCCTCCCAAGACCCCTGGCACCAGCACCCAGTTACCTGACCTCCGCCAATCCCCTCCTTCCTCCTCACGTATCCCCTCTGATAACCATTGTATTTTTCAGAGAGTCCAAGAATCATTTTTTGGTATAGTTTTCCAGTTTGTTTTCTTTGGTTATATATATTCCACAAAAGAGCAAAGCCACCTGGTAACTGTTCTGACTTATTTGGTTTAGAGTCATCACCTCACAATACATCCATTTCATCCTTAAAGGCACTATTTCATCTTTATTAATAACTAAGTAGTGTGCTATTGAGTCCATGTCCCAAAACTTTGTTTTCCAGTCATCTGTTGATGGGCGCTTGGGCTGGCTCCGTGACTTGGCAATTGTGGGTAGCGCTGTTGTGAACACAGCACAGAAATCTTGTCGTATTAGTGTTTTCATGTGCTTTGGATAAATATCTAGAAATGGTCCTGCTGGAACATATGTTATTTCCATTTTTGTTTTTTTGAGGCATCTCCATACAATTTTCCACAGAGATGACACCAAGTTACACCCCCATCAGCAGCGGAAGAGAGTTCCTCTTTCTCCACATCCTCTCTTTTTGTTTTTCCAGTCTTTCTGATGTTGGCCGTTGACCAGTTAGTCATATAGGAGTGAGGCAATATCCCGTGCTGGTTTCAATTTGCATTTCCCTTATAAGAGATGATATTGACATTTTTTCATGTGGCTGTGCCTTTCGTAGGCCATTTCTAGTACATTATTGGTATTATAGTTCTGTGGTTTGTTCAGCATATTCATATAGAGAAGAGCATTTGTGTGCATCTTCATAACCATATTGCACTTAATGATTATTTTGACTACTTTTCTGTATTTTAAGTGGGCTTACGCACTGACGAACCTCAGCAGAATTCCGAAGCTCTCCTTACTTGTACATCCCACTTGCGCTCCGGGTTATCTCTTTCACGAGCACATTTCAGAACAGCCCAATACATTTTTTTTTCCTTATTGCTCCTCTAGGGAGACTTTTGTAGACATATATATGTATATTTTTTTGCTTCCCTCCTACCCTCCCTGTGCCCATAATGAAATTCAAATACTACAACTAATACTATGTATCTGATATTGTACTGTGGCCTTCCAGGCCCACAAACTACTGTAATGTGTCAGGCGACCCGGGTCTTAAACCATCTTTGCCCTCTTAGAAGCACTTCACTGTCACTCCCGTCGGGAATGTCTGTTTTAGAAGTTAACATTCTCCTTTTGTTGTTCTGCAAAAGTAAAGGACTTTAGGATCCCAGTAAATACTGTGAAAATATTCAGTACAAGTAACTGGTTGTGGCTCAGTATTTTAATTGTCTTTTATAGTTAGTCATAAAAAATAGTTTATACTAGGGTATTCAGTAGGAAGCTGTGTGTCTCATATTCACCTTTAGTGTCACCTTTTTGCTGAATGTGTAAACTTTAAAATTACAGAGTTAAACTGGAAATGAGATGTGGAGGTGCGAGGGGTTGCAACTTACAGCCACGTGGGTATGTTTACTTCGTGAGCTGTCACTGCAGCCGGCATGTTGGTGCTTCCATTGCAGGGACTGGCTTTGCAGTGGACGCCTTCCAGTACGGGCAGGTTGAAGGCTGCACCGCCTATTTTCTCACCCATTTCCACTCTGATCACTATGCTGGATTGTCTAAACACTTCACCTTTCCAATTTATTGTAGTGAGGTAAGTTTTTGCTTCCTAAACTCGGAATTTGTGCTATTTGGTTAAAAAAAGCATGGTATTTAAAATTGTGAGAGCTGGGCCTCCCTGGTGGTTCAGTGGGTTAAACAATGCATTATGAAGCAAACAGCAGCTACTGCAGCACGAGTTCGATCCCTGCCTCCGGCCAGGGAGGGGCCCCACATGGCACGGCAAACCTCTCCTGCCTCACCCGCTGCTCCCCTCAGCACTGTACTTCTGTTGATCTGCCTGTTCTGCTCCCTGCTCTGTGGTGAATCCTCTCACCCCCCCCCCCACACCTCTGGCTTGTACCCCAGTGCTTGTATGCAAAAATAAATAAATCTTTAAAAAAAAAATAAATAAAATTGTGAGAGCTATCATTTTACTAGAAAAGATAAAACAGATTCCATATTGAGATTCTAAATTTAAATGAGTTATTGTCAGTAGTTACAATATATTTTAAAATGTGCTTTGTTATATGGAAACTACAGATTAATTACTTCATGGTGGACTGAAAAATACCGAAACTTCATTCAGTAAACGTGTATTGAGTGCCTATAAGGATATTTAAGGCAAAATACTTCACTGTGAAGAGCTTACAGCCCTCGGGAGACATTCACCAATAATACCAACAGGGAGTAAGCACTGTGGTAGGAAGGTGCATGGTTGTGGAAATGTGAATGGAGCGCCTGAGATAGGGACAAGGAAGGACTTTATGATGTCCCAGGCCATAACCTCCAACTAATTATTAAAAGCTGAAGATTTTAGTGCGTATTAAAGGCTTTGGTTAGAAGTTTATATAATCCTCACAGCACTCTTGAATTAGCTCCTTTTTGTTATTAGAACAGCTGAGGCTTGGAAAGGGTAAGTGATAGGCCACATGTCACGAAGCTGGTGATAGCAGAACCAGAATTTGAACACAGGTCTGTCCACTTTCAGAATCAGGTCCTTTGAACCAGGGAGAGTAGAGTTTGTGTAATGCACAGATGCCTGAGAAATGTACCATTCCAGGCTTTTCAGGTAATTCAGAGCCACTCAACCCACAGTAGGTAATAAGAGCAGATAAATCCGCAGAAATGGGCAGGGGCCTGATCTTCAAAGGGTTTTTTATGTGATGCTGGGGAGGATGGACTTTTCCCAGGAGAGGGAGAGTCAGTGACAGTATTTGAACAGAGTTGTAACTCATTTTAAGAATGTAAGTGACAGAATGGGGAGATTACTAAGATGCTTGGGTTCTAAACTAAGACTTTAGTGTTTTATTATATCAACAATAAACACATTCTGTTTTGCAGATAACTGGAAATTTATTGAAGAGCAAACTTCATGTGCAAGAACAATATATCCATCCATTGCCAATGGACACTAAATGTAGAGTGAATGGCATCGATGTTGTTTTGCTTGACGCCAATCAGTAAGTATGAGTAATTTTTATAGTAGTCTATTTTTTAAATATTCAAAAGGAGAACACCTTGGCATGATTATTTAAGAACATTTTATTAAAACCAGTATGCTTCATATTTCTTGAAACAAATAAAACCTGTTTCTTATTTTGAAAAAAAAAAAAAAACTCAGTTGCAGAATCAGAAATTAAATGTAGAGAACCTCTAAATGTTATTTAACCATTTTTTTTATCCAGTTAAAATGACTACACTTGACATATGAAACTATTTTTTTAAAGTATTTTTAACATGTTGTTAAAATGTTCTGCTGTTCTCTGTTTAGTGTCACTTACATAAATTAACAGCTTGTATTCTAGTCAAGTAGAGTGCTTTTTCCCCTTTAAGCATTCCTTCAGGCTTTTGATACAGAAGACTTAAGGATTTCTTTCTTGGATATGGTTTCCCCTCTTGCCCCTTAATTCTTTTTTAATGATAAAGTACTATCAGTATTCATGTTCCCAAAATGATTTATCAATTATTCTTCTTTCTACTTTTCACAGAACGTTAACCTCCCTAAACCTTAGCGATCATAGATGCTTAGAGAATTAAAATTAAAACGGAATCTTTGTCTCCCAAAATCTAAGCCAGTGCTATTTTTCAGGTTGTTGTTCAGTTTTGTTTATTAGTTGTGCTACTGTTTCTATTTTTCATCACTGATTATGACAACTTGAGGTCTAATTATTTTCTTAAGTTTATTGAGGTATAATTTACATAAATAAAATAGACGGTTTAAGTATTAGTTGAATCCATGTAACTCCTGGCACAATAAAAATATGGAAAATTTTCCCCTAGCCCAAAAAGTTTCTTTCTTCCCAGTCAATCCCCAGTCCAGCTTAGTGGCCCGTGAACTCACCAATCTGTCCCTGTCACTATGCATTAGATCTGTGTTTCCAAGGGATTAATCTGGATGAAATCAGTGTCCTCTTTCGCACAGCTCCGCTTACTCACGTTTCTGAGATTTGTCCACACGCTGTCATGTGTCGCAGTGGTTTTTCCTCCTCCTCACTGAGCATGAGCTGGGGTGTGGGCATGCTGCAGTCTGTTTTCCAACCTCCTTCTTGATGGACGGCTGAGTTTTGTTGTTGGTCTTGTGTCTCAGCACCTTGCTAAACTTGCTCATTAGTTGCATTAGGTTTTGGTAGATTCTTGAAACTATTTTGCATATATACATTTTTCATACACCGAATAAAGACAGTTCTTAATTTCCATTCAGAGGGCATCTTCCCTCTTGTTTGTTGTAAAGCTCAGCCCTTCAGGGCAGTGTTGAATGCCAATGGTGAGGGCAGATGCACTGCCTTGTCCCTGATCTAAGGGGAAAGTTCTGCGTCTCTCCTCCAGCATGATGTTAGCAGCAGGTTTCAGAGAGGCCTTTTGTCAGGTTGAGGGAGTGCCCCTCTATTCCTAGCCCCCTAAGAGTTTGTAATCATGAATGGTGTTGAATTTTGTTACATGCTTCTTTCTTGCCTACTGAGATGATCAACTAGCTTTTCTCCTCTACACTGTAACATGGTAAATGAACGTGATCAACTTTTGAAAGTTCAATCAGCCTTGCATCTCTGGGATTAATCACACTTGGTCTTCATGTATGACCCTTTAAAAATTTATATTGCTGGATTTAATATGCTAATATTTTGTTTAAAGAATTGTGTTTCTGTTTTCATGATAGATGTTGGTCTGTAGTTTTTGGTAATGCTTTTGCTGACCTTGATATCAGGGTAATGTTGGCCTCATAAAATATTATGTCCTTGCTGTATTTTCTGAAAGATGTTGTGACCTAGTGGCATTACTTCTTCCGCAGGTTTTGGATAGAATTCCTAAGTAAGTCATTGGGGTCTGAATTTTGGGGGTGGGGAGGTAAGGTGATGGTTTTAACTACAAATGTAGTTTTCCCTGTGTTTTTCTAGAATTTAAAATAAGCAATACTTTTGTAGAATTCAGTTTGAGCAATAATTTCCACACCCCAGTTGCATCAGGAGTCCCCACAACCACCTTTAAATTCATTGACTCACTAGACGGACTCACAGGCCATGAAAAGCTGCTGTACTTGTGGTCATGTATCACAGCTGAAGGATACAGATTAAAATCAGCAAAGGGAAAAGGTAAACGGGGCCAAAGTGCACAAATTTCCAGGAGTCCTGGTCTGGTGCAGTGGCAGAGATGCGCCTAATTTTCTCAGCAGCAGTGTGTAGCAGAGCATGTGAAGCGCTGCCAACCTGCAGGCTCACTGGCGCTTTGGTGTCCAGGGCTTTTTTTATGGGTCAGTCATGTACACATGGCAGGGCCAGGTGACTGACCTCACCCACTTAAGTCCCCTGGAACAAAACCAGATTTTCACCAGAGATCACGCCGTTAGCATAAACTGTCTGATCAAACCAGTGACTTGTGGCCCACTGCAGACACACAGGACTCTTCCCCAGCAGGATAGTTCAGCAACTCAGAACGCATCTCCTCGGGCCAGCCGCGGGCTAATGCCAAGGACACGTCTTTCTGGGGAATGTGTTAGTTTGAGTACCCCCGGCCTGTGGATTGATCCTTTCCTCTATACCAGTTTTTTTAACCATGTAAACGTGCTTGGAGTGCTGTTTCCCGCAGCACATGGCTGTCATTGTGGGCAGCTGGTGAAGTGTATTCACTTGTCCATCTTGAAATATGTCCCCTCTCCTGTATTCTGTACGTCCCCCAGTATTCTGCCCATGTAAAGAACACTCCCTCGCATGTTTGCCTTCAGCTGTCCAGGCGCAGCGATGATCCTGTTTTATCTTCCGAATGGTAACGTCGTCTTGCACACCGGAGACTTCAGGGCTAACCCCAGCATGGAGCGTTCTTTTCTGGCGGGCCAGAAAGTCCACACGCTTTACCTGGATACCACGTGAGAGTGGCTTTGTGTGCTTCCTTTCCCTGCTGATAGTGTTTCCCCCCATATACTTTGAATTAATTAGAGCACTTGCTTAAGTCATCAAAATGATTAGGTCATTGGAATTTTTGTTAATCATTATGTTAAGGCTGTTTTATCAGAAGTTGCTCTTTGGAAATAAAAGTATGTATTGCTTAAGCACAAATTTGGGATGACATGGTCTTAACTTACAGTAGTTCAAATTTTTTGTGATTTCCTTTTGAAAGTATGTCTTATGTGAGAATCTTGTTAATGAGACAAGGAAGAAAACTTTGGGGGTAAACTTTAGGAACACATCGTTTTGGGTTCAACGTATGACTGTGGGGAGAAAACAGAGACCAAAATGCAACTCTGTTTCTGAATAATCCAGTAATTTTTTTCCTTTTTCCAAAGATAATTATAAGAGACAACTTTGAATTCCTGATTAGTAGCAACATAACCGTACAAGTCATTATCTTTTCATTATACATTAATAGTTTCAAATTTGTATAAATAGGAGTCTTAGGGTTTATCTTTTCTTGGGTGTTACTATACTGAGGCAAACCCAAATAAATCTGTTGGACTCTTGTAATACTGTATATATATTTCTGTATTTCCTAAGAAGAGAACAATGCGAATAGTAACTAAAACTACTTCATTAAATTTGTTTAATCTTTTTAATCTTTTAATTTTAATCTTTTTTAAAAAACTAAATCAGAATTCTTTAGTCCAAAGATAATCTCCTATCAGTGGTATTTTCTTGTCATTTGGGTTTAACAAAATATATTGAGGTTTATGGTTAATAACTAAAATAGCTGACTGGCTAGAAATATTCTTAAAGAAAAAAGGAAATTTCTCATTTTGAGGGTGATAAAAGAAATATATTGAAAAAGATATATTGAAAAGAAATATATTGAAAAGGTATATTGATCCTCTGAAATGTTCAATAGCTGGAAACAAATAATTTGATCACAGGCAGTGAGATATGCAATGATATTAATATATTATACTGCCATTGTATATAATTTTGCCAACGCTTGTTTCATAAAACTACATCCAACTTAATGCTATTACTTTCTTGTTCTTTTTTTAATAAGTACCACATTTCCACATTACAGGTATTGCAGCCCAGAATACTCCTTTCCATCTCAGCAAGAGGTTATCCAGTTTGCCATCAACACTGCCTTTGAGGCTGTAACTCTAAACCCACGTGCTCTTGTTGTCTGTGGTACTTATTCTATTGGAAAAGAGAAAGTCTTCCTAGGTGACTGTATCTAATTTACATTAATATATTATAAAGATCAGATTCTTTTTGCATAAAGCCCTTTCAGGCTCTGTTATTGCACTTGGTAATTATTTCCTGAAGCAGTTCAAATATGGCCTTTTAAATAGAAGGAGAAGTTTAATAGAGTTGGATTCACTTAAAATTTGAAAGGCTTAATGGAGATGCGATAAATGTGTTTGTGGTAGCCTTTATATCCGTCAGATGTTTATGGAGCTAATGCCCATGCTACAGGTTGTTTTCTGATAAACTTTGAAAGGTGACCAGTGCATAGTTATGCCTCTCCGTTCTTTAGGATAACCATTAGATCGCTGTAGAGCACACTTTTAATGTTTGTTCTTCAGTGATTTCTGGATAAGTAACTGTAGTTTGTCTAGGTGGTAATGTACTGTTTTGCAAAGTACTTCTTAACTGTGATCATATAATGTCAAATCTTAAGATAGGAATTGATGAAGCCTCCATATTTGGTTCCTGTCCTTCCTCCTACTCCTTTGTAGAAATGTTTTGCAGTTTTTAAATAGCAGGCCTTTAAAAGTAGGTTTTTTTTTACATTTTTTTAAACAGTTAACCAAAAGAATTAGTCAGCCTTTTTGGAATATTATGGCAAAGTGTGAAAGCTTTTGAGTTTCTTTTTAGTTGGTAAATTCCTGTTTTAAAATTTGCTTATGTTGTAATTTATTATTTTTCATAATCTGTAGTTTTACTGTTTTTACCTTTTCCTTTGCCTATAGCCATTGCTGATGTTTTAGGTTCAAAAGTGGGAATGTCCCAAGAAAAATATAAAACATTACAGTGCCTCAATATACCGGAAATTAAATCTCTCATCACTACGGACATGTGCAGTTCACTGGTTCACCTTCTCCCAATGATGCAAATTAACTTTAAGGTAAGCATTCAAGAGAAGATGTGTCCTTCTAGGATGAGCTGGAAAAAGGTAATCTGGTACCTGTGAACTGGAACCCCACTTACCTGCATTTGGAATGCAGTTGTAGTAAAGTCATCAGTAGTAGACTTTACTCTACAAAATCTTTTAAGGAGAACTGAATATGTTTTAGTTTGTTTGCGTGTTCGGCTGCATAAAGTGACTCAGATGCCAGCAGAAGTTTAGGAACGAGAGAGCTGTCATAAAGGAAGAAACACAGAAAAGCACGCAGCAGTCTTGTTGCTCACACCTTCTGCTGTTGAGATTGTTTCCAGTTCTGCCTGGGAGAGTGAGCAATGAGTGGGGAATTCTAAGTTCTTACTTTTGGAGGGGGTTATTCCGAATTAATATTAAGCCTCCATATCATTGATGTGTATTAGAAATGTGCTTGCTGTGAGGATTGAATAAAATTGTGGAAGTCCAAGAGAGAGTTCTGAGGCATACACTGAGCTATATACACAAGAACTCCCTGTGAGTTAGGGGCTTATTTATTAGATTTATTCATGCTAAGATTTAGTCCTATCAAGTAGCATTTGGACATCTAGCAATAGAATACATCAAACCTGTATACTAAAACTTTCAGAATTATAATGTATGTGTAAAAAAGTATTTTAATTATTTGCTGTAAGTTCACAAAATAACTTTTATGAAACTTTTCAAAATAGCTCATAGATGATGAGAGTTACGAAAAGTTAGGAAGGACAAAAGGTATTCATTTAAAAAATACCCAGGAGGTAGGGCTTACTGGTATCTCCCCTCAAGGCTGTAAGTTTTTCCAGGAATTGCAAGCTATCTCTCTTCCACCATCCAAACAGCAACACATAACATAATACTGAAACAAATACTGAATGAACAAGTAAGTAGGTGAAAAAATGGTTTTTGTCTTTTGTTTCCTTCACAACTTAATACCAACATCTCTTAAAACATTTTAATAGTTCTGAGTATATATAATTAAGGAAAAGAAAAGAGACTTTGAAATCCAAGATGATCCTCTCTGTAGTTTAGATTTCATTTTAAATGCAACTAAGATTTTATTATAAATTATACTAATCCTTTGAAACTCTAAGTTTAGTCTGAACAACAAAAGTATTAGACATTTTTGTATCCTTCATGCCATTTTTATCTTACTTGGATTTCTCTAATCTTTCAAAGATAAAACTTGGCCCATTGATTTCCTAAGAATTATTTCAGGTATCATCACTTATGAAGGCGTTAGTTTGGAAAATTCTGTTCTACACAAAACTTACTAGGGGAACATATTGCTTCTAGTTGTATCAGCATGAAAAGCTTTGAAATGATTAGAGTTCATGTTTATTTTTTTTTTAAAGATTTATTTATTTATGCATACAAGCACTGGGGTATAGGCCAGAGGTGTGGGGGGTGAGAGGATTCACCACAGACAGAGCGGGGAG
>JAGFMF010011658.1:6302079-6326420 GCA_019455555.1 Galemys pyrenaicus | reverse complement strand
TCCCCTCTCTGGCCGGCAGCAGGGATCGAACTCGTGCTGCAGTGGTTGCGGTTTGCTTCATAGTGCGCTGCCTAACCCACTACGCCACCAGGGAGGCCCCTAGAGTTCATGTTTAAAGGGTGAAAAGGAGTGAACAAATGAGCAGAGTACCTCTAATCATCTTCAAAATATGTTTATGTTGACTGTGATGCCATTTTTAGAAAGTCATTACCATCTTTATATCACCTCTCGATCCTTTATTGGCATATATGCACGGCGATATGTCTGGGTGCGTCTTACCTGTGCTCAATCAGTTCAGTGTCCCAGTAGGGTTTGGAGAGCTGTGTGAGTTGGGGTTCGGTTTGGTTTTGTCATTGTAGCTCTGAATTGTAATTTTTTGAACTTTACGTATGGTTAAAGTTGCCACATTATACTGTTTTTAAGATAGAGCTTGTCTAATTTTAAATAGTAAAGGGGAAAATTATATTATTTTTTTGAGGCACAGAACTAGATGGTTGCAAGCTAATGTTTACTAAGTAGAAACTCTGACTATGCTGCTATAACATCCCCAGTCATTCTGTTTTATTCCACATGACCCATTTTCACTGTGTATTCAATATCCTATTTTTATTCAACAGGGTTTACAGAATCATTTGGAGAAGTGTGGTAGGAAATATGATCAAATTTTGGCTTTTCGACCCACAGGATGGACACATTCCAATAAGTTTACTAGTGTGTCAGATATCATTCCCCAGACCAAAGGAAACATTTCAATATATGGTTGGTTATTAATTTTTTAATATGTGTAATTGCTTTGCAGTGAAAAAAATGAGCTATAAAATTAAGATCCAAAAAAACTAGGTAGAACAGAATCCTTAGCAGTTCAAGAGTTTCAAATTGCTCTGTACACGCTCACCCTGTATCTGTAGTACATAGTGACCTGACAGGAAGGAGTGTGACTAGTCTGGATCATTTCATTTGTGGGCTCAGTGATAGGAGAGGAAATTGTAGAAGAGGCTGATCCGGGGTGGGGGACAGTCGTAGAGGGCAGGGCGGGTGGTGTGTGTTCTGGAAGTTTAGGTGACACTGTGAAACCAAAAGAAGACAACAGCAGGAGTTACAGGCTTGACTTCTTTTTTTTTTTAAAAAAGATTTGTTTATGCAGACAAGAACTGGGGTACAGGCCAGAGGTGTGTGGATGAGAGGACTGACCAGAGACAGAGTGGGGAGAGGAACAGATAGGTTGACTGAAACACACTGCTGAGGGAGCAGTGGGTAAGGCAGGCGAGGTCTGCTGCACCATGTGGGTCCGCTCCTGGCCAGGATCAGGTTTCTCTTGAATCCTGAGTAGTTTTCCATTGTGATATTTTCTTGATCCATAAAAAGAAGAATTATTTTAAAAAGAATGAAAGCCTAATTATAAGAATCTCTACAAATGCATATTATTACATAGCTACATAGAAAAGTAATAGAATTTTTTTAATGTTCTGAGTTCTTGTATTAGTAGAAGAGATGTTAACAAATTTCCTTATCATAAATGAAGTACCAGGGAGTTTTGATTCTCTTCTCTCTTTATTTTAAGCTTGTATGTTTTTTAAAATTAATTAGAATTTTTTGTAGATAATATTTTTTTTCTTTTTTGTTGCAGGAATTCCTTATAGTGAACACAGTAGCTACAAAGAAATGAAACGTTTTGTTCAGTGGCTAAAGCCCCAGAAAATCATACCCACCGTGAATGTTGGCACCTTAGAATCTAGGAGAACAATGGAAAAATATTTTAATGAGTGGAAACTGGAAGCTGGGTATTGATGAGGCCCAAAAGGATTCAGAATTAGTTAAGCAACTTAGGTGCAGATTGTTAGGTGTTAAATCTTTAGTGATATGGAATACACTTCATCTGAAAAGCCCCATGAAGGCCATTCACAGTGTTTATTTTCTAATTTATGTTTGAACAATATGGTTATAGTGCTGAGTGCCTCTCAGCATCACCAGTGTTAATGGAGCCCCTTGATTCCTCGTCCCTCCCCCATGGGGCAGTCATATTCTGCATCCACTGTCAGAAGAGGAAACAAAGGCAGGTCCAGGGGCCAAAAGGATTCACAAATTCATAGACTTGAAGTGTTAGATATTAGTAATTATGTGTCATTAAAATTATTTAATATGGGGCATATTTTTATGAGCTAAAACTTTGATATGTATACTTAAATAAAATTTAATCTTACAATTGCTGTCATTTTCTTTGGTTTTTAGAATTTATAACTGTGATGTTTGTGTAAATTTATACATTTTAACAAAAGTGATTCAACATTTGACTCTGAAAAAGATGATCCAAAGAACCTAGATAATCACCTGATAAAGGATGGAGAAATGTTTGCATGTTTATTCAAGATGTCGGGTAACTACAAGTTTAGAATGCAGTGTTTTCTTTTAAAGTGAGATGGTATAATTTATTTGTGAATCTTCATCCCCCCAACACAGATTAAGAAGCTGTTCTAAAAGTAGAATCTTTGGCCAGTCCATGTTAAAAATGATTGATGTTTTTTTTTTTAAAGATTTATTTATTTATGCATACAAGAGCTGGGGTACAGGCCAGAGTCCAGGGACATGAGAGGATTCACCAGAGACAGACCAGAGAGCAGAACAGGCAGACTGACTGAGGGGAACACACTGCTGAGGGGAATAGTGGGAGAGGCAGGAGAGGTCTGCTGCGCCATGTGGCTCCCCTCCCTGGGCGGCGACAGGGATCGAACTCACGCTGCAGTGGCTGCAGTTTGCTTCATAGTGTGTTGCTTAACCCACTGTGCCACCAGGGAGGCCCCAATTTATGTGGTTTAAATAAGAGAACAGCGTAATGAAGGCATGCATGTGTGCAGTATATTCTTATATTCTAACAATGAGATTAACTGGGGGATTTCCTAATAAATGTTCTCAGGAGAGTTATTTTCAGTAACAGTTTCAGGCATCACAAGGATAGTATTCTCCATGAGCTTTATTTTCATGGATTTGAATGTTTATTTCTCATGAAGGTAAGAGTTACAGAGATCACAGTTGCAGGAAGAAATACTTTTAAGGACACAGTAATGATTCTTGCTTAATTGTTCTTATTTGACTTTACACATTTACATTATTTTAACTTTGGGCTATTTTTGTTTGGGCTTGGTGCTTTAAACTTTGTATATTAATTAAATTAAAAGTTAAAATCAGAAAATATTTTCGTAATTATGTAATTAAAGCTAAATAAAACATAGTCTGTGAATATAGGTATTTTTAACGTAGGGGATGTGGTCAAATCTTGTAGGATCAATTTTATTATTTGAATGATAGTTTACATTGAAACATAAATAGTATAATTAAATTTTAGAGAATGCCTATTAAAGAACTTTCATATTCAGCAATAGAACTAATTGGTACCCGTTTACCTGCAGTACCAAAACCCAGATTCTTTGAGATCCTTCCCAACCTCCCACTCCCCACTGTGTACTATAAACACGTTTAAGAATAGGTCCATATCTTCAGTTTATAATCTGATACCATTTTCACTTTCTGGTAGTTCAAATAAAATAAATTCTTGAGTGAATCTAAGAAATTGATTCTAAAATTATCCTACATTTTTGCTCAGCTGAAAATAGTCTTATTCCAGAGGAACCACTGAAAACAAAAATATAGCTACCAAAGTTGATTGTATTGATGCACTAAAATGTCTATTAATTCCAGGTCAATGTAGAAACAGTTTAGAAAATAAACTTATTTTGTGCATCAAGATCTATCATTTAGTTTGTCCCTGAAGTCAGACATTGATTATTTGAATTCTCCTACCAGGAACTTATATTCTATGAATCAGCATTTTTTGCTAATTAATTGCTGTGTGCCCCATGCATTCTTAGTGTAGGGAAATTAAGATAAGAATAATTCAATCTCCAAGCGTTTATTGAGTAACTTTCCTGTGTAGGGTGAAAGGTATGCAAACATGTGCTTTGTTAAGGGATGCTTGCAAAAATAAAACCTCAGAGAACTTAGATGAGGAAAGAAAGACATGTTTCTAGGTGCTATACGTCAAGTCATGAAAAATGACAATACCAACATGCCATGGGCTCACTTGAAGGGAGAAATTACTTCTAATAAGGAAGGGGCATAGAACAGGTGCCTTACATGGTCCTGAAAAGACAAGAGAGCCATGGAAAGGACAGCTAGATCCTGAAGGTGTGTGGTATGATGAGGAGGAGGAACTTGAGTCATTCCTCACACTTGTGTTAATGTGTGAAGCTCAAGTTAGAAAGGATAGGTGGGAAAAGAAAGCAAACAGCTGGTCGGCATACTGAAGAATTTCAAGACTTCTGGAGAAAACAGAGATCTTTGAAGATTACAGGTCAGTCACATAATATTTGCATTTTGGGAATGAAGAAAAAGTGAGGCAGGTGAGGTACACAGATATACATATATTGACATGAACAATATGTACAGTGCACATATTACATATACTGTGACAGTTCTTGCCTTGGAGGAATTTAGTATTTCCTCGGAGGGCCGGATATAAAATAATACATGTAAAATGCTTAGGAGACAAATGTGTTGGCTTTATATCTTGAGGAGATATGAGTGAGTTGGTGAAATAGAATTCACGTGAGATTAATTTAGAAACAGAATAATATGTAAACAATTCAAACTCTGTTTATGTAAGTGCTGCCCTTGTGTGTTTGGATGGGATTTGTGCTTTAAATTGCTACAGAACTGTAGATTACTTTGGAATTCAAAAACCTAAAATACTATTTTTGTCCTAAATAGAACTTTTTTTCCAATGAAAAAAGTTTAGTAAAGTCAGATATATTATCTACATAAGCCTTATTTCGACATAGAAAGCAAGAGCTTAAGATCATAAAATGGCATCAAAGCAGTGCTTTAATACACCATTAGATAATATTATTAAACTTTTTTTAAGTTTGGAAGATCGGTTTTGGACTTCCTGCTGAGGCTCTGAGCTCTGATTACATATCACATGGGATAAGCAGATAAAACTGTAAATGAACTAAAAGCAACAGTTACTAGAAGGGGAATAAATGCCAAATACCCTTGTTTTGCTAAATCAGCCAAATTTTAAAATTAGTGTCCTTTATCCATAAAGAGTACTAATTCTTGTTTTGTTATGGTTTGGATTTTTAAAGTCTCTTTTTTGAGATATATAATCCATATACCCTATCATTCATCCATGTAAACTGTGCAGTTCAATTTTTTTTAGTATATTTAGAACTCTACATCCATCACCACAACTGACTTTATATTATGACCCAAAAAAGAAACCCCATACCCATTAGCAGTTAAGAGTCCTTTCCTTCCCTCTTCCACTCTCCCTCCTTTGGTTTGCTCAAAGATGATGATAGTTCCTAAAGACTTACCTACAATTTTGGTCCAGTGAAATTATTTGAATTAATAGCAGGATGAATTATTAGTGTGCCTCAGCATTCCTGGTATCATGAAATGGTGTGCAGTGTAGGAAAGACACACTGCTCCAGCTTGTAGAAAGGAAGCAAAATGATCTTTAAAATTATATGTTGGAAAGGAAGACTTGAGATAGGAGGGTTTCAAATATCAGGATAGATAATACCAGCTGATCTTGAATAAGAAAGACCGGTTGTAAAAATGACCTGCATTGTAGATGTGAAAATATAAATGTAAATCTTTATCCAGTTTTTAACTTTTGAAATTACACCATGCTATTTAAGATCTATGAAAGCTGAATAATGAAATAAATAACTTATTTGTGTCCTGTTCAGCCCTAAATCCTGTAATTCTGTAATTCCTGGTTCACATCAAGTTTTTTTATGTTTTAAACAACTCAGTTATTCACATGTGATGACTAGAAAATAAGTCAAAGAATATATCTTTTTTATTTCAAAATTGTTGACTTTTATATAAGGGCTCTATATTGATCCCAGGTTGTGTCCTGGTATTTTATTCGTATTATTAACATTTTTAACAAGTTGCTGATTATGAACAGGTGAGATAAGTCAGGACTCATTAAATGCTCAGCATAAAGCTGTTCACCATTTGAGGTCCCTGGACCAGAGGAAATAGATAGGCTTCTTTATATCACCCTTGCTGGGACAAATAAATAATTGTGAAATATTAAATATCCATTTGCTACATATATGCTTCTCGCCTAAGGATAGTTCTCAAGGTTAACAGTGCGAGCTAGCCTTTTCAACAGCTCAATATTTAATGATAGAAGCTAGACTTTTTTAAAAAATACGTAGCATGAAAAATTTATTTGAACCCCCATTGAGTGTCTTAATTTATTCATTCAGAAACCATTTATTGGATGCTGATTATGTGTAAGACACTGTGCTGGGGAGAGGAAGAGGCTTGTAGTCCTTAGAGAAGTCTTTGGGGAACAGGGAACACTGGAAGAGGGATTTTTAGTAGTATAATTGGGATGCTCACAGGGAAGATGAAAGCTTAGGGTGGCCATTATATTTTTAAAGAAAATAAAGATGGTTGTAAATAAAAGCTTCCTTTCAAGAGAAAGGTGGGTAGCATCCATATACTCAGAAAATCTTTTATGTCCACAAATGTATTTCAGGCAGTAAGCAGAACAATTCAGAAACAATCAAAAAGTTAGAGATGCTGCTACAGCAGGTGGAATATACAAAGTATCTGAGAAATCATAATATGTCATAGGGGAAGTACAATGGTGTAGGCAGAGGCAGTATCTAACCTGGGAGCTGAAAGATGAGAACAGCCCATTGAAGTCTCACCAGCTCACCGTCCCCTCCTGGCCATTCAAGTCACGTTCCACAGAAAACAACTTGACAAAAATACATTGGAAGCCATCTTAATCTCTTCTGCAGTCTCACAAAAATGCCAAAATAGGGGTATATATATTACCAGGAGATAATTTTAAAGTTAAAATGTGAATGGAATTGTGATTAATGGATAGGTGGTGCTTATTATTTTCCTCTCTACCCCAAGATTCTTTAACATGGGAGTAAAGATACTAAAGAGCATAGATTCATACAAATCTCATCAGTAGATGAGAGATTTCATATATATATAAAATATATAGTGTTTCTGGGAGACAAAAAAGTAAACTGTACAGAATAGATGATTTGACAGATGATGATGGAGAAACTAAAATGATCTGAAGCTGGGTGCTTGTGTGCGTTTATATGTATAACTCTACAAATGAGAAAGGATGTTCATTCAAGGCAAACTAAAAGCTGTATGAGAAAGGAAATGTAATCTTAGCACACCACTTAGTTCTACAGTAAACCAATTTACACACACAGGATGATGTAGTGATTGACAATTTAATCAAGATGTTGCTATTAAGAAATGGATCTAGGAGAAGAAAAAAGATAATTTTTTGTAGTAAACAAATTGATAAATCACTGCAGTCATGAAAATATTATGGTAGACGGTGTTTAATAACATGAACAGACATCCAATATTTGAAAATGGAAGAGTTGACCAATCAGGTGTCAATATGTAGAGTGGGATCCATTGTTGTGTATATATGAAGCACATACATGTGCATGAAAAAGACACTATGTACATGCCACAGCTAGGAAAATTCCTAGCTGTAGATAAAGATCTTTATTAATAGAATTATTTTTTCTGACTAACAGTGTTGAATGAATATTGAAAGATTATAGGATTTAAGGGATATTGTATTCTTTTCCTTCCTAGGGTTTCTACAAGCTTGGTCCAGCCCTTCCTCATAGCTGTTTAATGAGAAGTTACACCTTTACCTTAAGAGCAGCCAGGAGTTATTTGCATGTTAAGCAGAGGTGGGGTGATAAGATTGGTTTTAGGTGATTTTGCCTCTCCCCCCTCCCCCCCATTGTGTATTGAATCAGCAGCACTGTTAGGAATCTCATGAGGCCATCAAGGCAAGAAATGATGGTGCCTAAAGTAGGAAAGTCGCAGTGTGGTTTAGATATCAGGAGGCTGGCTCAGGACCCACAGGACACTGTTAGCAGGACTGGGGTGGGGTCATGGGCATTTCCATGATTCTAAGCTCCAGGAGGACAAGGATGGTTTGACCTCTTCTCCATTCTAGTGCCTACCTAGCCCATTTTCTGGTACTTTTCATCGTCAGAGGTTGTGATTAAAATAGAGGGGAAGAATCAAGGATGAGGCTCAGAAGGTTGTGCAGTAAGAGAGATCCACTAAGCAGTAACTAGAGGGGCAGAGTGGCAGAGGGACAGCAGAGTTGGTTTGGGCGTTTGGGGGTAAGGCAGTCAGAGAGCAACTGCCTCTTCATGGCTAAGATTCTGGCTCCCATGGGTTTGAGGGTCACCAACATAAAGATGAATTAGTGAGGGAATAAGATTTCACTAGAAGAAAATATATGGGGAAGGGAGAAGATAGGACCTTCTGAGCCACTCCCAACTGAAGGGCAGGAGTCCTGTGGAGGAGAATAACCAATAACTAGAGAGGCAGACTCTGGTGTCAAGAAAAGAGAAACATACAGTGTGAGCAATGCTGCCATAGAGAAATAAGGTCTGCTCTGAAAGTGCCTGTTATATTTAGAACAAAGAAGTTGTTAGTGATGATCACTTGGGGTTTCAGAATATACAGGAATGTGACTATTGAGAACCGTTTTATTATGTTCAGGAGATTGATGGCTCTACCACCTTTTCTTCCTTTTTAGTTGTTTCTGCCTTTAATTTGAATGCCTGTCTGAGCTTGTACTCTCTGCAAAGTTGTCGCCTTCTTATCAAAGTTCCAGTGACTGGTTTGGCAGCAAGAAGGTTTTCTACTTGGTCACTTCGTAATCAGTGCTCTATCGGGAAGCTGCCCGGGACTTGTTTGTGCTAGTTCAGAATGCGGCTCCCATAGAACCTCCAGATACTTGGCTTGTCCTGCTTTATGACCATATCTACAGTTCCTGTGTGTCTCTTTCATCTTCCCTGGAACAAAGATACACATCCACACACAGTAAAAACTCAGAAAAGGATAATAGATTACGTGACATTACAAATGACGTCACCTTCATGTTCTTGATTCTTATCGACATTTGGATTATGTGTTTTCTCTCCTTTTCTTGGCTCAGCACATTTCTTGCATGCAACTCTTCCCCTTTTGTCCTCTTAAGTCATAACAACTTCATAATATTATTACTTGTATTTTACAATTAACCAATCTTGTTTCCTGCTTTGATTTGAACCACATGAAATGTCTCTCTGCCATCTGTCTCATCTTGTATTTTGTGATTGTCCCTTGTAATAGTTATCGGAAGCCATAAATGATTTGGTAAATTAAATAGGGATATGAGGGCATGATTGTTTTGTGATAGAGTTTACAGCAATATCTTCCTAATTGCATGTCTCCTGTTGTGTGAATGAATTAAAGCATTCATCCACAAGATACTTTACTGAGCATCTTCTGGGTACCATGTACGTGCTGTAGATTCCAACATTAAATACGCTAGAAGCTTTTCAGTAAGTCTGAATGAAGGAGAAGCCGCAGGCAGTTAATGATACTGACAGGAGAGTAGGAGGAGAGGATGAGATAAGATTAAACCTCACAGTGGGGAAATCCTGGAGATGAAGCCAGGATAGCATTCTATGGGGAAATGGTGGTCTCCAGTATAGCAGCCCAGATGGGTGCAGATGAACTGATGGGTGCCAGGTCTTAAGTATCTTTTAGAGATGAATATGAGTGGGTCAAGCATTCCCACTCCGTGGCTCTTTGATGATGAAAATCTTTTAATTGGAATGGCCACCAACCAAAGGGGAGAACTTTTTGAGCTCCAATTAAAGATGGCAAAATTTGCCAAATGACCTCAGAATTCTAACACCATTTCATGATAGTGCTGCAGAAAAATTCTTGGTAACTATTTAGGACTTTTTGAGAAGAAATGTTGCTTATACAGCAAGTATAATAATGAAACCTTTGATTTAATGTCCAAAGACTATAATTCAAGCCCAGTTCTATCACTAGTTTTATAACCCTGTGCAAATTAACTCATTTCCCTGGATTGTTGACCCTAGATCTCAGGTCTCTCCACTGAAATGAGAGAGCTAATGAACTCTAGGTGATCTTTTATAAAATTCTATGAATCTATTTACTCAGTTGCTATTTTTGTTCCAGAGTTTTTCTTGCTTTCCAGGACTTGGTCAAGCTAATTGTCATAATGAATGTGTTCTATAATATGTCAGATGAGAAAATTTTTTCAGCCAATTTACTTTGTTTACTTATTAATGTTTATTTTTAAAATTGTCTTGTATATAAACAGCAGACATTCTTCCAGCTTGGGTTTGGGACCTTGGAGGCAGCATGATGGATGAAACTGTTTCTTAAAGTGGAATTGACTAAAATGGGGCCAGGTGCCAATAGCAACAGAACAGCCCATCAGGAAGTGAATAAAAGAGTCGATAAACAGAGCATGTTCCTTAATGAGCATTCCCAGGGCACAGTGAGCCAATGGGGCAGAACAAATCCATAAATGGAGATTATTTACTTTGATAAGCAATATATGGATGCAAGTAATTGATAGGACCTTAAGTATTACATCAATTACCAAACAATGACATATAGCTCAGAGCAGCAGGTTGGTGATGCAGTGAAATCAAAGGCTTTGTCAGATCTCTGGAACCTCTCTGGTGATTCCATGGGTTGATAATACTCTGTAGTAGCTGCTCCCCCACTTCTCCATCTACTGAGGGCCCAAGGGGCACAAATGAAAAGCATACATTCAAAGATCTGAGGTGTCTTTGCAGGGAATTAGAAAATGAAGTTTATAAAGTTAAATCACCTTAAGTAAGAACTGCCATTTCCTACTTATAAAATTTTTTCTCCCACTGAGTTAAAGTAACCAGGTTCTCAGATGGAAAATGGGTTAATTTCCTGTTAGGCAAAGTAACATAGAGGTTTGGCCCCTAGTATAAGCACTAGCAGACAGAGCTAACTGTTAGTCTCAATCAAGAAAAAAAAGTGGCCTTTGAATGTTCCAAACTCCTTCTAAGTGGCCTTTGAATCTCTCCAACCCAAGAGAGATTAATGTTCCAATCTCACTTGGAATTATTCTCTGGTGGCAACAAGGAAGATGGTTACACCCCTGGCATTCAAACCCCACTGCTGATTGTTCAGCCATTTTTGTTACTACTTTCTTAGTCATCCCAACAGCTAACTGTTCAAAAGAGAAAAAGCATTTCCCTCTGTTTGTTCCTAAAGGGGTCCATGGAGACATTTTTTCATCATTTCCTGGCTTGGTGAGAGACGATGTCCTTAAGCCACTTGTCACGTTACTGGTTAGATTACAGCATCAGGACTTACTGGGCAGCTGGTTTGCTTCACAGATAAAAGAATGAAAGACCCTGCTTGTAAATAGTTTTGTCTGTTAGCAACCTCTTAAATTAGTCTTGCTAGCCTCACATTCCCTACTGCTGCTTCCAAACTCTACTCCATTCCTGGGCCGAGTTACCCTGGTAACTAATCTTGATAATCAGCTCCTGGAGGTTTCCATTCCAGTGTCAGCCTGTGCACAATAGCCTTGAATTTGGTAGACTGTGGCACTCTGCTGACTATTATATTTGCCTATTCCTGGAAGTGGGGCTTGGGGCCTGTGTGGATGGGATGTCTTGCTGGAATCTCAGCAGTGGAGTGCTACTGAATTTTCCACGGCTTTACATCATACCTTTCTTAGTCATCTTAAAAATAAGAAAGGTCAGTGCCAAGATTCCCAGCCAGCACTAAGACTCCCAAACAATGCCAAGACTCCAGAGATGGTGGCTTCTTGGCTTTTCCAAGGTTCTGAATCTCACCTCTAAGTTCTTCTAGCTGTTTATAATTATCTACTCCATCTTCTAAAATTAGTTACCTGGCAGAGTTCACATGAGCCTCTGGAAAAAGAGATTGGATAATGACAGAGAAAAGAATGTAGTGTGTAGGTGAATCTAACAGGGAGAAAGGGGTGGGGGTGGAGGAGAAGAGGGAAGGGTTAGGGAAAGAGAAGAGGGAGAAGAGGGGAGTAGAAGCAGGAGGAGGACCAGGAGAAGCAAAGAGAGGAAAGGAAAGAGGGAGAGGGAGAAGGAGAAGGAAGAAGAGAAAGAAGAAGAGGTGGAGTGATGGGAAGGAGGAGGATGCAACCAGATGAAGTGAGACCATTTTTTGAAACAAAGCATTTATCTCTTCCAGAGGTATCCAGAAACTTCTCCCTGCAGAATGTTCAATTTGTTCACAACAGTACTTTTTAACTCCTCACAGGTTTCTTCCTGAGAGCAAACGGAACCTACTCCAGATGACGGTTTAGTCAGTGAGAGGGAATAGCTCTTCTCTGGCCTGGGATCGTTCTTTGTTCTGGAGCACTGTTTTAATTCATAGGACTTGGAGTTCTGTTTCTCTACCGGTATAAGATCAAATTTAACAGTTTTTTAATTGCTTGAATCATCAGACAAGAAATGTGGGTGTTGCTACACGCTAGCTTCCTGGAACATTAGAGAAAAACGTGTATGTAAATACTAAACGTGGAAGCAGTTACTGCATTGCTATGACACATGGCCATAAATCATATAAGACACCAGCATAATAGGCCACCGGAGAATAAGAATTAGGACCCTCCTCTGTATAAGGAAAAAGGTTGACACCCCTGAAAGCAAAGTTTGAATAAGGGAGTGGCCTTGTCAGGGAACTGTTAACTGATAGTACTACAGTGAATTTCTAGCATAAGCTGCCTGCTCTCCACAAGGAAAGTGCTCTTCCCCCTCCTGGTAAAGGCTCACAGCTACTCACCCATTATTTGCATATTGTGGGGCCAGGAAGAGCAGCTGAGTCTTAATATTACTAGAATCTGAAGCATAAAACCACTGGGATCTGTTGCCTAGTCTGGTGTCTGATGTAGCTCTACAGTGCAAACCTTGCCAGGTTTTCTCTGCCTGAGCTGGGTGTACAGAAGCTTCCAGAAGAGGATCATAAATGATCCACAGAGGGAAAGGTGGAGCATGGGGACAGGACCATCCAGCTAAATGGGGTGGTGAGAGATCATGAGGTGCACCCAGGAATCTGGTGGCTGAGAACAAGCCCAGCACAAACAACAAGTGAACAGCAATCACAAAGCACCCCCCCTCTTTTTACATCCCATGCATCCATTTACACCCGTTTAACATCCCATAGCGACACATCTCTTAATCTTTATTTTTCATGAATAGTACAATGAGAAAACCCTCATATGTATTTAAACTCAAGCCAAGCTAAATATATCAAAAATAGGATCGTTTTAAATAAATAATGGGATCGAAGAAATGAAAATTCCAAGTAGAAATCAGTAACAGTTTGTTTTTGGTATCCAGAATTAAAGATTTGGGTGGTCAATTACTCACAACAGATTGAATTAACATTTAATGGAGCAGTGGAATGAAAGAAAATGACTCTTTGGAAAAATTCAGCAAAATGTGGGGCTCTTGATTCTGAACCACTTGTAAAAATTTAGGGCTAATTCTAGCACAGGTGTCTGGGAAGTCATTCATTTTGGCAGTTCTCTATTTTTTTCTGGGACTAAATGCATGGATCTGAGTTAATGTATGTGTTCATTTTAGATGATCCTTCTATCTTCATCTGAGATTTGAGTTTTGCACAGTCAGCTTTTGGATCCTGAGACCAATTATTGGGGTTAAGCACCTTCTCCAGGTTGGAGACACTGATCTTCTCTGACCCCCAAGAACAGGCCCTGCTAACTCTCCTTGGCCAGGCATCATGTCCATCAATACACATGCGCTGGGTCTTCATGAGGAGGACAGGAATTACAGCTTTAATTGTCCTAGTGCCTTTACTCCATCCAAAGATTTTTGAATTTTACATTAATTAAGCAAATAGCATAGAAATCAGATATTTAACTTTGTGAACTTCTAGTGCCAGAATACCTGAAATCACTATATCACATGAGATTACATGAAGCACTCCTCTGTTCTTGTTTTGACTTTGAAATATTGAACATGTGGGACTTGACCCAATAAGAGATATGTACTTCCCATGTACTCCGGATGAGGAAATGGCAAGGAAACTCCATTTATAGCAAGTTGGTTCTTTCCTGATGGACGGGATGAGAGTGGCCAGTCTGCATCAGTCAAGATTGAATTCAGTAGTATTTTATAGAGTTTGATTTTGATCTGACTTCAAATTCTGACTGTAGAAATGAAACCCAAGTCTTTCTTGAATCAAAATAAGTGATGGACAACAATCTCCCTTGTGTTTAGTCTGGTGCTTTATTACTTACAAATTCCTATCCTGCTCCTCTCTCTTATCCAAATCCAAACCAATATGTGCAGATGTCTCAAAAGCACTCACTCAGATTTTGGTAAATTAGTCTGTTCTCTTTCAAGACTAGATCTGGAGAAGGTGGGAAAGTTCTTGGAGGCGGGTTGGAGTAGGAGAACTCTCCCACTTCACTTCCATATTTTTCTAATATCACAAATGTCATTACTTCTACTTTCATATGTTCTACTCAGACTTGTCACCTAGTATATGTCCTTCCATACTAGGGGACCTACTGGGTGCTGGGTGATTAAAATGTCTCCCACCCTTTTTTTTCCTTCTCCAGGGCAACATTTCAAGCCATCTGGTCTTCTTACAATATTTGCTTTCTTTTCGAGGTGTCGTCCCCATAGAATGTCCACCACCAATTCAGCTGTGCACTGTCACCATCGCCCCTTGTGCGCTTCCCATCCCTGCCTTAATCCCAATCCCTCTGTCTTCCCTGCAGAATGTCTCTGTTTTGTAATTGTCTGTTTATTTTTGTTTTGTTTTATTGTGGCTTTTTGTTGTTGTTGTTGATGATGTTATTTTTTTCCTCGATCCCATTTGTTCCTCCTATAAGTGAGATCATCTGGTCTTCTATGAGCTTTTCAATGCGTATTACTAATTCATCCCATGAGAATCTGGGCATTAAGAGTTCTAGATTCAAGTTCCTGATTTGCTATTGAGTTGCCTTGGGTAAGTCTGTTGACATTCTGGGGTCTTTCAACCTCGGTCTGTGGATGAGAATGTTAGAACAGATGGCCTTCCCAAAGCCTTCCAAACTCCAGCACTTCATGGATTATGGAGAATCTTTGAGTTGCTGCTATGCTATGAATGAGACATAAAGAAGACAGTGACAGGGAACATGAGACCGTGGTATCTGCCCTTCGGTAGGGATTGTACAGTGGGGATCTATGCTACAAACAAGAGCCAACTTTATCAGTCCAAGGCTATGTGTTATGAAATGCCCAAGCAGCTGATTGCTGAGACTCACAATTTTGATTGCAAAGCTTGAAAACAATACCGAATATAGTTTGTAAACAGCTCTTGGGAGGCCAAATATCATCGGGAGTGTTTTGCAATTTGTTGGAGTAGAGACAGACATCTGCAAACTGGAGATATTTACATAGATGAAATACAATACTCTCAGGGAATTAGACTGCATCTCAGTAAAAACGAAATGTCTAGTCACCATATTGTAAATTTAATTCCAACCAGAATCTTTACTAAGCTTTCCAGGGCAAGAGAATGTGGGGATGTAAACATTTTAAAACTCGGCCACTGTCCAGAATGCGGCGGTTCTCTTTCTAGTTGGTAAGAAGAGAATGTCCTATTTTAGTCATATCTGAGTAATTTTAATTGAACTATTAACTCCTTATTAGCAAGTTCTTGATACCCCAAGGATAAATATAAAGCATGTACAGTACATGGCTACATTTTGTGTGCTCATTCTTAACCAGAGCTGGTAGTGAGTCTGTAATCAGAGTCTGTAATTAGAAAACAATCCTTAATAACTTCAGACGCTCTGACAAAAGAATTGCTGAGGAATTGAAATCCCAGTACATCAAAAAGCCAACATTAAATAAATGAACCCTTGTATACTTGAAAATTGTGTAAGTGACTTTGTATTTTACTTTTTCTTCCTAAACACCATGTTATAAACGAGGAGCAGAGGCTCAGAGATTAACTTGCCCAAGATCCTAAGAACCCTCCGTCTTTGATTTAAATTCTGCAGTTTTAAACATAGATAAATGTAGCATAAATATATATAGAGAGATATAGATGTTTCTTCCAATAACACTGCATTTCTGGAGGCGAAGAAGTCCTGTAGAAATAAAATCAAACCCAAATATAAATTTTGGAGTCAAAACATACAGCCTAGAGAACAATTTTTAAGTTCAGTCTCTAAAGATTCCTCTTGGTGTCCAACGTGCTTTGGCTAAGCTTCGGAAGCAGAGCTGGCGTTTGGACTGATTTTATTTCTCTCTACTGCTACCTGCAGGCAATAGAGCTGCCATGATGTCATCTAAGACATAGGCCACGTGATCATTCATGTTTCTAGAATCAGACTCTCTGAGATGTAAATCAATGATTCTCAATCTGTTTGCATATTGGAATCAAGGGGACGTTTCCAAAGGTATCCATGCCTGAGCACTAGCCCTAGAGAGCCTGATTCAATTCAGTTGTGAAGGGACTGGCATGTTTTGAAAAAGTCACTAGAGAATCTTAATGTGTTGCCAGGGTTAAGAACTACTGGCCTAGCCAATCAAACATTGCAAGTTCAGATCATGGAATGGTTAATGTAACCATGAAAAATATGCATGAAATTTTGTTATATCTAGATCAGTTATCCAATTTTTTCATATCCTTAATAAAACTCTTTCAACTGTGTGATTTTTATGGATTAAAAAAAATTGAAATCAATGTTCAGAATTTTCCTCATTATTAAACAGGAATCCAGCTCAAAATAAGTCAGATTTATTATTTTATTACATTTCAAATTATGTATGACATAAATGAATACTAAAAATAAAATGAGTTATGAAAAATGTATAATTCAGAAAGAAGTAGGCTTGGATTTCATACTAATGTTCCTGTAAACTTAGCATTCTTTTACAATCTGAGTTCCATGTTAGACTAAGAAATCAAAGGCTTTTTTACTATTTTAAGCAGGCAAATTAAAGGGGAATTTGAGATGGATTTTTTGCCTACTCACGAGGAAGCTGAAAATTTGCAGGAGAAATTAATATAAACTTTAAACACACACACACACATACACATCACCACCATCACCACGTATAGATCCTGTACATTTTCACAAACACAAATGAGTGGGAATAGGATTTGACTTTCTTGCAAGTAAATTTAAGAAAGGATCCAAAGAACATCTATTAGGATAAGTAAATGTTTATCGTGTGTTCCCGGAGATGTTCGTAGCCCCACAGGTCAGGAAGTGTCCAGACATCCTAGCCAGCCCCAGTCTCAAGCAGCCCACTGGGAACTGTGTCCTGTGAGTCTGTAGATCCTCATTATTCTTGGGATGCTTTCTACCTTGTGAGGACAGAATGTCAGAACCTTCCCCTGTGCTTACCACTTGGACTTTCTGGACTCTGGTATTAGGACAACTGAAACTGGCATTTTCTCCATTGCTGAGTGGGTGAGTTTTCGGAATAAATAAATAGAAACCAAATCAACCATGAACAACTGAAAAAAAAAAAAAAAAAAACAAACACCAAAATACCCACCTGCTGTCTTTCAGCTTTTAGGCCTTTCCATAGCTATGAAGTGTTTTCCTAATCTATGGGGGAGAATTTTTATTCTATCAACCTCAATGGCAGTTTCTACTGTGGAAAAAAAAATGTTTATATAATGGGATATAACCCATTTCTTAACAAGCTGCATCTGAAATTTTCACTGAACTTAAAAGATGTCCAATAAATATAGCTTTACAAAAAATAAGGACATGTGAAGAGAGGCAGAGTAAATTTAGTTGTTTTTAATCTTATTGCCAGATTTCAACTTTATTTAAGTTCTGAAAATATCGTGTAATTATTTATTTTCATTGCTGAAGAAACGAGTTATAAAACCAGGGCGGTGTGATCTAGAAAAATTTGAAAACAGCTCACCCAGTTGCTCGCCCTTGTTTTATCAAGAGGATTAGATTATATCCTATGACGTTCTCAATATTATCATTTTGGATTGAGCCAAGATTCTTTTTTGGATCATTCAAAACAAATCTTGGGGGAAGTAATGCAATTTTAAAATTTCTGTTAAAACCATTTTGTACATGGCAGTCCCTTTTGGGACTGGAACATCGACAACCACTTCTAAATTCCTGTAATGAGTGATAGTAGCCAGCAAAATTCTCCCACTAAAATGAATGGTTCCACCTGGTTCTGTTTAAAACTAAATGGAATTCCTTATGGAGAATCAGGCTCCTTGATTTAAACACAATCAAACTGATTGCGAGGGAAGGCTGGTATTTTGGGGCACAGGAGACAGGAGGCCGGAGTAGGTTTAAAATGGAGAGAGCAGGAGCCAGAAAACCTGTCACTTACCTAGAGTTGCACAGGAAGAGTATGTAGTAAAGGAAGAGTATGTAGACGAAATGTGTTACTGTTCACACTCTGATGAATGCCTTGGAGACCTGATTTTGGATTCACTGTTCAATTCCCCTTTTTGATAAATGCAGACCTCTAAACGTTTTTCACCAATTGCTTGTTTTTTCCAAATGGTACACTTGATCATTTGAATGTTAAATTCCGGGGCTCTTCATACCCACAAGATGTAACTAGGAAACATTTGAACCACTCCAACTCTCTTGAAGAAATGTAGCAGAATTATGAAGTGAAAAATATTTGAGGCCTTTGCAAGGGTACATATGGGGTTGCTATTTCTCAGGGCAAAAACAAGTTATTCAAGAGATTACATTTGTCAAAGGAGAAAGCCAAGATCATGCTGGTAACAATAACCACAATCTGGCAAGACTTGAGATTTTTGGATTAGCAAATTCATAAAAGTGTCTTGATATTGATAGCACGGTAAGTATATTTAAATATGTTACATGGTTAGTTTAAAATAAATGTATTTAATGAATAGCATGATTAGACTTAATTTTAGGATAAATAAATATAAGTGTATAACTAAATAGTAACCATTATGCATATTATCGAGAAGCATTTACTTCAATTCAGATATTGGTCAATAAAAATTCTTCCTAGAAAATTGACAGAAAACACACAGTCTCTGTCAACTTTGTATGGAAAACACATCTGTTATTATAATTCCTATACTGGGGATACTGATTTTACCAGAATGTAAGCTCCAGAACAACAGCAATTTTTAATTCTTTCATCTACTGCTGTGAGTAGTACCTGGAAAATAATAGGTGCTAGAGATACTTGGATTTTCTAAAACATACAAACTGGATAACAGGTAGCTGGGACTAGAAATTTGGAGAATTTGCCAAGGTTAAAGAGCCTTTGATACTTGGATTTTATTCCTACTTTCAGATTGAAATTGGCTAATTGGGGATAAAGTGGGGATTTTGCCTTTGACATTGATTAATATTTTTCAAATCTTCAGTCCATGTATATGTAACTCCATGCTCACCTTGACAGGTTGCAATGCCAGAGATAGCAATAGAAAGAAGGGTTATGCTTAATCCATCTTTTTATGTTCAGTAGGTATTTTGCACATAGTAGGTATTCAATACATGCAAAGATGCATTGTCTATGCAAGTCAAATTTAGGTGTAGCTTTCTATTTTTCTTGGCAAATCTTAAGCTGGGAAAAAAATGACATAAGGACTGAACACACAAACATATTGTTATTTCAGTTCTGCTGCAATGATTAGTTTAGCTATATTTTCAGACCTGAAATAAAAAGCATTTAACATACGGCAAAATGCTGTACAATTCTTCTCCACCTGTCAGTTATTTTCAAAGAAAGTGCTATCTGCATAATTTTCCTTGTGGTTTATACAATGAATTGATGTTGTATATACCTTGGTTACATATTTCAACATAAGCCTCTTGTCCCCCTGTCCTCCCCACCTAAGGTTTAGATAGGTTACAATGCTCTAAGTTGTCCCCATCAGGACTCAGGCTCAGCTACTCAGCTACGGAGACTTCTTGGTGGAATTTTCACAAGAGGGCACCAGGGGGAGTTGGGCACTCAAGGCAAGGATGCGGTGAGTACTTCCCCACCTTCCTCTGCCCATACACACTCCTCAAAGTGTGCGCAGTGCTAGTTGTTAAATGCCCACCTTCAACACACTTAACTTTTGTTCCAAATAATACATCTAGAGCCATCTAGAGCCAGGGGATTCAGAATTTTCACATTGGAAAAGATGTGACTTTTTTTGGTCTTCAAAAATTGACATCCCAAGAAAGTGAGCATACTATGTAACAGACAGTCACTGAGTCTTCAATGCTTATCTCCTGCCATGTGCCCCAACCTAGCTGGCATATTTATGCTGGAAATTGGACATGTGAGTTTTTGCTATTGTGGGTGAATAAAAGCAGATGTGGCTGCTTCAGACAGTGGTGATCCCCTAGAGAGTAATTCTTCCTGTTAAACAGCTATTAAAGATAATGAAATTTTTAAAAATCAGGCTACAAATCAATGGTTTTGAAGAGTCACCTTCCTTTAAAGAATCCTTGGGAAATGTCAGTATAGTACAGTAATTAATATGACTGCCATCTCTCAGATAAGTTAAGGAAGTAAATCTGCTTATTCATTGACCAGCCAACCTCTTACGGTTGTTCTTTCAACACGGAACAATAGATAAATTATTCAGTAAAAACGTTATTAAATATTAACTTTTAAAAGGGGAATAAAAGATAATTTTTAAATGGGAGGAATAATAAATATGGGAAACCACCTTGATTTTATGTTGATATAATCAAAAGATGAACTCTGTTCACACTGCCAAAAATGAAATTATTCAGTGTATACCCAGAAGAGGTCAAATAAATGAGTTCAAGGTGTGGATTCAAAGAAAGGGTTGGAAAAGCTGTAGAAGCATGGGAGAGATGTCTTTAAGGGATTGCATTTTAAAATACTTTGGTGGGGGTGGAAATTAGTTCGCATAGATAGTTCTAGTGACTGTAGTGGAAGCCTGGCTTTCTACATGCTTCTCATAACCTTTCTCCAAAATGTGCCATCTTTCCTGATTAGTCAGGAGCACGGAGTCAGTTGCCTAGTCATAGTGGGCTGGCAGAAAAGTCATGACGGATTTTTCTTTGTTTTTCAAGGAAAAATGTGTCATGACTTTTCTGCCAACCCAATGCAACTTAATAACTTCACCTTCTGGTCCTTGGTCTAGCAACAAAATGGGCACAAACGAATAGCTAACCT
Organism: Galemys pyrenaicus; assembly: GCA_019455555.1. NCBI lineage: Eukaryota > Metazoa > Chordata > Mammalia > Eulipotyphla > Talpidae > Galemys > Galemys pyrenaicus. The sequence continues at coordinate 6,305,352 of JAGFMF010011658.1, read as the reverse complement.
CATAAAACTGGTGCCAGGGTTAGATGAAATAATGCTTGTGAAGTGCTGCATTGTAAACACACCAAAAAGTGGTGTTTTCCCTTAACTTTATGCACAGTGGTCTTTTTCCTATCACGCTCATTTCAAACTCCTCTTTCTCCCTTTGCCCATTCTGCTCTCTCCCTTTTCTTTCCACGCATCATTCATCCTTTCAGTCCCATCTGTTCCAAGGAGCCCTCTGTGAGAACATGAGCTTGTAAGCTTGTTCTTTTCCTCTGCACCAGTTGCTCTTTATGGGGTAGGCTTTAGTTCTTGCGTATATTCTTAGGTTACACAATATCTGCTTCATAGTAATTGATCATATCTTCTTAGATGGATTTAGAATGAGAGGCCTGAGGCTTACCAGGGATCCTGAAAAGATTAGCTTACTGGCCGTGACAAAAGCTAGTAGTATCTGTATCCATTGCTCTATCACAGATAGTTGATCAGGCAGTCATTACAGAGGCAACAATTGAGGCCCAGAAGGTGAAGTGAACATTCCAGGCCTAAGGTCAAACAGCAGCCGATTGGCAGAGGAGCCGTGGGCTTCAGCGCCAGAACAGTCTGGGTTGAAATCTGTGCCTTTGGTACAATGACTTAACCCTCTCCGAGCTTCCTTTTCCTCATCTGTAATGTGAGGTGGACGGAACTTCCTTGAAGAGTTGTTGGCAATATGTGGAATAAATTAGATGAAGCTCCTGGAGCGTGTTCAGTGTCGTTGCACAGACACTCTAAAAATATCAGACCCTCTCCCTTTCTCCACGTTTTCCAGGATAAAGAAGGCACCTTCCACAAAACGCTAAGCTTGTATTAGGTAGCGCTGGATAAAAGCTTGCTCTTGACTCAAGAGCCAAGAAGAGGCTTTGGTTAAGGCAAACATTAGTGCCCCATTCTAGGGGAAGTGGGGTAAGTCAGGCTACTTCAGCCTTCTCATCCCTAGACTATACAGCTGCTGCCTGCGGCCTATGCAAAAAGCACTTGGGAGCTGGAGCACAGGGCATTTGTGCCTGCAGTTACAGACACCTGGGCCCAAAGAGCACAGGTGGGCACGTGTGTAAATGCTCACACCTGTGCCTGGAGGCGAGTGATAAAGGCAGCAGCGGCAGTACCGGGGGGAGGACTCCTCAGAGGTGAGACCACGAGACTGAGAACCAGAGAGAACGCCTGAGAGAGGCCAGAGAAAAGCGCAAAGATTTTTTGGGGGGGTGCTGGGAGGCTCAGCTGCCTGCCTGCCTCTCATCCCCCAGCCCGGACTGTGCCTGCCTCCTTGCGTGCCCGCCTTTCTCATGGCAGGCCTGTGTTCCTGGCTCCCTGAGAGCAGTCAGGCCTGTAAAACCTGTCAAGGGCTCCAGGGCCCTCCGACTGCCCGAATGGACAGTGACCCAGGCCCAAAGACTCATTCATCTTCGTAACCCAGACCAAGTGGGCTGGAGTGTGGTGGACTCGTAACTACTCTTTGAGAAGGCTTTACATCTCAGGTTGTCACCTCGTAGCCGACTTGGATGTGATATACACTCATTATTCTGAACACTTTCAAGGAGCCTGAAAACATACAAGTAACCAAGATGTGAATTTGCTTGGAAAGACCCCGCAGGCTTGCATGGAGTAAGTTTATATTGACACATAACTGTCCTGGATATATACACTACAAGAGGAAATGGACACAGGGTGCTGGAGAACCACAGACAGAGCAATCATTTCTACATAAAATTTGAAGGCAGAGTTGGACCTCGGGCTTCAAGTGTTTTCCAGGTAAGTGCACACTCTTTTCAAAGCACTCACAGCACTGTGATTTACTCTATGCTTAAATTCCCTTCAATTCTTATAGAGCGTTAATCATGAAACTTTAAAATGGTTTTAATGATCTGGAGTATTATCTATTTTGTCCAATAAATTAGGGGAGAAGGATTGCAGTGGGGAGAGGGTTGTGACTATGGATATACTTTGAAGATAATGAATAATGTGCAAATGCCAAAGAGCCAGCCTGAGACCATATGAAGAAAGCATCTTTCCTAACCAATGATGACACTAACATCAAGTCTATTTATAAAACTGTAAATAAATACTACATTAAGAATGTTCACAGCACTGTCTAATAAATCTACAACCCAGCTCAAGTTTGGCTGATGTAAGCTAAGAGGAATCCTGGCAGAGCCCTTTGCAATTTCACCCACTTTGTTTGGAAGTGTGAGATATTAATTAAAGACAACTGGACTCCGGCATCCAGGCTGATATAAGCTGACAGCATCTTGCCTGTGACCTGACCAATTTCTTTCTAAATCTGCCTTTGGGTTCTAGGCCTGCTCCTCCGCCACTTGGCTCATTTGCCAGAGCTTCAGTTCTCCTAGCTGGATTTGGGCATTACTGGGGCTCTGTTAAAACTTATTTTTACTACAGTGTTAACTTTTGTATGACTATTTTGCAAGATAGCTTATGAGAAATCAAGGTCGGATTAGCATCCAAGGCAAAAAACAATTGATCAAGGCAGTAACTATTCTTGCGAGCACAAGAAAACCCTGCTTCAACAGGAGTCTGAGCAAAAATAGCAATTGTTTTCTTGAAAGTTCCTAGAAGAAAGCTTTAGAGGGGAGAATATAGTTCCTGGTGCTTTCGCAAGTATCAGTAGCTACTACTTCTACTATTTGTCTTCGATGGTTATTGCTCTTCCCTCTTTTTCTGAAATCCAGCTCTGTACTTCCCACCATTCCAGGCACAGACTACCAAATCCTCATTTGCCACCTTTCTGCTCTAAGTTGGCTCAGGCAGTTATTTATTCCTTAGTATAAATGTATCTTTAAGTGGGATCCTTGTTCCTTGAGGTACTTTTATTTTAAAATTTGATGGTAATAAATTTCACCTATGATGGAGTTAAAGACTTATTAAGCAGGTAAGCAAGTGTTTTTAAAACTGGGATATTGTGATCATCTCACGAGTAATTTTTAAAAGATATTTATGCACACAAGAACTGGGGTACAGGCCAGAGGTGTGGGGGATAAGAGGATCCACCAGAGAAAGAGTGGGGAACAGAACAGGCAGATTGACTGAAGTTCACTGCTGAGGGGAGCAGCCCGTGAGGAAGGAGAGGGCTGCTGTGCCATGTGGGTCCCTTCCTGGCCAGGGATGTTTTTTTTTTTTTTGACTTAAATATTCCAATTGTATTTCTTTTTTTTTCTTTTATTAAAATATTTTAAAATTTACATATACTTGCCATTAATTGTAATCCCCATGTATTCCCCATCACCATCTCACCAGTGC